>JACXGJ010000047.1:0-219550 GCA_016801105.1 Esox niger | reverse complement strand
AAAGGTGTGCCTGTGCCTGTGCCTGTGCCTGTGCCTGTGCCTGTGCCTGTGCCTGTGCCTGTGCCTGTGCCTGTGCCTGTGCCTGTGCCTGTGCCTGTGCCTGTGCCTGTGCCTGTGCCTGTGCCTGTGCCTGTGCGGCATCTCTCTGACACTAAGCCTTCCTGACACACGGGTTCACACAGTACCCGCGCTCACATCGCTTGCAGCAGTCAGGGTCAGACACAATCATTGTCCCATGTACTTTATCTGACACACTCCCTTCCGTTCTGCAGCCATGATACTGTCCCAAATGAAACTAAGATGTCCAATAATTGTGTATTTCCTGTCCTTTTTGTCATGAAAGGACACTGACAGTGGTTGAAAAGGGATTTAGGCTATTGCCATGCTAGAGTCCTGCGTTGTTAGTAGGCAGATGGGTGAGATATGGCACGGACAGACGGGTGAGTGGGTGGCTGGTGAAGAAGAGACTGAAAACCTACTGCCAACTAATGCTGTGTCACAGGGAGAAGTTGAATATGCTCTCAGTGAATCAACATTTTCTGTGGCTTCCTCTCCCTGTTTGTCGGTTCTTTTGTTTGATGATATGGTTCTTTCTGTTAACTTCTTTCTACCTTTGTTCTCTGTTTAATTCCATCTCCCCCAGGGTGTGGAATGCTCTGACGGATAACTATGGCAATGTGATGCCAGTGGACTGGAAGACGTCTCACATTCGCTCCCTTCATCTTCCCACACTTAACCTGCAGGAGCATGGGGTAACGCATGCACACACATACACACACACTTTCTGTACAGCTTCCCCTCCACTGCCTCTAAGACCACCTGTTGGTTAGCATAGCCGAGGTGACTGTTCTTTATCTCCTTCTGTGACGGACAGAAGCTGGACAACATGCCCCTGGACATGTCCGATGATGAGGAGCTGAGGGAACAGATGGACATGCACACCATCATTGTGTCCTGCATAAACGACGAGCCGCTCTTCACCGCAGACCAGGTACACACGCACACTCACCGTGTCTCCCTGTCATGTTTAAAATCCCACGCGCACACTTGCATCACGTGTGTGTGTGTGTGTCTGTGTGTGTGTGGGTTCCAGGTGATCGAGGAGATCGAGGAGATGATGCAAGACTCTCCAGATCCAGAGGATGACGAGAGCCCGTCCCAATCGGACCTGTCCATGCTGTCCCAGGACTTCAGTAACCTCAAACGCTCCGGTTCCAATAGCAGCTACGAGGACCGTGAGTTACTGCTGTCACCTGGACACAGACCATTGAAGCTACGTTACGCTGACCTTGACATTCATAAGATAGGACAGCGGGAACAGACATTCTTACATAATTACCGCGTATCTGTTATGTAACCCGAAATTGACAGCAAACCAAGATGTAATCTGAACGTTTGGGAGCGGGGCTGTGAAGGGTTCCACCGCCACGGAGCCATGCTGTTCTGTTAGCCCCGGTGTGTTTGTTTTAACCCCTCCACTCAGGCCTGCGTCGTCTGTCCGTCTCCGAGCTGAGCGAGGCCTTGGAGGAGGTGGAGACAGCCATCAGGCGCTTCAGCGAGGAGCTGATCCAGGCCCTGGCCCGGAGGGACGAGCTGGACTTTGAAAAGGAGGTGAAGAACAGCTTCATCTCGCTGCTCATCGACGTGCAGAACCGGCAGAAGGAGCACCGTGAGCTGCTCCGCAAGAAGAAAAAGATCCGTCCCACAGGCAGCGCTCAGAGATCCGACAGGACCCACGTCCCCGGGACGGTGAGACACCCAGGAGGCGTTCTCTCCATGTCTTCCCTCAGTCAGCCAAACCCGCGCGTAGTGCTGCGTAAACCCTAACGTCCCCACCCTGCAGGGCCCCCTCACACTTCATTCTGCCCTGCTGTTTACCATGCGGGGAAACGATATTTCCGTCCTAAATACAGGCCGCTTCTGCTATCCAATGTGCTCTTAAATACCCGCTGAAAACAGGAGTGTAGAATGAAACACGGTTTCGATATGAATTCACCCTTCCGTTCTTTTTGAGCGTTCTGAATGGTGGGTTTTCATGTTTCAGTTTTTTTTTTACCAGACTCAATGGAGGGTTTAATTTGGCCCTATGCCCTCTAGAGCTCATGTCTTTTTCTGCTAGTTTTATCTCTCTTCTTTCTTGAATTCTGTCCCCCTCCTCTGTGTCTCCCCCCCGTCCTTTGTCTCCCCCCTTCCTCCCACTCCCCTTCCTCTAGCTCTTCACTATGGAGGGACTCTCCACTGTCATTCAGAATGGCTTCCGTCAAACTTTTGGCAGCCCTGGAGGGGACAAACAGGTGCCCCTTTCTCTCTGGCTTTTTTTGGGGGGGCGGGGGGGTCTTTTTCCTTAGTTTTTTTTTCTCAACAGTGGTTGCCACTGCTGTTTTCCCCACATTTTTATTTTTGTTTGTATTTATATATTTTTCTTAATTATTATTATTTTTTGCTAATACTCATGTCTGCTTGCTTTTTCTTTACCCATTCTTTGTCCATCAGATCCAATTAAGAAGGGAACAATGACACATTGAAACAATGTCTACATCCCCAGCTCTCCTGGCACTTAGAGTAACAGTCCCAAAGTTATACCCCTCCCACTCACTGTAGTGCTACATGCCTCTCTGTTAAATATAGAATGTAAATCATCCTCATCACAGCAAACACACTACATTTTGAGGTTTGATATACATTTGGTGATACATTTCAGGATGCTCAGTTGCTCTATCTGGACCAGGGGATAGTTAGACACTTGGTAACTAGGGGGGTTCAATCGCAATGAGTTTTAAAAAAAAATTCTGTTGTTCCCTTTTGAGCAGCTATCCCTCTGTTATTATAATTTATGCTTAAGTCTTTTGTTCTGTGTGCTTTTCTTTGTCTTTTTCAACTAAACATTTTCCCCCGAATCAGCTGTAATTTGACCCTCAATCATCCAATAGTGTGCTCTCTTTATTTACTTCAAAACAAACATGCTCAATTTATGTCCAAATGTCTCCCTCAGTCACACCAAGTTACTCTCACTCATTAGAAAACAAGAGCCACACAGTAATGCAGAGGAAAGTAATACAGTTCTCGTTCCCCCTACATCCTTCGCCATCCCAGTCTTACTCTACTGTGTGACGCTGATAGGTTTTTCTCTCCTCAGTATCTGACCACAGTTATCCCCTATGAGAAATGCGCTGGTTCCCCCTCTGTGGAAGATCTTCAGATCCTCACCAAGAGTGAGTACTGCCTACATACCATGCTTGCCTGTCAACTAGCAATTCACCGTAGTAGTTGGATCGGTCATGCCAGAAAAGTCAGGTCATAACCCTGTTATTCTGTCATTCTCCACCTACCAGTACTGCACGCCATGAGGGAAGACAGTGACAAGGTCCCCAGCCTTCTAACAGACTACATTCTCAAAGGTATTCCTTTTCTCCCAGTTAAGACTTTCTCTCCCAATAGATCAAATGTTATGCACAGTGGTTCTCCAACCTCAGCCGGGGACCCCCGGTTGCTCAATATGTTAGATGTATAGCAACAACAAACAAAATCCGGGGTCCCCAGGAGAACTTTGAGAACCACTGTTTACCACACCCCGCTGAAGCCTTATCAAAGGTGCTCTATTGTTTTGAGGAACATTTACTTCCTATTTTCCCCTACAGCACATTGACTACTCCCTAGTTTTACTACCCCCTAGTGCCTAAGAGAGATATTGCAGGACATGGGTGTTAGGTCAGACATGCTGTTAGGAAGGCATACTGCTAGGGGTTCTTCAAACGCACTGAACCTATTTCTCACCACTGAAATCTACTTAAGCTAGTCCTTCAATGGATTTTATTTATAAAAACACATGTGCAAATGATTGTCTTCTTTGACCAATACAAAAGCTCATTCAAAGGTGTGCGGATATCAAACCAATTACATGGTAGAATACAAGTATCTGTGATGAAAGTCATTGATCAGAAGTGACATCTCCACCTCCGTCTCTATATTTTCTGGGGTCACAGAGGAGACAGGATTTCGGATGAACTTCTTATTCTGTAGAGGCTCTGAATGTGTTCTTTGGTCCTGAAGTCAGACCAGGCCTGCAGGTTTGTTTGGCCTCAGAGCACCATTCACTGACATAATACAGTGCACCCATACTGTCATTATATTGCACACACACTCCTTACGCTCTCACACACTTCCTCACTCCCCCTCTCACTAAGCTTTTAGCACAGCAGAGTTTTTGACGTGAGCGCGCTTCTTTTTTGCTTTTCTCATCCAATCCTCATCCCGTTTCAGTTGCTGTGCCGTCACTACCCCTGAACACACACCCACACATGCTTTCACCTAGTGGATCATTTTTGGTTGACAGATGGGTTCCTGTCTTTTCAGTGCTGTGTCCTACATAGATACCGGAGAAGCCACATGTTCTGGAAGGTTCTGACAACACCCAGGAACCACAGAGGTCTGGAACATATCAGTGGAAGCAGAGGCACTCTCCTAAAAAGGTGGACACTTCTCTGGAGTATTTACTCCACTACATATTTTCCCTCAAACTATGAGATGCACATTCTAATGCCTGGTGTTTTACCTTACCTTTTACTTGTAATATGAATTGTGTTTTAATGTTCTAATGGTATAATCTCGCATTTTAATATCTTCTGCACGTTAGAATCTTCATTAGCTTATCGGTATTATTCTTCCTTGTCTAAAGTCTCTTCTGGTACTCATCTCCTACCCTCTGTTTGCAATGAGGTGAAAGAGCTGGACAGAAAACACATTCCTGTCTTATCAGTAAAGATTAGGGTGTGGAGACGAGGATAAGACGCAGCATCCCTGGATGTATAAGAAGGGTGGGGAATGACGCTTCATGAACTGTTTTTGGCCAAATCAGATTTCTGATGTCCGGTTTATCAGTGTGTCAGAGCAACAAATTACTGGCAGAACGTGGTATTACTGCGGTTCAGAAGCCTCGTCATCCCCAATTTATTTTCCACAAACCTTTTCAAGCTGTTTAACTTTGCATGCGGCTACTTTGGATTAGGTAGGTCCATCTGTCATAAGTCGTTATGTTGTGTACTACAATGTGAAATTGCACAGATCAAAAATGGTTTTAAGTGATGTAACTTCTTGAAAAAGGGAATTAATGACAGAAGTTTGAAAGTTACAGAAAGAACAAACTTGTACAGCTTTTTTTTGGTATGTCCTTTTAGAGAGATTAGGGCCTTTTTTGCTACATGTAGAGTGTGATCACTCACAGGATGACATCACCACTGATGAAAACACTAGCTGTCAACCTGACACTTCCCCAGTGACATGTTGTATTGTCATTACCCTGTATGGCTATTACCTGGTCTTTTAGGATGTACAGTAAAGATGCATTCTGGAGTTTCGTTTAATTTTAGCCTGTAGTTCCGAAAGTTGTGCTCCTGAGCTGAAAAGGATCCCTGTTTTGTGTACTAACGCACGTATTTTGTATACAAATGTTGACATGCATGTTAAAAACCAAAATCTACAAAATAATCATTTACGACAATTCATGACATCAAGTTGTTCGTGCGCTGATGATCCCAGAATGTGTCTTCAAGTTCAGGGTTATTGGACCCTAATGAAAACAGCACTAACATAAGGACACAGTGATAGTAAAATTGCGCGAGTTGATCCTGCCATGTTTATTTTCTTTTTAGAACCTTACTCTTTTGTAAAGGTTGGTGACCCAGTGAGGACATTTAGTCGGTACTAGACCACTACTGCTTCATGAACAATATAGAGGATTAAGGATGGTTACAGAACAAAGGTAGGTTAGATCAGGTAGGTTAGATCCTTGAAAGGCAGTTGTTTCAAAAGCCATGTCTACATCCACACCCACTGACTTTCACCACTGTGGATCAAATTACCTCTTCACTTGGTACGGCACAATGCTGTCAGCGGATGAGCAGTAACTCGGTTCGGTGTACTGGATCACCAGTCACACACTAGCGGATTCGCTCCAGTCTGTCACTACTCTCAGGTTCCGCGTTGCTTCTACAGTAGCGTGTCTACAGCGGTAGAGTCAGAAACCGCGTTAAAATGCAGTCGACGTGTGGCTGGGGATTATGTTGTAGCATTAGCAAGCCTATTACCTTACAGCTCGTGTAGCCATGTAATCGCTATTGTCAGTCATTAATCTGCTTAGTAGTATAGTACCATTAGCGATAAAACAGCTGACAAGCGTAGGCTAGTACTTGAAGACTTAGTGGTTGTTGTAGTAACAACTTCTAGTAGCTCTGTAGTAAAGCTACTGTCAAACTGTTTTAGTAAATGCTCGTTGCAGCCTTGCGCCTACAGAAACTAACTAGCTATCCGAGGTAGCCTGCTGGACGACCCCTATGTGACTGTCGTTCAACTGTAGCACGCTTCAAAGGTATCCAGGACCCCTCGCAAAATGCACAGACTAGCTACTTCAAGTCAATAAAATGAATAAGTGTCACTAATTAAGTTGTTAGTGTTTGGGAAAAACATTGGAATTTGAAAGTGAACTCAAATGGAAATGAATACCAGTTCTGCCTCCTTCCAACATAAGTGTGGGATAGTCCTGGTTGAGTGCCATGATATTGTGACATCAGCGATTGACTCCAGCTCAAGCCCTCTATTTTAGCAGACATGTCAACAAACATCCACAATTTATCTAAAGATTTATATTTATATGAAACAAGCATTGAAAAAGGCTGCCTTTGTAAATTCCTGAAATTTTGTAAATAGAATGTACTCTTATTTTTTATGGTATATTATTCCCCCATTTTGGGTGTTTGTTTACTTAGCGTCATGCAGTACATTAATTTATTCAGTAAATGTTGAGTAACCATATCAACTGTAGTGGTACAAACCTTTGTGCTCATTTCAAATAAAATGTTTACACTATTGCTGTGTAGTCTGTGCATATGTAGATCCATAATTGTAATTCAATCAATGTTTGAAGTTCCTATTAAAATAAGTTGGTCCACACTTGTCTGTACACATTGTGCACAATCTTAAAATCAATCTTGCATTTAGTGCAAGTAAGAATACAAGTTTATATAAAATGGAAAACAGTGTACATTAGACCAATGGTGATAAATGCAAACCAAGAAACAAATTTTAACATAAGTAGAAATGTTCAGGTGTCCATTTGAAACAGCTTTGCTCCATCAGCTTTCTACCTTCTTTGAAATACGTTTTTCTGGACAATGTGCAGGCCTTTTCTTTGTTTTCTTTGTACAACTCCGGCACTGTGGTCTGACAGGTAAGTCTTGCTTTGTTCACTCATCTGACCATACTCAATCAACCTCTGAGCTTGCACAAGCACAGGCTTCAGTGGAGGAGGTCAAAGGTTGCCGCAGGTCAGAGGTTAGTGTCGGTAAACATGGTGTGTTCCTTTCGTACCGTGCTGAAGCCTTTGATGGTGTCAACAAACTCCTCGTCGTCCATAAACTGAAATAAATGCAGTGGAGGAAGCAGAGGATTTAACAGGGCTGTTAGAGATTGACTTTACAGGTGAGGTGAGACTGGAAGATCTATAAATCACCTTGCATCATAAACAACAATTTTTGTAGATCAGTCAGTGATCATTTTTTAGGTGTCTCACCATCCCACTGTCGTGGCCTCGAACATGAGATTCCCACACGTCATCCTCCTCGGTCACCGACTTCCTGTCCATCATCTGGCTAACACTGCGCCGCAGGGAATTTTGGGAGTGGGCGGATCCATGGATCGCGGAGACATGGAGGCTGGACACATTAAGGATTCCCAGCTCTCCCTCCGGAGGAGCATCGCCGTCTGGCCAAAACTTTCTGTCCGTGACTCCCTGAGGGCACAGACAGTAGACACGTTACCCTGGTCCAACGTGTCGGGGATGTTTATGTAGGTCTGCCTGGTGTCCTACCTCCACGTGCATGGTGAACCCTTTGAGTGTGACACTGTTGGAGGAGCTCGTCGTGTCAGGCACCGTGTCAAACTGAGAAGGGAGACATTTGTATGATGTAAATGACTGATTACAGTAAATTCCTCAACCCCTTCATAGAACTGCCCCTCTCACCAGGTAAGGGTCACTGGTCGGGTACACGGCCATCGGGCTCCTCTTCTGCAGGGGAAGGGCCACCAGAGGGGGGCGCTCTCTGGTAAAGGGTGGTCTGTTCAAGGCCTTGTGCAGGATGACCCCCAGGACAATAGCTAAAATCACCAGGGCTACGCCAGTCATCAACACGACAAACCATAACTCCCTATAAAAGAGAGACCCGCCCCCCTCGCCACCCTCCGCCCGCTCCCCGCCTGGAGGAGTGGGCTCCAACTGATCTGCAGGGGGAGAGGGAGAGGAAGGACAGACATGGAACAAGGTCACCACAGCTGAGCATGTAGATCTGAGCATAATGGCCAACTACGTCTGATGAGTCCTAAAAGATGTCATACTCCGGTCTCCATATACCTGGACAAAACCCATCCTTATCTAACAGATTGTCTGTGTGTTAATGGTTCCTATCAGTAGCGCCTTTGTGTCCCAGGTTTACTCTGGAGTTGTATGGGGATAAGTCAACACTATTTCCTAGAAAGGTGATCACGCACAGAGACAGGAGATAAGCAGGTAACTGGAGACGTGGCCTACTTTCAGTCCCTCTCTGATGGCACTCCTTGAGCAGCCGGGCCTATCCAACCAGTCACCTCCCACTGACCCACTGAGGTGGTCTTACTGGACCGCTTGTTGGTTCCCTGAACCAGAGGTGTGTGTTACAATCACCGTCTGGCACGGCTGGCTGGCAAAACAGACTCCTGGCTTTCTATGAACAATGACTAGAGAGCGTTCTTCACTTGCCCGTACAACTCCCTTCAACCTGACATATGTACGTTAAAACTGCACAGCAAGAAGAGGGACTAGGATGGATGGAGCGGACATTTCATTCGGGGAAACCTGCGCTTAAGAGAGGGAAAGAGAATAAAAAGCAGGTTGACTGGCCAGTCCAGAGCCTCACCAGTGCTGGTGTCCGTTGTGTGATGTATGGCGGGGGCATGGACCCCCCCTCTCTGTGCGATGCATGTGATCAGGCGGCCACGGACTGACCGACGGTTGGGGACCACACCTGCTGCCCCATTAATATTACGCCCTGGCAGATGAACAGTACGCCAACGCGATGGCGACGGGAGGAAACCTTCAATCAACGGCTTAGGACGTTCGGGAAAAACATCCGGTCCGCCCTGCTTCTTCAAGAGGTGTTCTGTGAGAAAGGCGGAAGGAAAAGGCAAAAGACCGGACTTCTGAATGCTGTAAAGGTGTCCTTGTCACCCTAGAGATCTCCCATCAACCCCTGTTTTCTCCAGGCAGTGTCATGGCAACCGCCAGGTGTCAGGTATCAGCTTTCATTGGGAGTTAATGGCAGCCAGTCAGAGTACCATGCCTCTTACATACATCTAACAACAATGGCCTTCGTCCTACCTCATTGAAGTAATAGATGTAGGACAAAGAATCTATTATTATTATTAATCTGATTATTCCAAGTTGGCAGGTGTTGAATTTCAGTATGTTTAAGTCACTTTTAAAATGTCCACCCTGACATGTGTAGTTTGAGAGAAGGCATAACAACAGATCCAAGACCAAAGTACATGAATGCCATGATGCTTCTACTGAATCATTTGTGCCACATGGTGGCGCTAAGTGACAGCTCAATATTACCTCATGGACTTTCACTGAGTTGCCTGCTTGAATAGAAAAAAACCTTCCTCCAGATCAGGGCTGCTCAATCCTGGTCCTGGAGATCTTGCACCTGGGAGGCTCTCTCCAAACCCAGATATGACTAACCTGACTTAGCTTTTCATCCAGCTCAGTATTCGAATCAGGTGTGCAAAACTAGGTTTGGAGAGGGATCCTACAGAATGGTAGCTCCCCAGGAACATGCTTGAGCAGCCATGCTCTAGATAAACACCAAGTACACAGAAGTTAGTTTCAGTAGATATCCATTAGTATCTTGTTATTTACAATGTTTCTGTGATGCATTAAAACAATGTTTGAGTCATCAGGCAAACTCTAGTACATGCTCAGTCTGTATTATAGGTTTCATTATAAACTGTCCAGTTCAAGCCCTGATGCAGATTGGCTGTATATACCATGGGTATGACAAAACATTTTGGTTTACTTATATCAGTAACCTGTTAGTAAAAGCAATACGACAATTGGGGTTTGTGTTATACGGTCAAGAACGGCCCTTAGCTGTGGTACATTGGTCATACTCCACACCAACCACTTTGTACATTAATGCTTGATTATACTTTATCTTGTGTCAACATCCGATTGTTACTGTGGTTACTCCATAGATAATCAGACTGAAAATTCATGAAAATTCATATTTGAATGTACTTAACTGTTTGTCAGTCCTGTTTGTCCTTTGACAGATAGGAGATGGATATTAATATTAAAAGTCTGCTGCAAACCCACTTTTTGACCCCCTGTATTAAACATTACCCCTCAGCTTATTATCCCTCCTGATGTCATGTGGCACCAAGTCTGTGGCCGGAATGAAAACAACAGCGCTGTTTGAAAGTCAATTCTGACTGACTGCTCTACCAATAATATTAATGTCAGTTTATTTTTAGCATAAAATAAACTGACAAATTGTTTATTTTATGCTAACTTATTCCAATGAATTCTATATCCAGAGACACCATACAAACAAACTATTCATGCTATAGTAATTGGGGAGAATTGATCCCCTATTACAATCAGGTTAGAACCGTACCTTTCTACAATAGTGGTTATACAATACGCTGAAAGATAATTCTCGAGTATCAGAATTGCAAAATTTCTCATTAAGGCGGAAAAGGTAGAATAATACGCTTGGCCAATCATCTACATCCACCTCTGATATATGTTTCTTGGAAGTTTATAATATCAGAGAAATGACTTCAAATGGAGGAGTTTGCTCATCTTAATTGGCTGGTTCAAATCTTTTGTGTTCCAAGAGGTAAAAGTTAGCCCTCCCTCCTTTCATCTGTAGTTGTTATGGAGTCTTGCATGTCTTCTAATATAAATGCTTGGTTACCGAAAGATAGAGTACTGGGAACTGTAATAAAAAATATTAAGTGAAGATTAAAAAGTGAGTATAGTTGAACCAATTAGGCTGGAGGGAGGGGAATAAGCCCTGCATGTTAACAAATCTGTGTTTCTTCAATGGCTCCATCTCCTTTATGGAAGAGATCTGTGGATCTGGCTTGTTCCAATCCAATTTGAAATGGCCAAAGCTGACCAGAATAGGAACTGACTCTGCTCTTGGTGTTGAGCCAGCATTGTATGGTTTCTGTAATGTTCCTCTTTAGTTCAACCTTACACAAGTATGTATTTTACAGCTGCCATGACTTAAGGCCTTCCTGCATCTTGTTGACCTTTCACTTTAATATGACTTGGGCTGTGAATCCAAGAAGGCAGGCAACAAAACCTGTAGCGTCTAAACTCGGTCTTGTGTACTAGAAGTTCAGATTTATCTTCTGTAAGCTTTATAGCCCAGTAGCTGGGTCTGGAAGTGAGATAGCATTCTCCCGCTAGATTGTAAACTATCTCATCTTGGTTAGGGTTGTTTTGAAGGCCACATTTATGTATTGATGGTCCAATCATACTCTGAGCTTGCTCTTGCATGGATTTCACCCCCACGAACGCTTTGACCCTATACGTTGGTTGTGTAACATTGGTGACAATGTCAGATTGCTCCATGCACTATTTCTTCACCAAGAGGAAGTAAAATATTTCTTGGTGGTTATACCACAGGTGTTGCATCTGGGTCAATGTAAAGTGAGTGCATTCTCTTGGGAACAGCCATATTCCTGTGTTCTTTGTCTGCTGGTGTGGTCACTGATATCACCGCCTCACAAGGTCCGTGTCCATACATGCTTTCTGACCTAGCACTGAAGGTGCTTGAGTGTGAGCAATGTAAAAGTCAAATGTGCCACTGTCCTATTTGCATTGCAGTGTGCATATGCTTTTTAATGCGAGCTGTTCAGCCCTATTAACTGGCACTCTGTTCTTTGCTGTAGCTTGAACTCAGTTGTCAAGCTGTGGAGGAATACAATGTTCATGTCCACCAGTATATAGGCACAAAATCAGTTCTTTGTCTTGTCAATGTCAGTAAAGGCCTGCTCTGTCTCTGATATCTGACACTTCGGTAACTGAATCAATAAAAAGAGCCTCAGCGTGAGTCTGAGTGACTCCGTTTTCCACTGTCTACATTCCCTGCTGTTATTTGAGCATTGTGCTTGGTACCCACTATATTTGCATGTTTGGGGGCACCAGGGTGGCTCTAAGTGATCTCTATTCTGAAGCACTTCGATGTCTGCCTGACTGCCTGGCCTTTGTAGGTGACATACCGCTACGCTAAATGTTCTCATCACAGTGTGTGCTATCCCATAAGACCTGGCAATGTCATTAGCTTTGTCCAGCTTTAGCTTGGACTCTCCTTTAAAACACCTCACTCACAAGGAGTATATTCCAATTAGCGTGGTCCCTCACCAACTTATTGTTGATGGAATAATTACCAGTTTTCACAAGCCTATGCAATTTGGTTATAATCTGTTCAAATAATTCAATAGTTCATTGTATTTTTCATGGAATTTTTAGCTTGCAAAAATAATTTGGTCTTTTTCCCAACATGTGAAAAATGTGGTGTTTCACTTGCATTTAAACACAACAGGATTTGTCTTTAAAGTATTCCTATGAAGAATTTGTGCATCAGTAAAAAATGTGAACAACTCCATGCGAAACTATGAGGGAAATGTATAATCCAAGCAGTTCTGCCCTGTTATATCAAAAGTTTGGGGGAAATGCAGGAAGGTCCCATAATAAATTACAGTGTGCGTAAGCTTGCCTTCTGCATACAGTTTGGGTTCACAATATGTGGCTTCACTTTGAGACAAGAGTCCATTGAAAAATAGTATTTTTTACAGACCAACTTTCACAGCTGAAACTTTTTGGCATTAATACGTTGATGCCCACAAGCCTGGTCGGTCATTTGAAGGTATGCATGTCCTATCATGTTTCAGTATAGGTGATACCAAAAACAGGACTGTGAGTGCAAAGAGGGTTCAGTAAGATTTGCAGAAGTCATTCCTGACTCAAATACAAGGGCACTGTGAATAACAAGTGAACGGTCTTAAGCTTTTGGTTTAACCCCAGACACCTAAAGTTGGATTCTTTGAGCTTCACATCACATTTGTGACCTTGTGGGAACTCATCTGCATGGATTGCCAGAGATAAAATCCATAATTTGTGGTGTACTAACAGTCTAAAAGTTACAAACTAGATACAGTGCTTGAGATGGGAAACAGCAAAACTCCCAATAATAACCTCATTTGCATTCATACCTCATTGGGATGATTCAGGACAACGTTTTTTGGAAGTGATCTCATTGCAGAGTGGCAGAATCTACCATTTAAATCTTCTCCAGGCAACATCCATCACTGGGTGTCTGAAACAAAAAGGCAGACACTAACTCACTTAGCGAGAGTGACATGTAGGGATGTCACTCATTCGCTAACTCACTTAGGGAAGGTGACGTATTTGAACCTCCCTTGCCTTTACTAAATTAGAGGCTGCCGATGTGGCAAATTATGTGTTGGCTGTCTGGCTCCCATGTTTTCCAATATCAGCTCGAATGACTGGCAAATGAACTGATGGGTGCTTTTTGTGGAGATGTTAGCTATATTTGGTTTATTCATCCATCCATCTCGAGTATGCTCTGTGCAATTACTCTGAACGTTGACATTCGCGACATTGCCCTTCCTCTACTCCCTCTCACCTATTGAAAGTTTTATTTTTAGTGCTTGAGACAGACACTGCGATGACAACTGTACATTGTATGAATGGGAGATTGGATGAGAGTTCACTGCATTTGTAATAACCGTAATGATATTTTTACAGCCGTAGCTAATGTTCCCGAAGAGTCTGCGCACAATCATAGACAATCATTGCGCGTGGAATGCAACAGAAAGGTTCTTTTCAAATCAGCTATAGTCTGATTTGAAATCATACACCGGGTAATCACGGCGCTGTAATTGACCAATTACTTTTAGTTATGGACATCTAGAATCATCGAGTGCAGATTTAATTTAGTAAATGTGCTGTATTAAGGCATACCGACGGTGGGTTCATTTAGAATTTAAATTAAGTTATTAGAGTAAATTCCGTGTCCGTTTTAACATATAGGAGTATACGAAAATCGAATCGAATATACATGGGCCCCTTTAAACCCATGACTTGGTTTGACAAACTCCACATCCAGTAAAAGTCAAACCATATAAAAAGGAATTGCAACGTGTATTAATTGTGTACTCACGGTTTCTTGATTGTAGGTTGAGTTCATTGTAAATGTTCCAGCGGACTGTTTTAAATATTTGAAAGCTGTCAAAGTGTTTCTCCCCAGCATATTCAAACCAGCTCCTACTCACAGTGCACACCTGTCCAATCAATGCGGGCCTTTCTCCATGACTGAACTGGATCCTGTTTCAGGTAGACTCGGGCAACCACCAGGGACAGTCGTGAGTAATTATTTACATATCACGGTTATTGCTCACAACACGGTTCATTCAATCTAAACATATGGTAACGAATATATTCTAAATTAGGTTTATATTTCTAGAATAAATTCCTTAATTCTATCTATTTTTTCCCCTGGTACAATATTATACATTGTCTGTGATTCAGTGCGATGCAAAGGTAATCATCCTGTGAGTCTCCGTTTGACCTCAACAAAGTCAGATTTCTGTGTTTATTAGCTTCCTCAAAAACCTTGACACCACTTTACACTAGGGAGGCTTTCAGTTTACAATAAAACAATGCCGTTAAATATGGATCCTCCTATATATGGGACATTCACCCTTTTCTCTTTATTTCCCACTCCCCGGTCCAACACATGCCTCAAGACCAATCAGATCCCAAATGTGTCTTTTAATCATCTACACTCTGAAAATGTGGCCAGTCAGAATCTGGACAAGCTCAGGACATAGAAAGCATGTTAGAACAAGGTATATACAAGGCTATTGACAATGATTCAATGTGACAGAAGTCAGTTGCTCGACACAAATCACTACTATGGTAACATGTAGGTATCCATCATTTAGACTAACATCCTACAGAGTGCTTTATCTTTCCCTGTGCCACCTCTCATCTTCTCCTCACCGATCTTCACTTGATTCAATTCTAGCCCTCTTTATTCCTTCGCCGTATCTCTTATCTTCCATCCTTTCAGTTCCCCTGTCTTCATCAGGGATGATGTCCCCTTTCCCCTTACTCCAGTGTGACTGGGACATATGACTCTGTCGTGAAACTAGACAAGATAGAGAAATGAAGACACTTTAAACTGGAAGCATCTTTATTGCCCTAGAATCCTCCTGAGAATGGTAATAGTGTACATCTCATCTGAACTGGTTACATATCTGTTGGACTTTATTCAGAATGCATAAATTTACACTCCCTCCACACAGTATTGCTGGATCACACTTCATGTTATACATTGTCACAAAAATATACAGATAGAGCAAATAAAGGACTTCTGAGATAATTGCATGAAAGTTGTCACTAATGTACAGTAAGTTCAATGCTTTTTTCACATTCCTAGTTATGTTTTCCCTTCATTTTAACATTTATGATTTTCAGACATTTCTACTTTCTGAGACAGAAACACAGAGACATTATAAATACCACCACCAGATTTTGTAATAGGATTGAAAAGCAGTGCTTTGCACTATTTATAATCTACAACTCAGTGCATTTTTCCCAAAGTCTTCCCGTACTGTACATGAAGTTATTATTTTACCCAGATGCAGGTATCAGTACAATGAGTAACCTAATGAAGCAAGTACAAAATGGTTTATTTACCCATTAAAACAAAAATTACTTAAAAATCTTTAGAAAACAGTCTATATTTGATCCTTTATAATTCTCTGTAATGCCACACTTGTAAATAAAAAATAAAATAACAAAACAATCAAGCCAACAATAAATACATCTTGTTCTTATCAATTTCTACCCTCACCTTCATAATCCGCTAGTTAAATTTACTTCATGTATTTCCCTGAAAACATTTAAATGAAACCAGGTTCTCTACCTACTGCTAGGCTAGGTTCTGCAATGGACACAGCACCATTCAAGGTCGACATGGTCCACAGTTCTTTTTAAGTATAAAAAAGAAAAGTTGTTAAAGCACTACAATGCAAGATGAACAGGCTAAGAGCTGGTTTCACACACAATCATCCTAGAGGATCTTCAAGTTTTAGGTGTCTTCATTCTGCTAGCACTGTTTAAGTGTATATTAATGACTGCAATCCAGATCCCTCAGACAGTTACTCCTGTCACTAATGTGATGTCAGTCCTTTCTTGTCTCTCCTCTTCCCTCCTATCCTCCTGAGTTATTAGTAGTAAGCAGGGCTGTGATCGTCCTGTCAAACTCACAGCCGCCCCAGAATGACATACAGAAGGACAACAATTACTTAATAGAAGAGCTACTGGAACTTAACGGTAGAGCCGTCTTGGCTCGGTTCAGGTCCAAGTACTGTTCATTCTGTTCTTCCGGTGTCACTTCCTGTGTTAATCCTGACCTTCATGACATCACTACCCTATCCTTCCTCTACATGATCCCTGTCCCAGGAGGCCGGTCAGGCCCTGGCCTCCAGCAGTTCCAGGAACAGTTTATGCATGGGCACACGGCCGTCCTGCTTGATGCTGCAGAAGTGCTGCACGGCCCTGGCGGCCGTCTGCCGGAGGAGGGGCAGGGTCATGATGAGCTTGCCTGTCCGCCGAGGGTCCTCCGCGTGCTGGGCACTTTCGTAGTCCTGCAGGGCCCCATGGAGCACGTCCTGGAGTCTCTGGACCGCCTCCACGTCCTCTATCTGCATTGAGTCTTTAGGGAGAGGGGGGAGTCAAATGAAAAGGTGGAACATGGATGGGACAGAGGTAAGGAGAAGAGCGATGTTGGCACATATGCAGAGACTTAATGCAAGCAAAGCTGAACAGTCACGGAAAACATGTGGTGGAACCTTAACCGACACAGTAAGGCTCAGTACCTGAGTTTGCCAGCGCAATGGCCTTAAGGACAACAAACTCCTCCTTTTCGATCCTCATGGCTTTATATTTCTTCACCAGCTGCATTATGGCATTGTTCAGGTCCAGAACACCTGCCAGTTTAGACTGCTCCTCATCCATGACATAGTCCTCAGCATAAACCAGCCTGTCCTCTAATGCCAGTGAGCGAAAGACAACCCGTAGGATCAGAATCTCCATCCATCCGCTTTGCAGTAAACTCATCTGGTCTGCCAGTGAGAGGGAGGGGAAACCTAGAGGAAGGAAGAGGAACGCAGGAGAACGGACAGGTGGAGATGTTAGAGATCGCCGGGTGTAATTAGGAATACAGAAAGAATGGACAATTGTAGCGCCAGCTTCTTCAGCATTTAGACTTAATAGCATAACACATTTAATGTTCCGAAAGTGCGTTTCGCTACCGCACCGAAATCAAAATACGTGACGGTTTCAAAAACACTGGAACTCTTAAAACGCCGAACCTTTTGGTGATACAAGACGCCGGTCAACCAATGAGTCACTGGATGAAGAGTCAGTTAGGATACAAGGAAATGGGTAAGGAGCAGCTGATAGGTGAAAAGCCCATACGGTTTGTATCCAATAGAGGCTCCCTCTTTGATGGACAGATACAGCGCTCTGTGAGCATGATTAGATCCACACACTTTGTAGTCTCCTCACAGCCACACGGCATAATTAAAAAGCAGCTCTTTCCTTTTACAGAATGAGAAGCGGTGGGGAGGGGCTGATTTCTTTTGGAGACACCAGCAGCGATTCTTATAAGGTTAAAGGCACTTTCAGAACGGCCACAAGGACGCCCGTGGCTCCTACTCCTCTGTTATCTCAGATTGATTGGATCGCCGTCTGTGGACCCTTTCATTTGTCGATAGGGATCAGCATTCCGGTATGGAACAATCGATCAGTAGACAAGAGGGAGGAGCATTGTCTGAGTTTGTGTGGATGCTGTTGTCTTTGAGGACTCTGCACACGGGGGGGACATGAACATGATCTGTGGCGTCCTCCGTTCCGCAGAGACGAGACACATTTCTACGCTACAATACAACAGTTTGATTATGTGAACGGGACTTGATGCCAGATTTTTGTGGGAGAATTTTTTTTGGGATAGAGAAATCTGGTGAAAATTGCAATTGTCACATCGTATGAGGGAAAATAGGACACTTTGTTCCCATGTAAGGTGACGTGATGCTCCAAAGACAACATCACTTGTTTCACAGAGGGTGCCATGTTAGATACGCTTTCCAGGTCGACAGTCTGGCCAAAACACTGCGGACGCATATGTTTCGCCTTACGGCGCGGCGAGTTTCTCATTACTAGCACGATATCTAAAATCGAATTTACATATTATGTTAATGTTATCTAAATTAAACTGAATTCACGACAATTCATATAGCCTAAACAGGCTAAGCCAGCAGAGATAAAAAAGTCAGAGCCCGTTTGGGCTACACCGATTGACGTGAATACAATTTAATCTGGCATTAAATCTTGTTAAAAAAATGAGCCTATTGTAGTGTTAAAACAACATAACCTAAAGAAATTTAGTTATTCCATGGGATGTCATTCTGAAAGCTCTATTGAGGACGTGGGAGAGCTTGGGACAATGATATGTTAACAGGCTTCAATTTGAGAGGATTAGTTGGGCTTGAAGTGTTCAGCTGAGCCCCCCACTCACACACAAACACACAGGGAATACTGGGATAAAGTGAGTCATTTTTTACATTTCACATCACCCACATGTAGGGAAATGCTGTACGTATTATTTATGACACTTTTCCCACAGTTGATGGCACAATGATCCTGTACACAAAACAAAACCAGGAGAATGACCATTCACCCCAACCCATAAGCACTATTGCACACAAATCTGTTTCACTCCTCCTATGAACGTTGCAATTTGCATGATATTACAGACTTAAGTCTCGAGAGAATGATAAAGTGCACAGAAAATGAACAAACACCAAATATATTTTAGTAATCCGTTCTTCTAAAAGACATATGAGCTTACCTGTGCCCCTTTTCATTCATGCCAACATCCTGATTGCTTGTTGACTATTTACGCTTGTTAATGTTCTCACAACTAGAAATCTGTTTGTTGAGATTGTTAGAGGTTTGATCATTTGCGTATGTTGAATGGCACCATGTTGACAACTGCACTTTATAAAGACAGTGTGGGTTTTCAAGTTCAAGGTTGGTCTTTCTTCAGGAATTCAGCAAAATGGTTTTGTTTATAATGTTCAATTAATATATTTTAGTGTGTTAGCAAATGTGAAAATAATAATTTTATTATAATTTTAATTGCTGCTATTTTCTGTCCTGCAAACAAATCATATATACAACAAAATGTGTTGTCTTCCAAGGAATTTCTGATGTGGTCCTTGAGCAGAAATGCAGGCCCCCCCAGTCACGATTTTAACATCATGAAACCCAACTTTGACAAAATCATTTATTTCAACCAATGTGTTTCATTCCTTTACAGACTTCACCAAATTTAAACCTCTTCCAAAATATTTGGTCACATCTTATGTATGATTTAAAACCAGGGGTGTCTCAACTTACACTTTGGCTCAACCTACCCCAGTCTCCCTTACTTCACAGCCAACGTACAGCAGCCCCAAAATCCCAATGTGTAGAGCAACAGAGGGTCTTCAGCCCGCTCCTCTTCTTCCAGCCTGGCCCTCAGACAAAATCAACATCAGTCTCCGTGACAGGACTAGACAGGGGAGGGAGCAGAGGGGGGCAGGCTGCCGAATGGCCCAGCCGAACTCACCTCCCCCTGGGCAGTAGCGCAGACAGCCTGGGCCCCTCTGCGAGGACACTGGTTCCCCGGGCCACGGGCTGTATCCTGCCAGTCACACAGAGCTGATGTGACAGCGCCATTACGGTGCTACCAGGGGTCTAGAGCTGAGGCTACGTCCTCTCTCGCCGTCTTTGTCCCTGGTCATTTCACTATGATTTTCTCTATCGTTCTTCTCTCACAACATCTCGCTGACTCGTTGTCCAATCTCTCATGTATTATCTCTCATTCCCTATCGCCTTGCCACTCTTTCATTCTCGGTTTCTGTCATCGCCTCAGGTGGGTCTCTTGTGCGTCACCCAGACAGACAAATGCTCCACTGGCAAAGGGCTACAAATACACACCCCCATCTGACTGACTGTGTTTGACTCCTTCTCTGACAGTAAACACTGGTGACAAGCAGAGAGGAGAGTTCTGAGGGAGCCAGGAGGTGAACGCTTTGTTGCTCTTCCTCCTTTATTTGAGAACAATGAAAAGCGCTGAACACGAAAGTTTCTCACACACATACACACACACGTTTGTTTTCCTAACCTCATCTACACCTGAGACCTAACGCGGACCCAGGAATCCATATTTCGGAAACATTAACCTAACCTTGACCTCAATAGTCTAACCTTTATGCCTGAGTGTAACCTAGCCCTAGCTCTAATCCTAAACCTATGCTCGATTGCACCTTTTTCCCCTAAACCAAAATCCTAAAACGGAAAACACCTCTTCAACACCTCTGCAATTCTTCAGGTTTTACCATCCATGAGGGGACTTCAGGTCCCCACATGTCTCCACATTACACACACACCTGCTTATGCAGCTTGTTGTGTAAGCATTACTGTACAAGCATCAACATAAACACAGGTGTTTCCCTAGTGATGTTTTGGGTGCGAACAGGACATTAACTGCTGATAGAGCCAGGACACGTTAATCTAAGTGAGAGAAAAGAAAAAGCTTGCAATGAAAAAAATAAGTTGATTCGAACAGCTGCATTAGGGTTTTGAGCTCAAAAACAAATATGACCATATTTCTGTGTGAAAATGTTATCAAACAACCTTAGTGCAGCTGTACGCCCTACAGATTTTTTTATTCACATTTTTGTTTTTAACAGTATGGAAAAAGAAAGAGACGTGGAAATAGATGGGATATATGGTAATCCTGGAATTTGGGAATATAGTGATTTGATTTTGCATGCCCTGACTAATTAGATAACTTTGAATGGAAGGCAATTCAAGAGGAAATATAAATATGAAATCCAGGTATATCAAAAGGCATCTGCTATTAACAGAAAAAAGCATCCAGTTAGATATCAGAGCCTGTCGGTAATCATGGCTAGAATTGTGAGAGGGGCTAGTTCACCCGGGCCAACACAGATGGCCCACACCCAACGGCCTTTCCAAAACAGCAAGACGATACAGTGTTGATACTTTTCTTGGCATGAGTTAACTGTATTGACATACGTTACTGCTTCACTCAGATCAGTTGTATCCATGACATGGCAATCTAAAAGCTGGTTTTAGTCTGCTCAAGTGCACGTATGGAGAACAACGTGATCATTCAAAACTACAGGTGAATCCACATGAAATTATAAGTGTTCCAAAAAACAATCTGGATTTGATTTCATGTGAAAATGTGTTTTTTTGAGTAAGTAGATGTCACAAAGTCAATCATAATATCCCCAGTGTGGTATGCCATCTGAATGCATGGGGAGATGGCCTCTTCCTGTGATTCCTACACCAACTACATCATGGCTTTATCTTGATAGGTGTTACAATCTCCAATACAAAAAAATCCATGGTCACCCCAACCTCAACCTTCTTAAAGTCACATACCGGAATGTTGTCAAACAACAGGAAAGATTGGTTCTAGGATACACCAATCATAAGAGGCACCCAGAAATGGTGAACTAAAATTTATGATAGGGAGTGAAAACAAAATTGTGGCAAAATCTAAACAAGGAGAACAAACATTTATGGCTTGTATTATCTGAATAATAGGTAGAAACAACAACTGAAGGTGTTGCTACTTTAGCTCCTCGTTCCACTGTGTTAAATATCAGATGTTCCCAGCAAAGTTGACAGACATACTGGCTACTGATGTGAACAGCAAGGTATACATTCGTAACAACACTATGACTTGAACTAGTGTATTCAATCTGCTGTGCTAACATGCAAATATTCCTCGAAATACAAAAAACTGAAACCCAAAACTGTAAAAGTAGGCTTAAAGAGTTTCTCCTGGCTTCAGTGCTTCCATCAAGATCACTACTCTGAAGACAAAACACTACTTTCATCTGCCCTCAAGACGGAAATGTATTCAATTGGTTAACTAATTGGAGGCAAACCTCAAACCTTTCCTAACCTTAATCTCAACCCTTAACCTAACTGTTTTATATATTATCAAATGAGTGAGAGTTGGAATATCAGATCTTGCCATTGTGTCAACCGATAACATTTATTTCTGCAGATCTGCATGTTGAGTAAGTAAAACTACCAAATCCAGTACACACACACACACACACACACACACACACACACACAAACATTCTGTATGGGCAAGAGACTTAATCCAACACAGGGGTCAACAGTCTTTCCTCTGAGCTGATTAGAATCGTATTGCTGTGTGTGTGATCATACCCCTGTCAGTGTCTCTGTGTGTTTATGATCCGGGTCTAGAAGTTCCCACAAAGATAATCAAACCTGTCGAATCAGTCTCCGCAAGTGTTTTTATCCAGTCCCCAGAAGGAAAAAAGGCATCCTTAACTTTAACATACAATTAGGGTTAAAATGTAGGTAACTTTAATGATTTAGGCGTTACGGGTTATGCTTGATGGTAGGGCTAGGTTAAGTATAGGCGGAACGGTTGGATTATTGAGGTTTAAGATAGGGATCGGTTTAAGGTTAGGTTTAGCTAGGGAACATTTATAGATTTTTTTGGTTCCCCCGATAACAAATAGAATAACCAATGTGTGTGCGTGTGTATGGCCATGCAAGTATCTGTTATGTCCGAGTGTGTTCTTCTACCTGGGATGTGTTTGGCCCAGCCAATGTTCACCACCAGTTCCCGGTCGGCAAGGTCGCAGAGTGTGGTCAGGGCTTTGATGTCACTGTCAGGAACTGTGGGGTCCGGCATGGCAAAGATACTCTCTGGTTCGGCCACCAATAGGAGAGACACCACCTTGTTCTCCACCAAACCACCGAGAGGATCTGCCAGGAAAGAGAGACCGTATATTCGGTATTCTAAATTCGCAAATGAGCACGACAGAATGTCACGACAGAAATAAAGACAAAAAAGGCAGAGGCTGAGAAAGACAGAAATAAAGACAAAAAAGGCAGAGGCTGAGAAAGACAGAAACAAAGACAAAAAAGGCAGATGCTGAGAAAGACAGAAACAAAGACACGGGCAGGTAGTTGGTCATCTTACATGGTCTCTTATGTGGCAGGCCGTGTTGAGGGTTGAGGTAGGAGCTGTTCTCAGCGTCGATTCTTCTCTTGTACTTCTGTCTTCCTCCACGCACCCGGTCCAGACGCACACCTGACACACACGCATTTAAGTACTTATGTCTCTTATTTATTTCCTTTAAAAATAATTTTTTTTCATAACCTCTAACTCATATGGGAATACAGGATCACCGTACCGGTGTGTAGCACACTAGTCCATTTCTACTTGTGGGGAGTAAAGCACTCCAGTTTTATTTGATTGACCTTTCACCCTAGCGATGTCTGGAAAGACACAGGGAGCCCTAGGGCCCTGTTCCATCTGTATCGTGGACGTTCAGCGTCACAATATGACTGAAAATTAAAGGCAGTGTGGAGGCACTTGTGCGGACCGCATTCCTGATAAATATGTCAGCCAAACGGGACATTACCTTTAAGTTTCTGCCGTGTCTTCGGCAGCAATATAAATTGAATAGAGGCCTTAGATAGAGGACACATTGCTGGCATAGCAACATCACTGCTGTAACTTAATAGGCAACAACACTCAGGCACCCGGTGACAACTGTTCATCTTAACAAGCCCAGTGGAAACCTTCTCAGACCGGAGGAGCTAACAGCGAGGTTAGTGGGGTAAAGAGGGACATGTGATGTGGTTGGATTTGGGCTGATGAATCACTGCCACAGTGGCCCCTTTCACTCATACACACACACACTGACACACACACGTACACTGTTTTTACTATATCTGTGAGGACTTTTTGGGAGCAAATATTCCCAGTCAAAATCCCTGACCCCTCACCCTAACAGTAGGTTCACATGCCGGCTCAACTCCTCACAACTATAACAGAACCGTGTTTTGTTTTTAGGCTTGGGATTATGGTTGAAGCTAGGATCTTGAACCCTGACCTCATGATACATGGAATAGTAAGATAAGAGGAAGAACCAAAGCCTTGTTAATGAGCGAGGGTTTTAAGGTTAACAGGAGAGGAAGGGTTTCAAGGTTAATGGGTGAGGAAAGGTATGAAGGTTAATGGGTGAGGGAGGGTTTTAAGTTTGATGGGTGAGGAAGGGTTTTAAGTTTGATGGGTGAGGAAGGGTTTTACGTTTGATGGGTGAGGAAGGGTTTAAAGGTTATTGGGTGATGAAGGGTTTAAAGGTTATTAGGTGAGGAAGGGTTTAAAGTTGAATGGGTGAGGAAGTATTTTAAGGTTATTGGGTGAGGAAGGGTTTCAAGGTTAATGGGTGAGGAAGGGTTTCAAGGTTAATAGGTGAGGAAGGGTTTTAAGGTTAATGTGTGAGGAAGGGTTTTAAGGTTAATGTGTGAGGAAGGGTTTTAAGGTTAATGGGTGAGGAAGTGTTTTAAGGTTAATAGGTGAGGAAGGGTTTTAAGGTTAATGGGTGAGGAAGGGTTTTAAGGTTAATGTGTGAGGAAGGGTTTTAAGGTTAATGGGTGAGGAAGTGTTTTAAGGTTAATAGGTGAGGAAGGGTTTTAAGGTTAATGTGTGAGGAAGGGTTTTAAGGTTAATGTGTGAGGAAGGGTTTTAAGGTTAATGTGTGAGGAAGGGTTTTAAGGTTAATGTGTGAGGAAGGGTTTTAAGGTTAATGTGTGAGGAAGGGTTTTAAGGTTAATAGGTGAGGAAGGTTATAATGGCAGAGGAAGCCTGGGGTGATGTTATTAGGGGATTAACAGGAGGTTAAGCTTGACCCCATGAACTTTAGTGATGTCTGTCCTTCCACTGCAGTCTGGATTTGTCCAGACGTTGGACGTGTGATGAGGGATATGTCTGGGGAGGGATTTCACTGTGTTGACACACACAATGGATTATGTGAAGACAAGGGGGCAATGGAGGTGGTGAGATTTGCTGTGTGTGTGTGTGTGTGTGTGTGTGTGTGTGTGTGTGTGTGTGTGTTGGTCTGTGCGTGCATGCATGTTCGTGTTTGAAAGGATATTTGGAGAGTTACTCATATGCATCTGAGCTAAGTGTAACTCTTCAGAGAGGAATGTGCTGACAACCATGGACAAGAATAGCCCTAGAGGATAACAGTATACACACACACACACACACACACTCACACACACACACACTCACACACACAGACACACACAGACACACACACGTTCTACACTCTTCATCCATCCATGTCGGCCTGATCTGAGGGTTCCGATAAGGAGGTGGGCTTTGGAATCGCTTGCCCCCCGCCGACACTGCCCCCCCATCTGAAGTCCCCCTGAACCTCTTAAAGAGGAATTCCAACAATCCCAAAAAACACCCAGTGGGATGAACAGCATGACTATCCAGTGGCCACTAAGAAAACAGACCCTCCACATATAGTAAAAGTCTAGTAAAAGTCTACACACCTCTAAAACAGGCTTTACATTTTGCAAGCTTGAAATTCAATCTGACAAGGGATCCTACTGACCTACACACGATGTGTGTCGCAGCAAAGCCACAGAGAGGGGATCCATGTAAGGCTGCCCAGGATAATGACCTAATGTCTGAATGCCCTTCCTTAGCGTTCCAGCAAGCTTGTTAGTAAGGCAGTGGGTCATGACAGGTAGTCAAAATATCTTCCTCTTCAAAGAGATAGCTAAGGAAACGCTGGCGTTATTGTGAATTTAATAAGGCCGGGCCTCACCCACATAATGCAACTCTATTTCAGCGGTGTACCCCAATGTCGTCCGTGGGATTAGCTCTCAGGTGAGAGCTGCCTGGGCTTTCCGGTTTAATTGCATGCATTGATGTGGTAGAGAACAAAGCTACAGTCTGGATACTTTGGTTGCATTCACATGGACGACCCAATTCAGTACTAGGATTTAATTGGTTCAATGACCAATCAGATCAGCACAAAAAAAGATCTGTTCGGATTGTCAAACAGCTAATCAGAAGGAGAATATGAGCATCGGTCAGCTGTCTAGGTGAAGGTAGTATTACGATTGTTTACATACTATAGTATTCACTATGGTTTTTGGAGCAACGGTGTTTAACATTACAGATCACTTGGAGATGAAACACAAAGTGTGCAGCTTTCTCTGTGTCCGCATTATACTATCTTATACTTAGCAACTCTACAAACTTTTGGGGTTTGCCCCAGTTTATACCTTTCATTAGAGTAATAATAAAACCATAAAATAATAGGACAGTGGACGAACAAAAACATTGCAATGGTAATTACTTTAGTATTTACTGTAGTTCACTGCATTATGTGTATATACTGTCATAATTACTGTAGTGTTTTGTAAACATTTGCCATCGGAGAAGTAGGAGTCTTCACCTGGGGGAAGCTAACTAGACAAACACTAAGACAGAAAATGGTCAATAAACTCTGTGTACCGTATCTATTTATATAGGTAGGTTTGAAGCACGTACGGAAGGTAGGGCTATGGCATGCTGCTATTATGAATTACCTGAGGGGAGCCCAGTACATCAGCTATTCTTGGCATGTAGTGGAGGTTTTCAGTCATAGGTGCCACAATGGAGGATATGAAGCAGGGTAATGGGTTTTCTAAATGCACATTTATATCACAACATGAACCCAGAGAGTTGTAGCATTTTTCAAAATACTACGAAATCTTCAGGGTCAAGGAATACTGTACTGCCATTTGTAGTATTGTACTCCACCGTTCACTAGAACGCTACAGTAAGCACTACACCACGACAGCTTCCACAGTGTCTAGTAGTGTTGTACAGTACTTGAAACGTTGTCACACTAATCTACAGGACACTATAGAACTATAGTGTGTGGTTTTGTTTCTTATGTTTCTAATGTGGGGGAAACACTGATTCTGTGTTCAGTGAAGTTTCACATTCACATCTCTGTTCTAGAAGATGGGTCCCTGGCTGGGTGTTGTGTTGACATGGACCTCTATGTCCCTGTTAAAAGTCACACCAGCCTGTCTCTAGCTTTACTGCAGCTTCCAAGACGAAAAGGGGCGTCACGAGACATGATGAGGCGCGTTACGAGAATCGCCAGCGAGGGGTTACGATGTGAGTTACGAGGGGCGGTTCACATTTCATGGAGGTCCTGGAATCCCTCAAGGCATCTGGAGGAATTTACGAGAGGGGAGGTGCAGCGAGGGGAAGCAGGACTGCAGGAGCCCCGGCTGGGCGCTGGAGATGCCCTCCCCTATTAAAAGGAGCTAATTAGAAATGGAGAAACACTCTCGAACACACACACAACCAGGTACACACATGACCAGGTACACAAAGGCTCACACGGGGCATCAATAAACAGCTGCAGGATCCTTGTCACTGCGGTTGATGGGTTATTAAATCTGATGAGCTGAAAAGGGAGGGAGCCGCAGGCGGTTAGCTCAGTTGACCCTCCCCCCACTTGATGAACAGCTGTCAATTGCTCTCACGCACCCTTCAATAAGCGATTCATGCAGCGAAACTTCATTCGCATCTCTGGGTAACTTCTATATCTGGCCAACAACATGTCGCCAGCCACAAGCTCCAGTCCTGACCACAATGGGCCTCGGCCCCAGACACTGGCAAACTCTCCACAGTGTTTTGGTGCCATACATCTATAATGTAAGATATGTCTGGAAAATCTATTTCCGTTGCGTGCGTGTGACTAATGAGTCAGGACACTGTGAAGGAGGATGAGTACAGTAACCAGTTGGGTCTTATAAGAGAATGATTGACACATACAGACTCTGGCAGGAAGGCATTGCCTTTCTGAAAGGTAAAGTAAGCCGTAGTACCTTATTAAGATATTGGGCTTGGTTAGTACCTTATAAAGATATTGGGCTTGGTCTGCTCTTCCTTTCCATATGAAAGGAAGAACAGTAGGAGTAAGTAAGGCTGCATTCACCCAATAAGACCATTTGTGATCGTTTTTCAGTGATTGATCTTTTAACTTATCAGTTCTCAAGAGCTGATTTGATTTATCAGAAGCTGAGCAATTAGTGGGAACCAAAACAGAATGTGTTCACAGTCTAAGGAGATGGAATTGTTTAACAGGATGATATAACACATCTCAGGGCAGTAAGACCAGACACAATACTTACAACTGTACACACATTTTGCTGCATTTTCAGACAGACTCATTCTGATCATTGTTCTAATCAGTCTTCTGAACAAAGAACAAAATCTCTTCACGTCAGCGCTTATTCAGCGCGAAACTGATTGGTCAAAAGACCAATATCCGGAGCATTGAGTAGAGGAGCTCCTTCCTCACCTTCTCTCATCATGCCCACGTTGAGACACTTTGTGAAGCGACAGGCTTGGCACGACTTCCTCCTCCGCTTGGTGATCTCACACTCACTGGAGGCCGGGCAGCTGTACTCAATGTTCCCTGTGTGGGGAATGGAAAGAGAGAATTAGATAGAAAGATGGAAAGAGAAAGAGATGGAAAGAGGGATAAAAGATGGAAGATGTGAGGAGTGATGATAGACATACAAAGAAAAGACAGTCAACAAAAGGTGAATATATTTTGTCTATCACCAACTTCATTCAACCACTCTTAAACCAACAAGAGGCTAAACAGATATAAGATCATCAGATCTACTATAATCGTTTGATCTTAAAGCCGTCTAGGTATGAACTTTGACCCTGG
Organism: Esox niger; assembly: GCA_016801105.1. NCBI lineage: Eukaryota > Metazoa > Chordata > Actinopteri > Esociformes > Esocidae > Esox > Esox niger. Next base: position 190,738 of record JACXGJ010000047.1, on the reverse strand, counting down.
GCTTGCCCATATGCGTGCGAAACCCACTTAAAGTAGCTTAAAGCTGTTCTTTCCGTAAGAGGACCATGATCCCATAGCAAGCCTAGTCACAGAGAATCCCATTGGAACGCCTACGACATGCTACAAACGTATAGATTACACACAAGCACACGCACACGCACGAACACACGCATCCTTTGAGGCAATCTGTTAGCCTACGTTTGAAGTTTTGATAGCATAACAGGATCTTTGGACTTAGCAGCCAACTGCAGGTTTGTCTGTGCAAAGCCCTGTCAGCTAAGTGTGTGGTGTACTGAAACCCAAGGGAAAGTGAGCGGGAACTTTACCCTGGATGGTCCTCTTGAAGAAGGCCTTGCAGGCCTCACAGGAGGCCACACCGTAGTGGTACCCAGACGCCACGTCTCCACACACCAGACACAGCCTCTTGGCCACCGTGTCCAACATGAATTCACACTTCACCTGACCCTCGTCACTGCCGAACCGCCTGGGGAAAGGCAGAAGAAGGAGTTACAAGTGCACAGACACGCTCAAAGACACGCTCACAGACACGCTCACAGACACGCTCACAGGCACGCTCACAGGCACGCTCACAGACAGAAAGAAACACGAGGACGCTCACCCGTTGGCTCTGGCACTGTTCCCCATTCCCTCCGATGTGTGTGTGTAGAGTCCCGGTGAGTCCAGGCCATTGTTGTGGTTGTGGCTCTTTCCCGGGGGACCAAAGCTGGAGTTGGTGTCCGAGGAAGAGCCCTCGGGGCTGGGTTGAGCTGGGCTGTCACCCTGGGAGCTAGGGCTGGGACTGGAGGGTTCTCGCTTTATGGAGGGAGGGCAGGGGGTGTCCAAGCCCCTCACCGACATCCTGCCCAGGAATCTGACAAGGAAATAGCATGAGATTAGGATGTGTGAATTCATCTAGGATGAACAATGGCGTGGAGCTCCTGTTGGTCAGTCAAAACATTCTACCTTAATGCCGGCCAAAGGAATTAAATACTGATTAAATATTAAAAGAATGAATAATTAATTGCGTTTTTTCAAATATATGCAATTTTCTCCCCTTTCAAATCCATATTTTCGCTAATGGTTTTGCTGGCATAAAGAGCCCTTACAACCCATTTTTGACTAAAAGAATTCTGTGCCAAGTCCCACATAACTAATTGGCACAACTATTATCCTGGTGTTGTAGTCTAGGTAGGATCACTGATGATAACTATTATCCTGGGGTTGTAGTCTAGGTAGGATAACTGATGATAACTATTATCCTGGTGTTGTAGTCTAGGTAGGATCACTGATGATAACTATTATCCTGGTGTTGTAGTCTAGGTAGGATCACTGATGATAACTATTATCCTAGTGTTGTAGTCTAGGTAGGATCACTGATGATAACTATCATCCTGGTGTTGTAGTCAAGCTAGGATCACTGATGATAACTATGATCCTGGTGTTGTAGTCTAGGTAGGATCACTGATGATAACTATCATCCTGGTGTTGTAGCCTAGGTAGGATCACTGATGATAACTATCATCCTGGTGTTGTAGTCTAGGTAGGATCACTGATGATAACTATTATTCTGGTGTTGTAGTCAAGATAGTCAACCGCCAGTCTAATCACCCCCAAATGTGCTGTTTCATTTCAAATTCCTGCTGTTGTTTAGATGGATTTTATAGACTCCTTTACATTCAACAAAGAAAAATGCAAGCTTGCATCTCTCCTGTAGGCTCTTGGTAAAGAAAACGCTTTAAATAACTATCCAATAAGCTTTTACTCCAGCTCGTCCTGAGGGTTCCACAGGTTTAAAAGAAACAGCTGAGAGGCAGGAACACAGAGACCACACCAAGCAGGCATACTGCGCAAGGGAACATTGTAGACTATAAAAGGTAATTAAGATGACCAATATTATCTACAAATATTATCTAAAGATTTGAATAAACTTTGCAGATATATAAAGAGAATTACGTTCAAGCCACCAAGGCTGTGCTACAGACCACAGAAGTGGAAAGGCTCCTCTATTGATTGTTTTTCTAGGGACAAAAAACCTCACCTCTCTATCTGTCCCTCTCCACGCTCTAACCCACACAGCCGTTTGCAGTTTCCCACATATGTAAAGCTGAGGTCTATTACACCAACTTGTTATGACAACAGGAGATTGCGTAGGCAAACATATGGAAATGAAAACAAAGATCCTGGACCAGAAGTGTATTCTTCCAGACCTCTTAGGGAAGGTAAGCTGTAGTAGATATTACCCGCGGCGCTCTGTTATACAAAGTCAAGCAAACATGCTAACTCTGTCAGGCTCAGCTGTAGAGATAATAACTCTGGGAACCGCTGCGTGTTGCTTTGCTAGTACTGTACATGTTCAAATTGCGAGCCATGTGTTTATGTTCATTTTGAACATACCTGTACAAATGAGTCTGCCCATTAGAGAAATAAGAGCAAAGTAGGCATTAGTGTATTCTACGAGCTGGGTAGACTCATGAGAAAATAACCGATACCTACAGTGTACAATTGTAAAGCACCCCTTGGAATTAGCATAGTGAGATTTTGATTAGGTCTTATTGTATATCTGAACAAACGTGTCATGTTGAATTGCATGTTATCTTAACCATGAGTTTTTGATTGAGGGAATTTCCAGGGTAAAACAACACTCTTTATGGCAATACATTACATAAACTTGGTACACAACCCAATTTGTGAAAAAGGCTCGCTCTCAAAGACAGTGAGTACCATGATGTTGGTCTTCCTATATAAAGCAGGCAGAGGGGCATTGTGACAATCAGTCACTGTTCCATGGTATCTCCGGTATCTCCAGATATTTTTTCTTGCACTAGTGTCTGGGGTTTATCAGAGAATAGCGGGGTGAGGCAAACAAAAACCATCCAGTCAGCAGCCGTTGTCTGGGCTCGAACTGCTTTTAAGCTGTGGAGGGAGGATGGTAAGAATCACGCCAGCTAACAGGAAGGCCACAAACCAGCTTAAAATGCTGCGGTACAACAGTGGCGTAGAAGACATCTCAAAGTGTCTCAACTGACAACCTGTCGGACCTTGTCGCAGATGGGCTTCTGCAGCAGACAACCACATCGGGTTTCAACAGATAAGATGGTCTGACGAATCCCGGTTTGGTCTACTCAAGTGGACTGCAGTTCTCAAACCTCAACCAAATACAGCTTTGTTGAGACGGGACGGTTATTTGTGGCAAGAATGTACTGGCACCCAATCTGCAGCGACTGTGTGAAGTAATCGCTTCAGCAAGGACTACCATCCCTGGGGAACGTTTCCGACACCCGGAAGAATCCATGTTCTGGAGGCTAAGGGCCCAACCCAATACTAGATGAGTGTACCTTATGAATTGGCCACTGAATGTATGCCATGAAGCCTTTTCTCCTAGTTAATATAAAATGTGGTTGAACTTGCCAGGGTAAGGACAGTTGAAGACTTTTCCTCACACGAACTGAAACTGCCATCTCAGTATGGCTTTAAACGAGTGCAAATGCAATGCGCTCACAAATGCATGTCACTGCTGATAACAGGCATCTGCTAAATTACTATTATTATGTTAATGTTCCTCAACAAGCTTGTTCAAATTCCGCTCAGTTCAAGCAACCTTCGTTGATTAAATGTACAACTATAAAGCAACCATCCATAGTGATTTTGCTCAACATTCAAGCATGTGGCCTCATCTTCCAACGGCAAACATGGATTTATCATTTCTATCAACACGTTTCACGATGTGTCTGTTGAGTAAACATTAGCAATATTAGTTTGAATCCCATTTTTGGGGCCGCTCCTCAGCAGAGGCGACCAGGAAAGCATGGCACTGACTCTTGACGAAACAAGGACGTCCTATCAACCAAGTTTCATTTGATTATTCGATTGTTTAAGATGGCCTTTTCTTTCAGTGTGAGCCACGATGCAAGTGAACGTTTCAACCACGTGGCTTTTACATGCACCCAGACAGACTTAAATGTGGAGCCCTGTGGCAGACGTGCTGTACTGTACACGGCTGCTCCAGTCCCACCGGTCAAACACTCGGATGCTTTTTCAAACGAGGCCGAGCGTCATGGTAAAACATCCCCTCACATGCCCCCGCCCTCCCCCAGCCCCCCTACCGTGCAGTTGAACCCAAGCACTTTTCCTGCCATGTAAATCCACACAGTCATGACCACCACTCATTTGGTAGGGAAACGATCTGGCCGACCTAAACATCGCCAGAGACGACCACGCTCTATCGCCCTTTTCAGTTCTACAATGAGACAGATATTGAAAGACGGAAAATTACCAATGCCGTGAATTGAAGGAAAGATCGGGAGATATGCCTTTGTCATTCAAATCTTATTCTGTTAGCTCTGTATTAAAAAAGGGAGATATATTGTCCATTCCAGAGTGGTCCGGCAGCTGGTAGAGGACACGGGAGTGTGAAGAGACCAGTTTGTTCTCTCATAAGCTATCCATCACACAGGCAGAGATTGCTGTGTCAGCTCCCCATAGACCTGAATGGAGGCAGATTCTCCAATTACGTAGTGGCAGTAGATCCTTCTCTCATCATGCAAAAGCATTAGAGTGAGAATGGTAAGACATGGCGTGGCACCTAACCTGACATATCTATAAACCATAGTTCCTCTTAACAGCTTGTCAGAACCTTGTCACCGCAGTCACCACTTTGGGGGTAAATAGGATCAAACAAGAGTCTGGTGTGTGTGTGTGTGTGTGTGTGTGTGTGTGGTTCCCACAAGTTTAGTAAAGTAAGTATAGTCATGGAGAAGTGAGGACATGTGATTGGTTCTCAAATAAGGGTTATGGTGGGTTTAGATGAAGGTTTTAAATTAGGGTTTGGGTGAATGTTTGGGTTGGGTAAAGGTTAGGATTAGTTCTAGAGTTTTTTTTTCTTCATGATACTCAATTCTGGGTCCTAAAAGAAGGTTGTGTGTTTGTGTGTTCATCAGGCTCTCTCATCTGCTCAGACATGTCTGCATTCTGATTCTCATTTGAGGGTGAGATTTGCGTCCCGTCCTTTCTTTCCACACAGCCTATTTTAATGACCCAGCAATAGAGCTCCTTCTTTCTCTTCTTCTGTTTTCCACATTCTCTCTGTCTGCTTCCATGTTTGTACCCCTCTTTCTCTCTGTCTGACCGCCAGTCGTTTCACGCTGAATTTTCCCCTTTGTTTTCAAGGTGCAATTACAGTTGTTTTGGATACGAGCAGACATTGTTGTGCACACACATATTTACACACTTGCACTTAAACACACACACACTCACGGGAAAAGAAAAGAGGTAGAGAAATTCCTAATGTGACTAAAATTAGTTTGGGCCTATTGATTTCTTAGTCCATACTGAGAAGAAAAGGTATAGAAAATGTTTTTCCATTCATATATGTAGGGCAGGTTTGAGCAGGGGTGGGTAGAGTACTGAAAATCTGTACTCAAGTTAAAGTACTGTTAAAGTACTGTTACGTGTCCAAGAATGTACTTAGGTAAAAGTTGAAGTACCACCTGAAAAAACTACTCAAGTAAGAGTAAAATTGTACTTGGTCAAAAAAGTACTTGAGTACTAGTTACATATTTTGTTCAAGATATTGATGTCACTGTAACAACAACTACAAACGCAAACCAAATTTTTTATGTTTGATTAGGCATTTGTTTTCTAGAGTCAGCCTACAGTAATGCAGAATAGAAAACAAAATACATTTAAAAAATAAATAATACTGTATTTCTATAATGAATCTGTGTTGCAAATAAGATTCTTGCAAATTAAGACCATTATACATGTAACTGGAAAAAATGTTTTTATCTTGTGTAGTAATCGTCAGTACATCTTGCTGTATAATCTGTTATTAGTAAGTCAGGTCTTGGGTGGTATGACTAAATGCATTGCAACTAAGCCTCCTGGTTAGCAGGAGTTGCAATGTTACCAATGATCTAGCTAGCTAGACTGGGTATGTTGCTGCTAACTAAAGTGTACTACTAAATAATAAAGTTCAATTCAAGCCCAACAAACCTCTAATACAAATATACTAACAAGCTCTAATGTTATAATATGTTGTACATTTGCTAGAATATTACATTATCATTAGGATAGGATTTAGCTGGCTAAGTAGCGCGAGACGGCTCACTAACCTTACTTCTATGTGCTTGCAGATGTATGATGAGTTTTTTTAAAGCTGAGATGGTACGTACTTGAGTAAGTGTAAAGAGTACAGCACCCAGATAGTAACTAGATAAGAACTTGTTCCTCTGAAACTGTACTCGTTTATTCATTTGCGTTACTTTTAACGCGTTACAACCCACCCCTGGGTTAGAGTGAATGGCTGAGTAGGGATCTATTGGGCAGGGTTAGAGATCTAGCTCCCTGTTCAGCGTTGATGCTAACACTAACCATCTGGATTAAGAGTGCTTATGAAATCCCAATGGTAGGTAAACCTTACTGATAACAACATAATTGCTGATTTTAATAGATAAAAGTATGTGTATCTTGGAGAGCACATATACAAATAATGTGCACCTGAAAAGTACATTACCTATAATCAAAATGTGGCCCTCATTTTGAAAAGCTTCCAAAAACGCACATCAAGTGGTATATAACAATGTATATAACAATGTGGTGTATAACAATGAGATGTGTAACAATAACTTGTTAGAAATGTTGCATCTCAACACACCATATTTCAGCCATCTCAAACCAAGTAATTAGTGTCAGATAAATGAAAACTGGACACATTTTGACTTAGATATAAAGTGGTCTAGAATGAGATGGGCAGGCCCAAAACAACCGTTCATTTAAAATACATAGGAGATAATGAGCACAAAAGGTTCCCATCAAACAATAGTTACAACAGTTAAATAATGTCAGTGTTTTGGACCATCCAACATTTTGTGGTTAAAAGTGGGAGACGACATTTAGGCTTATCAAATTATACGCCTAACATGGTTCAGTAATGTTTTAGAAACATACTTTTAATGACATGAGACTATTATTACATTAAGGAACCTGCAAATGTTTCTCTTTTGAGGAATATCCTCCCTTCTGGATGGGATGTATCGGTGCATTTATTTATTCTTCCTAGGAAACACGTTTTCGTGTTGCATCGAGGAAACGAGGATGACCTTGAATATGTCCATAATGTGTTGATTCTGACATCACGTGACCGGGCTCAGGCTGCTACGAAAAGAGAATAGAAGGGAAAAACGAGGGCCAGGTAATCGGGATGGTAAGGACTACTCAGGATAACGCCTCAGTTTAACAAGCTAAATCCTGTTTAACAATTACTAATGACATTATAAGGAAGCAAATGTTACATGACCTATGCTTTAAATTCCTCATCTGTAATGGCAGTTGTGTTAGACCCAATCAGTCGGTTTGTTCAAGTCAACCCCAGCGGCCCACTTAATTTTGCGGACAACACTGACTGGAGATGTATTCTGAACAGTGCAAATTCCCGGGAAAGTAATTTGAGCCTACTGAGCATAGGCCATAATCTCTCCGACACCCAACTATCCAAAAGGGATCACAATTTTTTGTCACGGTGGGTGATATATACGCTGTCATTTAAAAACAAAGACAACGAAGTTGGTGAATACTGTAGGATCCTAAAAATTCGTAACAAGCACGGTAACAACATATATTTCTTGTAAGTCTGTAACTACTGCCCACAATCACCACTAATTACATGTAATTATTATAGTGTAGCTATGGATTTACAGTTTAATACTCGTTACCAGGTAATTAAAGAATAACAATGACCCTTGAAATAACACTTTACCCTTGTGTCACACTTGCTCTAATTACACTATTAACAACATAGTTACACAAAATATAACAATATGCCACCCTCCCACAAAATATGCAGCCTCCACTGTCCCTCAGTAAGTCAGTCACTCTCATTCGGCGTACCACCCTGAAACGCTCTACATACGCTTTCATTATAACAACTGTAATAATATGCAGTAACAGGAGGTTGTTTTCAATTGGCGCAACAAGATATTAAAGTGAGATAAAAACAACTAAATGTAAAGTCATACCAAAACAACAAAGTGTAAAGTCATACAAAAACAACAAAGTGTAAAGTCACACCAAAATAACACCAGTAATTCGATTCAGAATGCTGAACAGTTAATTCGTTACCACATTAATACAATATTCCTTAAGGACAGTTGCGTTACATTCCACTTATAATGTTGAATTATTCACCCGCCGTGGTGGATTTGAAATAAAGTAGCCAGGCGAAATATAATGTAAAAGACTATACTGGCCTACCGCTGGAATGACTATGTCTGGAAATCTACTGTCCTGAAGGCTTTCACACAATCCTAATCTAGCACACCTGATTCTAATAGCTAGCTGGCTGATAAGATCAAGTCAGTTGCAACTAGGTTTGAAGCTAAAAGGAGGGCTGCACTCTAGATACGGGGAGAGCCCCTCTGAAGACTCTAAAGTGTTTTGTTCAAGGACTCTGTCTGGTCCTCAGTTCTCACCACTGAGCACACATTCATCTGTACCTAGGACACCTTAACTCTACTTCATTATCTTATTTTTCTTTTACTTTTTTCCCTTCACTTTCTCTACCTGTCTAACTGGTCATTTTCCCTCTTTGTCTTCCTCCTTACACTCTGCTGGGCATGATCCTGCTTTCATTCTCTCATTCAGAAATTCTCACTTTTTCGGTAAGGATTGAAGAAGTAAACTTGTGCCTTAAAAAACTATAGATTGACACAGATGTGCTTGTGCTGGACATCAACGGCATCACACCAAATTACATATTAAATCACAAACTATGGTCTTTGGAGACTGAAACTGCAAGTAACAGTTGATACCTGGAATTGTCTGAGGCTTACCAAGAACTTAACTGCACTATTTTGTTATCATAACGCTCCACAGACAGTTTACAGAACAGAGGTCAGAAAAGCCAGTGTACTTACTCTGTGTGTGAGTGATAGGTGAAACACTCAGGGAGATACAGCTCTACTAAATCCATGTGCTCTTTGCCACCATACTCTGAGGAGAAAACCTGCTCAGTAGAAAATATCCCTATCAGTTTCCTCACTCTGTAGATCGTCTCCCTATAACTGTCTCTCTCTCTGTCTCTACCAATCAGTTAATCTCTTCAACAGACACTTTAACTACAGAAACAGTCTTCCTTTCTCTAAGTCCCACTGTCAGTCTATGTCTTGGTTTCAGCGCGTCTCTCTCTGGCTCCTGCTCATGCACTAACTGACTTTCCTTCTAGCTGCACATAGACACTCCAGCCAGTGAGGTAGTGGCTAGCTCTACGATAGAGAACTCCACTATTATGCATGCCCCTCCCCTGAACCAAAATGCCAGCCTTTCATTGGCCACTGTCTACTCCAATGATAGCCAGCCAATGGCTGTGTGTACATGGAGACAGGACAGGTGGCAGTGATGAGAAAAAGTAAGAAGTGAGATGGGTTGATGTTATGGGATGAGTGAAGGAAATGAAATAGAGAGCAAGGGGCCACAAGAAAATTTTTACTTTTTTCTTTTACAAACCCAATTCCAAAAAAGATGGGACGCTGCATAGAATCCAAATAAAAACAGAATGCAATGATGTGCAAATCTGTTATCCGTATATATTTAATTGAAAATAGTACAAAGACAACATATCAAATGTTAAAACCGAATTTTTGGGATTTTGGAAAAATACATGCCGTTTTGAATTTGATGCCAGCACTAAGTCAAAAAAGTTGGGACAGGGGCATCTTTATATTACCTCTTCTTTCAATAACACTAAGTGTTTGGGATGACCAATTGCTGTAATTTTGAAAGTTAAATGTTTCCCCATTCTTGATTGATATAGGATTTAACTGCTGAAAAGATAAGTCTCCTTTGCTGAATTTTTCATTGCATAATGCCCCAAATGTTTTCAATAAGGGACAGGTCTGAATGCAGGCAGGCCAGTTTAGCACCCAGACTCTTTTACTACAGAGCCATGCTGTAGTCACACATGCTGAATGTGGTTTGGCATTGTCCTGCTGAAATAAGCAAGGCCTTCCAAGAAAAATATGTTATCTGTTTGGCAGCATATGTTGCTCCAAAACCTGTATATATTGTTCAACATTAGTGATGCCTTCACAGAAGTCACCCCATGCACTAATGCACCCCCATACCATCACGGACACTGGCTTTTGCACTGTGCACTGAGAACATGCCGGATGGTCCCGCTCCTCTTTAGTCCGTAGGGCACAGCATCCTGGAGTCCCAAAAATAATCTCAGATTTGGATTCGTCAGGCCACAGTACAGTTTTCCACTTTGCCAAAGTCAATCTCAAAAGAGCTTGGGCCCAGAGAAGGCACTGGCGTTTCTGGATGTTGTTAATGTATGCCACAATTCAAGGTTTTTATCTTTGCACGGTTTTAACGTGCATTTGTGGATGCAGCGAATGATATTCTACCAGGTTTAGATGTTTAGCATTACACCACATTGTCAGTGTTTTCATGCCTCTGTCCCAAACACATTTTAATGGAATTCTGGCACAAGAAACAATAGCATTTCATAGTTTCACATTTGATATGCTGTCTTGGAACTGTTGTCAATTGAATATAGGGTTAAAATGATTTGCGCATCATTGCATTCTCTTTCTCTTTACATTTTACACAGCTTCCCAACTTTCTGGAAACAAGGTGGTATAAATAGCTATGTTTGTGTTTATACATACATATACACACACACATAGACATTTTATGCGTTATTTGACAGAAAAGTGTTGAGATACAGAGATGAGAGATTTGCTGTAGGAGCAGTGGGCCAGATTGAAACCCATGATGCAGCAGTTCAGGTGAACTAGAAGCAGCACCCCAGCCCACCCACCACCCCAGGCAGAGCAGTCACCTTTCTAATTCACAGCATATTAAGGCACTCAGGCTTTGTCTTAATATCAAGTTCTCCTCTAATAAGTTACAATCAGATGTTGGGCACATTTAAACTCCTTGTTCCATGTTTGGGTGTGTGTGTGTGGTGAGGTTAGCAGGTTCCGAATGCTGGAAAGACACCTGATCCTAAAGGACATTCTATACATACATCTTAAAGGAATTTCTTTGTGTGGGAGCGTGTCCTACTTTACAACAGGTTCACAGCACTCCCTATAACACCCCACACCTCCAAACAAACATATATACACACATACACAACCAAGTTTAGTATCACAACGATGCAAACCACCCCAGAAACCTGGGTCGGATCTGCCTTGCCGATCACGACGCTGTGACCTCTCCCCGACTGACACAAGCACACGCATTCTGAAGTGTGACTCTGGGCAGCTTGCCACCACTGGCACACGAGCCGGAAACAAATGTGTTGGAGCCACTTGTTTTCAACTATATAATGTAGCTAATGGCTGAGGAATGTTTCTCAAAAAGGGAAACACTGAGACCGCTATGAAAAACAGGACCGTCGTCATCGTCTACATGCTGAAAGCACAAATGAATACCTTAAACTCTTGTTTTCATTATAATATTTTTTTTAACTTTCCTAAAGAACTCAGAACATTCCGGAGAAACAGGTCCAACCGTACATAATCTTTGTTCACCTGGAGGTGATCGACTTAATATAGAGATTTTGCCTGCCATCAGCCAGGGAAACAAATCACCACACTAAAACACTCAACGGAATGATTGCCAGACAGGCCTAGAGCAACAAACTAAAAGAACACAGATGCACACAAACCAAGATGGGCATGACCAAAGACACACAGCCAAAATCACCAAACCAGGAAAAAGGTGAGAAAGAAAAATCAAAGTGCATTGCAAGCGTTCAATTGTCTTTTCTAATGCCATTCCCTGGTCGTCCAGCACAACGGAAGGTCACGCAGGGGTCAACAGCAGCAGTGTTTGTATCAGTGAGTTTGATATCAAAGTTGAGGAAATGGATACTTCAAATGGATATCCAAGCAGTTTGCGTAGTGTTCAGTGTTGAAGTAAGCCCTCACCCCTGACAAACTCTCTTTCAGACGTAAGCCGTAAAACACACAATATCGTGCTCTGAACCAACGCCTGCCAAACTAAACTGCGACAATGCAAAATCGCTTTGCTAATCTGCTTTTTGATAAGTGCCAGACAGCAGACTCCATAGAGTGTTTCTTATCATACAGGTAGGCTTAATGTGCGTAAAGACCTCTCTGACATACACACACGACACCAAACTATTCAAACACACACCAGTAAACACCTGACACACACACATACAACAGTAAACACCTCACAAACACACGCACGCACACACACACAGTTTCATTCCAAAACACTATTTCAGAGTCACAGGTTTTCTTGAAAAAAAATGAAATTGGCTTTTTTATTTATGTAGAAGACAGGATTGTCTCCAGGTGTTGGAACAAATGTATGTCACTGTATTTTCAAAAGGTCTGAGGTTGCATTGCAAATAGCATAGAAAATCATAAGATCTGGTTCTTGCTTTCAATCCTAGCCTTAACCCTTATTCCTTAAACCCCACCTTACACCTTATCCAAGTTTAATTGTCTGAAAAACATGTCCTGCAAATGTGTTGTCGGTATTTAAAGAACTACAAAGAAAAAATACATATGTAATTATGCAAAAAAAAAGATTTTGATAGAAGGTTAATATTAAAGGAAATCCATCCATTGAAATCAAGTCATTAGACTCTGGAAAATGTCTGGATATCACATAACTGGAAAAATAGATATTAATCTGTTGGTCACAGACCCTGAAAGAAGAAAGCAGTTTCACCAGCAGGTGGCTGGTCTTAGACGAAGCCAGATGTGGAGATCCTGGGCTAGCGTGGTTACACATGGACTGTGGTAGTTGTACGGCCGGCTGGTGGTACTGCCAAATTCTCTAAAACGATGTTTGAGGCAGGCTAGCCCAGGATCTTCACATCTGGCATTGCGTTGTATGATAGACTGACATTTAAAGTGGTCTTTTATTGTCTCCAGCACAAGATGCACCTGCGTGATGTTCATGCGGTTTTGCTTCTTGATATGTCTCACCTGTCAAATAGATGGATTAACTGGTCAAGGGAGAAATGTTCACAAAAGTGAAGACAAATTTGTGGTGAAAATGTAATAGAAATAAAGTGTTTGTGCATACGGAACATTTCCAGGGTAATTTATTTCAGATCAAGAAACTTGGGACCGACAATTAATTTGTTGCGTTTATACTTTTGATCAGTTTAAATAAACAAACTATATGTCATTTATCGGCTATAATATGAACTTATATTTTTCATTAAGATGGACATAAACAATGGATTAAGAGAATTTGGCATATAAACAATGGACATTTACAATATATGAATAAATACATTACATTTATATAGCGCTTATATAGTTAAGCCCAAAAGTATTCATACCCATGCCAAATTATGAGCTATAGGGAATTTGTATTTGACCAATGTATCTGGAAATGACATAAGTGACAATCTGTATCTGGAAATGACATAAGTGACAAAACACAGTAAGAGATTGTGCTGCAGATAAAAATTTATAACATAACTATTTTTGTTTTTTCCAATTTTTATGAAAAATGCCATGTCCAACATTATTCATATCCCTTGAAATTGTTTCAAATTTTTTAGAAAATGCAAGTTTCTATATCATTTAGAATGGTCTTGTAATTTCCACCACGAGAGAGCGTTCTAATCACCTATAAATTGAGAACAGTTGAACAGCAGCAGTTCTCAAGTCAGTTACTAGTCAACTGCAAGTCATGGCTATAAACAGAAATAGTTACGTTATACAAACCTGAAATGAAAATTGCTGCAGTACAAGCCGGGCAGGACATTACCCGGGAAGATACCATGCATCTAGTAATGTCTGTGGGATGGAAACTTCAAGCTGTCAGTAAATGCAAAGGAACTGCAACCCAGTACTGTATAAAATGGGGAGTTCTGTATTAAAATGCCTGTAATTTCAACATGGTTCATGGTATATCGGTGTAAATACTCTCAAATACAGGCTGACTACCAGCGCTTTAACCTCATTGTTTCATTTCTAATCCAATGGGCTAAAACACTTATGGACTGCATTTTCTATACACAGTATGTATATAGTACGGTATATATGTACCAACACCACACACGTACGCACGCACGCACGCAGGCAGGGACAGTGTCACTACCACCACAACCATTAAAGATGTATTATATACTTCCAGGAGTGATAAAGAGCCATTGTAATATCAGATAAATCTAAACCTAATCACAAACGTAAGAAAAACATGAAGATAATCTGTACAGAAATTATCTTCAATAAACCATTTAGGAAGAATGCTGTTTACGCTGAAAGAAGGGTTTGTCCCCACAGCTTTTAGTAGCTGTTACTATCAATGGATTCTTTATACCCTGAGCCAAGTTATTGTGTACGATTGAACAAAACAGCACATTGGCGAACTCAAGTACAAAGCCATAACAAAATGTAATAAGGGGAGAGCTAAGATTATTTATTTTATCAGTTGAGTCGTTGTTTGAGCAAGACCGATGTTTTCTTTGGCACAAAGCAGACGTCTTGGAATGGAATACAATAGCTAGACACACAAGAGCCGGGCCGCGGCGGCGTCTAACTAGCCACTTGAGTTTAAACTCAGAGGAAATACATTTTTTTCCCTTGCTCTAATGATAATGTCTGTGTTACCACCCGGTTGTGCCTTTCGACTTATTGACATCACGTTGCTAATGCTTTTTTTAAATGTGATGTCTGTATTTAGTGCCCTGAGCTTCATATAGTTATTTGATCCTTTTCGAGGAAGATTGACAAGACCTAAAATGAAGATCACATTTCCTCATGATCGATAAACTGTTTTCTCAGAGGTCGATGCTATGCAGCCTACATTCCAAAAGCTCTGAGAAGAAACCTCAGCTGATACTGAACACTAGAATTCTGTATATCTTCACAAAGGAGAGACCTGAAACAGAAAACCGAGCAGTCAGTATTGACCACGGTATGGATTACTTCGATTTCTCTCAAATCTGAGAGTGAGGAAAGTAATCCCACCCTTCCCAAAGCCCAATCCCATCAACCCCTAAATCCCCACCCTCCATTAGGACAGCTGTCAGATTGAGTTCCAAAACAACAGCGTCACTCTGTGATGCGCCCAACCCCCTTCTGTTTTGGCCCAACATCCGACCACTGTGGGCCTCCTGACATCATCACTGTGAGACGCACCAAGCATAATCAGCTTAGTTATCGTCTAACTTGGTGCAATCCATCAATTACTAAGACATATTGCTGGCAAACGCTTTTTTTCTCACTGCACATATATAGCCTATATACCTCCTGACACTAAAGTGATTTAAAGATGTCCAGAGATGATGGGACAGAGGGAGAGATTGGAGAAAGGGGAAGAGAAAGAGAAAGGGGCAAAGAGAGGGGGCAAAGAGAAAGAGATGTAGAGTGACATGGGGGGAGAGAATGAGAGGAAGAGAAGGGAAATGGGAGAGGTTAAGGAAGGTAGAGGAGTAGGAGAAGTGAAAGGTAGAGAGAGACTGTACGGGTGGGGTCTTTGGATAGAGAGTCTGATTGATAGATGTGTGCCTGGATGAGCAGATTGGCCAGAATATTGATCAGTGACACATTGAATATTGATCAGGAAACAGGATGTATCTGTTATCAGTGGCTGGCTGCCGTGGCTCATCGCTCCCTGTGTTAGAAACAGGAGAACCTCTGGGAGCACCTGATCACACAACCATAGAACCAGAATATATACTGGGATAACTATTCAGTGGTTTGAAATGGGCATTGTTCTCCTTAATGGTCCAGTTCGGACTGAGGGAGGTAAGTAAAACAGCTGGGTCGCTGTCGGACCAGTACCAGCTTTATGCAGACGTCCCAAAATAGGTTTTGTCTGGATCGCCCCCTAGTGGAGCCCTAAAAAGCAATCATAAATACTTAATTGGAGTAATCACTGAGCTGACGCTATTAGCAAACCCTTTCTTGTCATCTGTGGTCTGTTAACCTGTTGTAATAAGAAATACCTGAGATTTGCTCCAGGTTAAATTCCCTCAACCCAAAACATCCGTTTACTGACGAGGCCACTAAGGGTTATACATTTTCTCCTCCCTCTCCTCTTGCCACCCACTCTTTGTCTCTGTCCTTCCCTCAGTGTGTTTGACAGGTAATCCTCCCACCTGTATTTTCAGGTGTTAATGTAAACCATTGTACTGTTGAGGATTACTGAAAGAATATCCTCTCAGTAAGAATTAAGAGGATTAACAAATTCACTTATTTCGCTTTATTTGTGTCAGTCCGTTCACACAGTCCTCTCTTTTCGTGTAAAGAGCAGAGCATGGTGAAAGTCAACACAACTTGGGCAGCCTTTATTTTTTGCAGCCTTATATAATTGTGTTTAATGTGGGTTAGATTCCCTCAAGACGCCAGTATGAAAATGTATGCACTCTCTACTGTTGCTCTGGATAAGAATGTCTACTTACTCACATAATGATAATGCAATCTGGATTGCCTTCACATCCCAGAGCAAACATTTGGCGGAAACACCTTAGGAAGCAATTACTGTTTTCAATAACTTTACACTCCCTAACAATTATTAATAACTTTACACTCCCTAACTATTATTAATAACTTTACAACTTGAACTATTAATGAGTTTGTCAAAATAGATCAAAGGAGCCTGCCTCTGAACAATAACACAACTTATCTTCTTGTCTTCCACTACCAAACAAGACTGATATAGTGCCATCTAGTCCAGGGAGGTCTAGGGCCAGAAGGATTGTACTGTGAGTGTCTAAAGAGAGTATAAGGAGATTACAAGTCAATGCAAACTGATAAACAGACCGGCAAGAAAGTTCAGATGAGGAATGTCAGGCACTCTGATTCATTTTGTATAAAAGATTATTTAAAACACTTGTTTTACTTAAAACAATATCTGCCAATAGACAACTGCTGACAATGTCCAGAACCTTTTTACCAACTTACATTTTCAAGCAGCCAGCCGCACACACACACACACACACACACACACACACACACACACACACACACACAGACGTTTGGATTACCTGACCTATTACCTTCACAGGTGGTATAAGCTAAATCAGTCTGTCAGTCTGTCTTTCTGTCTAATACAGTGGAGGCATTGATGCCAACTTCCACCCACCCCTTCATCCCTACCTCATTCTCAATCTGCCTCTTTCCCCCTCTCCCTCTCTTGCTTTCCCTCCCCTTTCTCCTCGCTCAAACATTCCTGTCCCTCCCCTTTCTTCCCCCTCCAACATACCTGTCCCTCCCCTTTCTCCTCCCTCCAATATACCTGTTCCTCCCCTTTCTCCTCCCTCCAACATACCTGTCCCTCCCCTTTCTCCCCCCTCCAACATACCTGTCCCTCCCCTTTCTCCTCCCTCCAATATACCTGTCCCTCTTTGCCCTCTACCTTTCTCCCCCTTTCCTCCCTTCAAACTATATAGGTGGATAGGTTGAGCAGCAGCCGGTTAGCCCAGCAAACACGGACCAGTGGGTTTCAGCCACGCCCGAAACACCATTCCAAATGTCATTTTCTGCAAGATTACACCCGATAATGACTGGCTTGGAGAACCGCCATAACTGATGGCTTCCAATTATAGATGTATAACTATCGATCTGTCAACACTGTGGGCAGGGTGGTGGGGGAGAGTGAAGCTCCGTAAAGAAATGTTTAACCCCTGCAAGATGACAAAAAGGACGTATTGGAAAAGTGAAACAGAACAACGTCACTGAGGATTGAGGAACGTAATAAGAGAGTGATTTGGAAAACTAAATGTAGGTAGTGATAGGAACGGTTTTCAGAAAGCTGAAAGTTGACAGAAACCTGAGTGAAGTGGGAATACCTGAGCACAGTACAGCCCTCTACCACCTGGATCAAGGAAATAAACACAAACAATTTTTTTATTCCAACCCAAATGTCCTCTAGCTATCTGCCCTGGTCAAAACACCCCATTCTAGCTACATACTTCCCAATAACCTCTAAATGTCCCCAGTCAAAATACCCCACTACTAACCCTATGTTTTAACACCCCTGCCCTGTCCAGCTCAGTACTCACTCTCCTGGTTCCTCCAGAGTCCCGCAGCCAGCTGCAGCCAGTCAGTCAGTCTCAAGGACAAACGCCTCAGCTCTACCCGGCTCTCCTCCTCTCCTCCTCTCCTCCGTGGTCCGGTGATGCAGCAGCAGTACAGACCTTTCTCTCCTCTACTCCAGATCAGGCAGCGCTGAGTTCACTTACTCACAGGGGAGTCCTGAGAGTGTGTGTGTGTGTGTGTGTGTGTGTGTGTGTGTGTGTGTCTGACGGGAGAGGATAGAGGAAGCAGAGGACACAGCTCTCCTGCATTCCCGTAGATACAGGGATTGCTACACCAGCCTTGCAGATAGGGGAGAGAGAGGAGAGAGGGAGGGAAACAGAGCTGTAATGGCATCACATTTCAGTCAGGTTCTGTGTCAGCATGTAAGTTTGATGCAGGAGTAGATGAGAGATTGTGAGTAAAATTTATGAAGTGCGATTTTGAAAAACTGGGGTTTTAATATTTTCGGAGGCTGTGTTTTTTTCCCCCCTGTTGCTTTTGCTTGAGCGGAAAGGAGAAAGGAGACAGAGCGGTAGGGACGATTCGTGAATAAACCACAGGTGTGAGAGGCAATCTGGCACTTTTGCCTATTGGGCTTGTCCGAGTCTGTTTAGCAAAAAATGATCCGTATTAGGTTTACATGGGGGGCAGTAATATGGCCATGATGTGTTAGTAACGCCTGAGAATTTCTAGAGCCAGTCCACTGCTGTTCAACCAGACAACAAACGTAAATGCTGCAAATACTGTTTGCCATTTCCATTAGTATAAAGAGCATCACTTATTTATTGACCGACTGAACATGTAAAACAGTTCAGCTGATTCCTGTAACAGCATCCTAACTGTCAACAGTGTGCTGTAAGACAAACTGATCCAATATCTGCTCATAAGAAGAGGGAATTGTTTTGCATTCATTTGCAGGTAATGTTTAGCAAATTTTTTCACCATATTTCAGTTATTTACCAGGGAAACAGAAGGGAGTGTAATATAATTACAGGATTGTTGTCGTGTCAGACACAAGTCATAATTTTCATGTGGCGGTTGATACTCACACCCAGCACCTACAGACTGATAAAATTGAAACCATTCATGTGTTCCCGGTTAACCAGTCCACCATACAATCAATGACGGACTACTTTCTTGAATCATTCATGACACACTTCCCTACACCATCTATATAAGGGCTTCCCAACCCTATTCCTGGAAAGCCTGTAGGTTCTCTCCTATTCTAACACACCTGATTGTAATAGTTAATTGGATGAAAAGCTAAAACAGGATAATCCTAACCGGGGTTAGAGAGTAAACTACAGGACATTAGCTCTCCAGGAACAGATTTGGGAAGTGATGATCTACTCACCTGAACATAACTGATCAATATCCAAATCAAATTATATAATACTGAAATGTAAAGCCCATAATGCAGTCTTTCTGATATTTTGGAATCATCAATATCGGTGTCCAATCTTGTGCGCTTATTCAATAAAAAAATTGCCATAATTATGTTTTTATTCATTAATTTATTTACCAGAGCTTCAATTGACCCTTTAAAGTTGTTACTAAATTAATGGGTGTTACTAAACAAATTAAGATATTTACATATATGGACCTGATTGGCTGATTTGGAACTCAGTGTCAAACTATCAGCCAGAAAACAGGGAAATCACTTCTGACTGCACTGGGCCTTTAAAGACATTAAAAAAACACATTTGGCAGTTACATTTCATTAACCTTATTCTAGATTAACTACAACCGAAACATTTCTTTACCTTCACCTCAGGCTGCAATTACTGTAGTCATCTTTTTATACTAATCAAGCAAATAATTAGCTGCATGTGATTCCATTGTAGTTACTCTAGAGTAATGCTAATATAATGTAGTGTTGCAACAGTAATTTAAAAGCAAGAACTTCTACAACATGTACACAAAATAGCAATTTGGATGTTTCCAATGATATTTACCTAAAACATATTTTGTCAACCTTTGCAATGAAACACAATTTGGTTCCGCTTTACAGAAAATGAACCACTGATTGAAGAGAATATGTATATCCAGAGCCTTTATCATACAAATCAACCCAATTACAATTCCTGGTGTCTTTTCATTCCTTCTCTTTTCCCTGATAGAAATGTTGGAAACCTGAAGTACACTTCCAGTCTTTATTTTTGTTGTCCTCCTTAAGTTAAAAGCGGCCTTGGAGACATGCACGAGTTCCTCCGTTCTGCTCAGCTGCTTCATTAGTCTGTTTCCATGGAGTGCTGACCAGTCCTCCCCGCTCCCAGTAGATACATTCAAGTCTACTAGCCTGACCTGTTCAGTTAAAACCCAGGCCCGCTCCCTTGGGTCTCTGTGTGGCCCGGACTGGCTCGGTGATGCCCCTGCCCTCCGGACCGAGGCCCATACCGGGGCTCCAGCCCATACTCTGAAGCATCCGGTTCCCCATGTTCGTCTCTGGTATAGGGCCTGCACTTTCACCTACCACCCCTAGGGTGAGACAAAAAAGACCGTGGAAGCACAGTTACAACAGGAGACTAAGACATAAGGGAGAGAATCTGAAAGACAGGGAGAAAGATACAAGTAAGAGCAGATCAGATCTTGGTAAAGGCTTAATTTATAACTATATTCAACAGACTGACAGCCCAACGGTAACCGCTGAGCTCTACCATTCCATCAGTCTGCTTCAGGGCTCTATTTAAACACACAAAGGTAAATATTAGGGACAGTCACATAGTACCAGATGTATTCAACACCGGGCCTCAAAGCCAGTTCCGGTCCATTTCATAATTGCAAACCTTTAATTAGGGACTTATTCAGACCTGGGACACCAGGTGGTTAAAATTAATGAGGAGCTAGAACAGAAAACCAGCAGGCTCCGGCCCTTGTAGGGTAAGAGTTCAATATCCCTGCGCTAGAGGTTTGAGTGTGTCCAACATTGGTTGATGAGAGGCACAGTTGAGTAAGTCATTGAGTTCCAGAGTCATTATAGCCAGGTATTTATCTCCTTCTGCAGCGGCCACCGCAAATTGGCTCCGCATTGCCCAAGTGGAGGTCGGACAGGGCCGCCATGACTTGTGGCGTTTCAGTGACTCCCTGTGGTAGGTCAGGCACTCTCCTCAAGCACTTGTGTGCCTGCTGCGGATTCGGGCAAGGCCATAATTGGACCTCACAGAATTTGGAGGGGGAAAATACTGATAAAAATGGATGCATATGGATAAAAAGGTCAGAAGCCTGCTCTATTATAATGGCTGTCATTTCCAAGCCTGCTCTATTGTATTGGCTGTCAGCTCCAAAGCCTGCTCTATTTGTAGTGGCTGTCAGCTCCAAAGCCTGCTCTATTTGTAGTGGCTATCAGCTCCAAAGCCTGCTCTATTTGTAGTGGCTGTCAGCTCCAAACGCCTGCTCTATTGTATTGGCTGTCAGCTTCAAAGCCTGCTCTATTTGTAGTGGCTGTCAGCTCCAAAGCCTGCTCTATTGTAGTGGCTGTCAGCTCTAAAGAATGCTCTATTGTAGTGGCTGTCATCTCTAAGCATCAGGACCAGAAGTATTGCTGGTTTTCATTCCAGCCCTCTAAAACAGGGACTGATTTTGACCTGGGACACCAGGTGAACGTAATAATGTACCAGGTAGAATACCAGGGTAGAAAACCAGTGGTATTGCGGACCACCAGGCTCCACAGTGACGGTCCTGTGGCATCACTTCCTGTTTCTGCCATATACACCCTTTTAAATACACAGCATACCCTCAAGGTCTTGTTCCAGTCCTCGAAAACACAAAGCTAACGGAGAGAGAGAAGTCTGGGAGGGGATGGACATAGCGATTGTCTTAATCTGGTATCTTTCTGTGAAAGCAGAGCCTGCCAACGGACCACAGTCCAAGCCAGCTTAGGGAGGAGCGTTGGGGGGGATTAAAGGACCAGGATAGAGGGCTAAGAGGGGTGGGGGTGAGGAAGTGTTTACCCGTAGGCGGAGGTAAGCCGATGGGTGCTGCTTTGCGTCTCCTCTTGACATCCCCTGTACAGAGAGACCCAAGGTGTCCGCTTGTTTGCCTGCACGACCGGAAAATAAGCCTCCGTCATTAACATTCATGGCAACATACTAGAAACAGTGTGCGGTTATCTCTTAGATCGTGTGTTGACCGGATGATTCCTGCTGTACCTGCTGGCGGTCTTCACTGAGCAGCTTCTCCGGTGGCCTCGGTCAGACCGGGAGTCCCAGTGCATCTAGAGAGAAAGACAGACCTGTCACAAAACACCCAGAAGTAACCGCTGCCAATAGTCATTGGATTTCCACTCTTGTGCCCTGAATTTATTCATGCGCCTTGCTGACAAAATATCTCTCTAACGGGAAGAAAGTCAGGCCAGCTAAATAGGGGCTTTAGTACACAGAGCTGAAGGCATTTAATTTGCAATACACTTTTACTCAAATATTTACTACGGTTGCAGTACATCTAGCATTTAAACAAGGAGAATGATTTAACAATTTAAATATCAGAAAGCCCACAGAGTTTGAGATGTTGGCCTTCAGCGGGTCTCATACGCATGCTGGTGCAATATGCAGCTAGCAGCTGAACCACCATGTCTTACCTGACCATGATCTCTTCTCGACCCAGAACTAAACCAAGGGCTGTGGAAGACATACAGGTGTGTTCATTTGCACCGAGTCAAGTCGAACACAAAACACGCCAGAAAAATACAGACTACAATATATATATTTTTTAAGAGGAGCACAGATGGGGTATCATATCAGGGAGAGAGGCAGGAAGATCTCCCTGGGCGGATTTCCTGTCTCCCACAGTGTGTCAGTGTTTGCCTGGATTGTGGTTTCGGAGAGCGGACTGACCCATGTGAGTGGGGGTCCTGGTGGTGTCGTCCAGTGCTGCCCTGGCTGTGAGGCCCACCGTGCAGTCGGCTCAGCCGGGCCTGGAACCCTGTCACCGGGGAGACCGAGTTCACTTTAAAGGCTGGAATAAGGCGAGCACCATGGCAGCTCCATTAGAACTCTGTGCAGACACTGCCACCTACTGGCCACATGGTGGATCATACATGGACAAAACAAACGCCTGTACAGACTTGCAAAGAAAAATTGAGTGAAAGGAAATAGTCCACGCAAAAGGTACCGAGCTCGGATAGCAGGCGATTTGTGGTACCTCTCTGTGCCCCGGGGCTCATGATGGGGAAGGATCCGGTGAGGATGCTGTTGAAAACCGGGTCAACCAGGTCCAGCTCCTCCTCTGCCTCCCTCTCCCACCAGGGAATCACTCCTGCCACTCCGCACGCTCCCCCGGGCTCCCCCTCATAGAACCAGTCACTCTGCTCATCGTCCCCTGGAAGACAGGACGGACCGGGCATCACTTGGTGGCCCACAAAACCAGCTAAACAGGCACAGACAGGAAGAAATGTCACCAACTGATGAGTGAATACTGAAATAAGCTGGTTCGGACCCGGTCCATGAATGCTTCTGAGGTGGTGCGAGACGTGAAAAGACCTGCGAGAAAAGAACATTGCCGACCAAATGAACCCGTCTCCCTTCCGGTACGGCCCATTAATGACCCGGTTCGGTGGTTACCTTGCCTCCCCTCATCATTGGTGTACAATCCTCCGTCACTACTGTTGCTCACGCTGCTGGTCTCGCTGCAACACAGACAGAAGAGAACATGCAGAGCGGGTTAAAAGGGATTGAAAAAAAGAACATAAAATAAAAATGGCTGAATATCTGTCCATTTCTACTCTTCTAAGGACACCTGCTACAGGCAGAAGAAACGTGGACCGCCTCCTGAACGACGCCTCTAAGAGCTGGGCATACCTGTGAATGAATAAGCCCAGGCCGAGGACCAGGGAACAGAGCAGACAAAAGAAACACTAACCACCTGTCACTCATGTCCTCATCCGAGCCCTTCTGCTCCTCAAACTCCATTTTGTCCTTGGGCCCTGACTGCTCCATAACGGCGTCCTCGCTCTCGACCACCACTCCTTCATCGGTGGCGTCCAGCCCCGGCCTGTGGGCCGCCAGTTTCCTCTTCTTCACTCGGCTCTTTCCCCCGCCGGCCCCCGGCTCCATCCCCGCCCTGCCCTCAGCGGGACTGGCACCGGGGATCCGGCGCTCCGCATGTGGCTTGGGCACAGGCGGCGGCCCCAGCACGGTCGTGGCGCTGCTCAGGGTCACCGGCTCCGGGGGGGGATCGACGGCCATTCGTTTGACCTTCCGGCGGCGTCTTAAACTGCGGGACCCCTCAGAGCATCCCACTCCTAGGTCCTCCGGCCAGAGGGGGCGCTTGCCACGTCCCACGTCGGGGTTCAGGGGGGTACGGCGTTTGGGCCCCAGCTGCTCATCAGAGTCACTATTGTCCCGGGCATGGCTGTTGCTGCTGGCAACGCCGCCTGCGGTGGCACGGTAGTCCTGAAAGAGATGTCGAGAAAGAGGAGAGACCAAGACATTGGCAGAATGTCAAAAGTGCACAAGCGCAACGCATTCTAGCCTGGACAGTATTTGTTCTCTTAAGGAGCCTGCCAAGACACCCTTCCCTAACAATTACCAAAAGACAAGTGTTGTTCCGACTCAAAAAGCAAGAGACAGAGGACTGACACCCAGCATTTCAATGCAGAAATTGTTTCTGAATTCAGAAACAAACACAGTAGATTGCCTTCCAAACAACTCAACAACGACTGCCACTGCTGAAGGCATCATTTTCTACAAATACAATTGCATCGGATAAATGTAGCTAACTGATTTATAAACCTCATATGATCTTAAAGACGCATCATTGTACGGAACAGCCCTGCTACACAGCAGCCCTTGGCGTCAGGCACTGTCATCAGCCAGAGGGAACGCTTCCTTTGAAATCAATACAAGCTGCTAGGCTGCCTGCCCTTGTGTCACGTCCAATGCCCCAAGAATGACCACGGCTTGATTTGGGATGGCTGCAGCGCACGATCACTCCATCTTGTAATAGCAATGAGGAAAACGCTGAACAGGCAGAACATCACAGTAACATGATGCTGATGGCAATGGGACTGCTGGAGTGGAACATCTAATTTGGACCATCGTTCTTACAAACAACGAGGAAAAACCAAATGAATACAGGTTCAATAACTTAATACCGTAAAGGAAAAAAATATCAAAGGAATGCGCTTTGGTGCCTCAATGCAAACTGGTTTGGGACCAATCCAAATCAGGACATTACTGGATAAATGCCTATTTGTTTGCAGCATGGTGGTGGTTGCATCATTGCACGGGTGTGCTTGACATCAGCAAAGATGAAGAAACTGGATGCACGTGAGCACAGACAAAAGCCCAGAAGGAAACTGGCTTCAGTCTGCTTTGGATCAGACACTTTGTTTTATTGAGGTCAATGGAAATCTCCACTGAACTTGAAGTATTTAGTTCAGGATTAAGCTTCATCTGCATCTTCAACACCAGCCCTAAATGTTTGGTTTAATGCCTTAAAAAGGTGTGGGCCTGAAATAGTTTGCTAGAACATTCCTGGTGAACAAGCAAACAATTAGGTTACAGTCCCATGGTAAAAGTCCCAAGTACACAATGCATGGTGTCTATATAGGTAAAAGTATCAGATTGGTATAATAGTACATTTCACTAACCCCACTACAAATAGATGTGTTCTAATAACCCTCATGAACAGGGGCATCTAGTGGAGAAAACATGGTACTTTTATACTTAGGTAAGTAAATAATGCAAGCTACTCTACTCCAGTTTCTCAACTTGCTGTTGGATGTGGCTTTTAACCACTTCATCAGGTTCCTCATGTGTAACTTCATAGTAGGAAAAATGTTGGCCCAACTTAGATGCTAGGTACTAAACATATCGAACACTATTGTAGTGCAATCAGTTAGCTTAACTTCACAGAGGTTGAACAAAATGTCAACAAAATAATGATGCAGGATTGCTACTGTTGTTTGTTTCGGCAATACGCTTTCTGTGATTGAGATTCATCGAACACCAGGCCAGCGGTTTCTCAGGCATATGATGTATGATTACAAGCCTGGGATCGAACCCAAAGGTCCCTCTTCAAGGACTGTCTGAATGCCCCTTCCCACCTTGTGTTCATCCAGGCTGGACTCAGAGCCCTCACTGAGGTGGCCAGTGTCCCAGGGCGGGTGGGGGTTGTCAGAGCGTCTCTTCCTCCCGCGACGTTTCCGAGCCTGTCTCTTAAGCAGGCAGCCCACAGCCAGCGCATGGTCCCCCCCGTCGCCGAAGCCTCCCCGTGCTGCCTGCTCCGAGCTCTCCTCCAGCGCCGAAACCAGGTCGTGGACCAGCTCGTCCATCGTCTGGCTGAAGTGCCTGGCGAGAAAGAAAGGACGAGATGGTGTACTCTTGTCAGAAAACATCAACGCCCATGCTTGATGTGTTTGGAGGGGATGATGGGATCAAACAACCAGTGGTAATACCTCATTGGCGGTGCACTGCTTCGTAATGCTCATCACTGTCCTCTGTGTGATCCTATCAGAGCTACATTATGTATCATGATATCTACTGCTGTCGCAAGCAAAAGGAATTAAACGTTGTTCCATTAATCCATTAAGAAGTCAGAATCATGAACTTGGATGGTCAGTTCTTGCATTCAATACATCTATGAATTCAAAGGTTTACTTTTCATCAACCCAATCTTTCAGCCTAATTAATTGTTTAAACTCATTATTGCTCATATTATTCTATGTTGGCTGCATGCATAGCCTGGGCTAACAGTGTTTACCCATCTCCAATCCTCAAGTAACAGAACACGTGTCATTTTTGCCTTAAACTCAGCAGATTCACCTCTGACAGTTTGAAAGTTGACAGGTTTAATAAGGCGTGTTTGTCAAGGGCTTGCGTACTGTTGGAGGTCCTAGACGGCTGGAGTTGGTAACCATGGCAACCAAGGTATCTCAATCACATAGAATTGATTCGTGTTTCTACTTGTTTCGTGGGCAGACTGGAGCTCCGACGTCACATTATTGACGTTTATAACAGATTTTACGTGAGGTTAATTACATATTTTTTAGTTCTGAGGGTGGAGTTACAAAATGTCCGCATTAGTCGCAACACATCTGCAACTTGGCTAAGTCTAATCTAGACGTGTCTTCAACCCTTTACCCGGTGACCCCATTTACTATTTCACAATTGTGTTGTACACCTGAACAGGCACAGCTAATTCACTAAAGTATTCAAGGGAGAGATGATTCGCTGACAAGCAGTTCTGGAATACATCAAATACACGGAATAGCTGGGGGATCACTGTGAGAAAGGGGTTAAAAACCTCTGTCAGGGGCTAAACGGCCCAAGACAAGACAGCCAATCCAATGTGTTGTCAAATCTGACCTAGCTAGCATTAAAGTTACAACGACAAACTGTTAGCCAGGGTCAGAGACATGCATTTTAACAGCCAGGCGTTTTATAACCATAAGAGGTAAAGGTAACTGATACCATTGTCATGTCATCAAGGGCTACGTTAGCAACGTTTGGCTTTTCAGCTCATTTGCTAGCTCGAATCCCAGTTAGCAATGTTCCGAGACATCACTTACCAGCTGGTTCCCGCTTTACTGATGGTCTTTAAATTAGCTGCACGGAACATTAAAGCCCCCCCCCCAAGCCTGTTACTTTTAGCCAAAAACAAACGGGCCACTTCTAAATAATGGAGTAACCATTATTACAAAAAAATAGCTAGCAAATCCGCGAATAATCAACACACTTTTTCTTCTGTGTTGCTCTGGTTGGCTAACAACGTTATTGTGGCATTACTGCCACCTACAGGTGTCTCGCCACCGAGTCCATGCGTAGGACAGATGAGACCACGTTAGAGCTATTCATTTACGGAAGTTCTTCACAAAATGTATGGAGGAAGACGTGTTTGTCATAATTATGAGTTAGTACGTTTTTCCAGTTGCTATCTAATAAACTCAATATTGACATTAGCCTAGCTTGCTTTTACCATTTAGTTTGACATGGAATCAGGGACGCCGACAGGAATTTCAGGGCCCGGGACAAAATTGAACGTTTAGGACCCAAACCAAGGGACACATTTTTCACAAATTGCAGCGATGTTAGTGGTCATAAAACAGATCATAAATGTTTATTGTTTAACGTTTTAGCTAGGTAGTACTGAATACCAAGATTGACTGACTAATAAATAATGACATTTAAACCAACGAAATGCCCCCCCCCATTACCGGTTGTCCCCCTGTCAGCGTCACTGCCTGGAATACCTGCCAATTAAATGCTAATCCTTACTGTCTTTGTGGTTTCCATGTTTGGTCACTCCATGCTTAGACAGTTGGTAATGATAACTAAGCTACAGGCTACAGATTCATCCAAGATTACAAATTTCCCTGTTGCTAGATGCCATCCCACATTTGAGGGGCAAGATATGCTATTAAATAGTAATTATACATTGTTTTCTTCCAAATCTCATGTGATATCACATCTCTTTTCTCTCTATAAATAATTGTATCCATGTGACATCATGTAGTCTCTGAAATCCCAGATCTACAGCAGAGACGGAAATTTGCAAGCACAACAAACTAATTGTACTTGTTCTGTAGGGAGTAATACTTTTTTGTTTGTTTAATATAACATCAGGCATTTTTGACAGAAATCAGTTTATTACAAATTATATGATGGTACAAATAATTGTTCATGATGATGCTGAAACTAATATGTGGAGTCAATTGTGTAACATCTGAAAATATACAACAAAAAAATATGAAAGAAATCATTTGGAAGAACATAACCAGTAAATTTAAAAACAACATTGCAGCAGTATGACCATTAACTTTGTCATAAAAAAATGTGGACATACACCCAACATTCACATATAATTTGGTTTGCACTTCGCAGTTCATTTTTTCCTCAATAGTAAACAGATTATACTTGAGTTACATGCATTGTAACTAAAACAAAATGTATATTGAGAAGCAGGTATCCCAATGCTGACGGCACCCTTAGCAGCAGAAATGACAAAAGCAATAACCAGTCAGATGCCTGTTCTGGATAACGCATAACTTCTCATTGGCGTCAAGGTCAATGAACACCACGGCACCATTTACGACTTTAAAAAGAGCTTCGCATTTAGCATAGAGTTGGCCTGTTGTCGGCATATGACCTGACCAAAATCAAAAGCGCTATTCTAAAACAGCCTGCCCTTTAACATAAACACATTTTAAACCTGCATTTTAGCAACACGATTATGTATTCATTGATCATAATGCGCTATTTTAGTTCCACCCACGGGTTATGAGGTCTATCTCAAAAAGAAAAAGTGCACATTTGGTGAACTTGCCTGAACTCTCACCCAACTAAACTAAATAATTATGTTACACATGCACTTTCACAAAATAGGTTTAAAATAGGTTTTTGTCTGTTTTAATTCTTTAACTTACATGTATACAGCATTCCTCACACAACGCCACCTCTGCCAACTACCTTCCCAGACGAAGGGGCTAAACCTTCCCATTGGACTACAACGCCTACAATGATGGTGACCTTACCACACACGCACACAACCTTTCAGGACCAACTTATTTTTTCATTCAAAAACCTATTTTCCTAAACTTCTACATTTACATTTCTGATTTTAGTCTTTTAGCAGAGCAACTTACAGTGAGTGCATACATTTTAAAATGACCTAGGTGGAACAACCACACAACTCAGTAGCAGTAAGTGCATGTTTCTCACTGATCTGTATACCTAAAACTATCATTTCTAAACCTAATCTATAAGCTGACCAAACCATTTTGAAAATGTCAGGAGATTTTAGTCCTGAAAAGATAGGTGAAAATGTGTGCGCGCACGCACACACGCATACACACACACAAGCACACACACACACACGCACACAAACGCCAACTTCACAACTAGCACAGTACAATACAGTCAGATTAGGAGACAGTATGTACATTTTGGGCCAATTTTACTTATTTGAAGCATATAGGTTAATTCATCCCTCAAACACTCTCATTCAGACACACCAGAACAAGCTACATCAGTACCATATCAACTACCCTGATGAAAATATAGTGCCAGTGTCAATAACATGAAACGATAACTACAAAGCTTCATTATTGATACACTTTCACCCAAAGATCGTTATCACAGAACAACATTGAATACCTCATTGATGATTAACAACTTAAATCATTACAAAAGTCATCATATTAAATTGTTATGCTTTCCTCTTTCTCCAACACTCTATGGTGTAGTGTAGAAATAATGCATGGATTCTGGATCGAAACATTTCATGACACACTATATCCTAACATTGTGTATACACAACATTCATATAGGACAGAATTCTAGGCATTTTCACAAAAGCAGACAATCAATTTGAGAGAAAAAGGGAGTGATGGTGGTCATTCAGTATCTTTCTGCTAAGCAATAAAATAATGCAGTCATTCAGCAACATTCAATGAATCTTATTTTACAAGACAAGCAAAGAATCCTACAGACTCTGTAATGGAGCTGTTTTGCCATATCACACATTCACACTATGGTAACAAATGTGCAACATCTGTCTCAACTGAGTTACATGGGCAACTAGTACTGGCCAACTACACATTGCACATAGTAAAGGACAAGTAGGCAAGGCATATGGATGTTATTTTGTACACAATCCACATATTAAAGCAAGTTACAACGTATTTTACTCAGCTTTACCTACTTTTAGTTGAGCTTGTGCAATGTGGAGGAAGCAATTTTAGACAGCGGTACTCAGTTCTCTTTACCAGTCAAAATGCATGTACAGAATACTGTGTCATTGATTTTACATTACAAATGACAGCACGGTGAATGGGGTCAGTCACCACCAGGAGATGCTACAGAAGCCTGGGATCACTGATCAGGACGTAAGGTTCGCCCCTTTGGGGCCTCTGGTGGTCCTCTTGGTGTTTTCGTTGCTGTTGGGTTTGGAGGTGGTAGGGCTGGTTGAGGGGCCAGCGCCACGCTGTCTATCCCCAGGCCCAGAGGGCTTACTGGGGGATTTCTTCTGCCGTGAAGGGGACCTGGTGCCCTGTCCTCCTGAAACAGCAGCAGACGCCACCGCTGCCACCTTGGGGTTCCCACTGGAAGCTCCACCGGGCTCCACAATGCTGTTGATCACTAGACAAGCAACAGCAAAGTTAGTGTTATACTGGATCCAGATCTATTCAAATGGTTGGAATGGGTCATACACGAAAAGCAACTCAGCGACTCGTCTCAGTATACTTTACGAATAAATGAAAGCTACCAGAATGGCCTGTGTAACTTACTTTCTAGTTGTTTCTGCACTCTTCTCAGCTCATTTAGGATGGAGGATATTTCCTGTAAAATAATAAATTTAAAAGATAAAAATAAAAATATTTCCCATATA
Organism: Esox niger; assembly: GCA_016801105.1. Lineage (NCBI taxonomy): Eukaryota > Metazoa > Chordata > Actinopteri > Esociformes > Esocidae > Esox > Esox niger. The sequence continues at coordinate 159,389 of JACXGJ010000047.1, read as the reverse complement.
TATTCTTCAGTTTAAATCTAAAAACTGGCCACCAACATAAGATGTATGGCTGGTTATTACTGTTGTACCTTATTTGATGTTTTGAGGATGGGAACTTCGTTCTCAGCATTGATCTTTGCTTCAATCTCCTCCCAGGCCTCAGTCTTGTTGTGAAATAAAACTCTGAATGATAAGAACACAAAGTATTTTGTAACAGAGTCAAGCAGAAAGAAAACCAAGAGTTTGTTCAATACAGTAAGACGAGTAAGACGAGAGCCAAGGTACATGTCAGTAGGTTATCATACTTCATTTTCTCAGCCAACTGTTCTGTGTTCTCCCGAATGGCCTGAGAGAGCTGAGAAACAGGATTCAACATCAGATTGTCTAAAATCACCTAGAAAGATAAAATGGCAAACATTAAGGCCTAGCATTGACAAAGTTATTTCACTTCCATTAATATAATTAATATAATTGGTCTAAATCCCAGCAGACCAAAACTAACTGCAACAGCTCTTTTATGTAGCCTAAATTGCCCATTTGTTTCTGCATGAGTTAGCTCAATGATTGTGATATAGCTAGGTCTCCAATTAATTGTTAGCAAAAGTACTATTCTTGAATGGCTGAGAAACAAGTGTGACAGAAAGTGACCTCTTCACGGTTCCACCGTGGCTTAAAGCTTGGGTCTTGGCCATTCATGTTAGGATCCAGGTCCATGACAGCAGTAGAACCTGGCGATAGTAGAACCTTCTGGTAGTTTAAGCTGGCCTCAGGGATATGTTGGACCAGCTGGAAAGAAAGTAGAATCAGCGCATGGTCCGCATGTTCTGAACAACTGACATGACCATGATGACTATACCAAGGGAGGCCTTCTACTGAACTTCAACGGCGCAGTGACAGTAAGAAGTTTGAATATCTTTGTTATACGGAACTGGAGAAAAATCAAAGCATGAATTGTGCATTGTGATTACATGCACCAAGTCAACATGCAGTGGTGAGAGCAGTTGAGCTCTGAGCAGTGAATTTCAGTTTGGCTGGGATACAAGCCCGGAACAAAGAGGCACTAGCGGAACATGAAAACAAGTCTACTGCAGTGACAGGCATGCAGATAAGGTCCTGACAAGCTGTCACTCTAACCAGTCACTGAGAACACAAAGAACACTGCAGTGTCAAAAGAAAATGAATGTAGCATGATGATCCGACAACATACAAGTGTTTGGATTTGTGATGATAGCGTGAAGAGTATGTGAGGTGGAAGGTGAGGGGGGGGAAACCTTGCAAGACAGAGAGTGAGAGACAGAAAAACAAGAGAACAAGAGAAAACAGAAAAAGGGAGACAGAAATAGACTGTTTGATGTGTCTGCTATCCACCTGAGATGGGAAGACCCCTCGCAAAGATGTATATGGACTCTGCACAGTAAAGAACAGAGAAATGCCCATGATCCTTTGCACGTCACTGAGGATGTACAGAGTTTGGACGTAATATATTTTGTCGGTTAAAATAACTTTCAGGCTGCATTGCGGTGGTATTCTGAATTAAAACGGTCCAAGAAGACGCTGGTCAGTGGGGCCTGTTTGAAGTGTGCTGCGGTTTGTGGGAGGGCACACCTCTTCCCGGCTTGAGATGGGGACGGTGCAGGCGGGCCCCGGGGTGTTGGGCGCTGAGCTGGGGGAAGGGTTGGTGCCCATTCCAGAAGAACTCTGGGAGTCCCCGTCACCCGCCACGTCGTGGATCTCACGGGCCAGTATCGCAAGGTCCTTGGCCAAGTCCTGACTGAGCCTGGGAAGAACAACAGAAAAAGAAATGTTGTGCACCTGCCAATCACAAACACTAGTAAGTGGTTTCAGTCGACACACAGTCAAGGGTCATTTGTCACCCTACTTTGCTATCTCGGCGCTGTGTGTGGTCCAGTTCTGGTAGTGGTCAGCCTCGTTCTGGAGGTCGTCCTCCACAGCCTCCGGTGAGACGGACTTGGTCTGGGCTGTTGTGGTTTTCTCTTTCTGGGCCCTGGGGGTCTGTGTGGCAGCAGACGTGTGGGAGGAGCGTTTGTGTTTTGGGGTTCCAGAGCTGGCCTCGTATTCCTCCTCTGATGTGGAGGTGTAGTCCGAACCCTTCTGCTTTCGACGATAACCTTCCAGAAAAAGGTTACAGGATCATTCCAGAAAGAGCAGGGGCTAGACCTGAACCCACGCTGCAGGGCATATGCACAAGAGGCAATGGCCCAGACAACTGTACCACCTTAGGCCACATAGCCGAAAAACCTATTTCACACTAAATTATTTCTCAAACAGGAACAGACTGGAATCAAACCGGGGTCTCTGATGTGACAGGCTGGGTCTTTAACCATTACGTCACACGTGCACTGTTTTCTGCATTGTTAAACCAGTTAGTCAAAACACCACGGTTCTCAAAACTATTTCCCTATAGTACATTAGCTAACATCCAAACAAACCACAGCTATAACAGGGTGTATACACTACATTCAACGTGTTAAATTAGAAAGCGAATACTGTAAGAAGCGATTGGGACATAGCCTACTACCTCGTCATAAAAATGTCTGTCGACATTAGATCATTTTGTCACGCATTTACATCACGCTAGACAGCATTAAGCTTTATGTTAAACTGACTAACGTATTAGATTCCACCACAAATAGCATCTACGAACTGTATGGCTTTTTCCACTGGCCGTTTTAACAGCTTATTAGCCAGTAATAGGCCTACCAGTATCTACTTACTACTTTGAATAGTCATAAGAATTGAGAAATTGCTAGTGAGACTGAGAATGAACTTTACACCAAATGTATTTGATTTCATGGCACAACAATGTTTTTCCTTCATTCGTCAATGACATTGATACAATACCTATCAACGTAGTTGACGATAACTGACTTTTTCGTCAAGTGAAAAGACAAGAGAAGGTTGTAGCTACTACTGAAGGATGTAGCCCGCAAAGTTGTTGTCTATCCTGAACAAATCCCAATGAGTACTTTTATCTGTCAGAGGCAAGGATCAAATACTGGTCGCTCAAAAGACAGTCTCCATCTCTATGATATTTAACCATGGGTAGTCAGTCAGTCAGTCAGTGAGAGACATTCACTCTTCTTGGCCGGCGAAGCTTACATGGTCTGCCAAAAATTATGTAGCATTTTGTTGTGCAATATAATAGAATGGCTATCTAGATTGAGGAGTTACTTCATGGTCATTTCAAAGATACTCACTGGTTGCACTGGAGTATTTACCACTGCTGGAGCGTGTGCGGGCTGTTGGCTGCTTTCCAGGGGCACTGGTCCCTTTTGTGGACCCCGGCTTCGACCCTACTTCACCCACTGATGTCTTCCTGACGGGCCCAGTGGACTCTGCACCGCGGCTAGAAAAGCCAGGCCTGGTTGAAGGGGTGGTGGTGGAGGACTCATTGTCACTAGGCATAGTGAAGGAGCCTGTTCGCTTCCTGGGCATTGCCAAGATGTCCAGTCTGGAAAGGAGCTTCTTCCCGTCTGCGGACACCTTGGAGGGGGCACCGATGTGGTCTGAGTTCTGGGACCCCCGGTCTGTCTCAGCACCCTCATTGTCTGAGGTCTCCCCCAAGCGGGCTCGGCGAAGCATTGACGCCCTGGTGGGCCTTGGTGCTGACAGGCTGTTGGAGCGGATCAGTGCCTGCTGTGCTGCGCTCCGGGGGGTCTTCCCGTTGTCCTCTTTCTGCAGCGGAGCTGTGTGCTTCTTACTGCGGCTGGCTGTTCGAGGGCCAGTCTCATGGTCAGACGCCGTGTCGGGCCAGTGCTGACCCTCTGCTAAGTCCAAAGACCCGCGGTTACCCGTGCTGCGGCGCATCTGGAAACGCTTGGACTGCTCTGCTTTACTGCCGGAGCCGTCGCCGGTGGCCGCATGGCTACGGCGTTTCTCGGACAGGCGCTCTCGGGCCGTGGGCTGGCGGTGACCTTTCGCCTGGACGGACAGACCGGATGACGACCTCTCCTTCTGGGGGCCGCCAACCGTCGTGCTCTTCCTATGACCAGTGGTGACCGGGGCATTCTGGTTGCTGACCAGGCTGACGGTGCTGGCCGTATCCACATCAGATTCTCCAGACAGAGAGTCGTCCATGTGACTGGAGGAGCCTCCTCTTTTAGAGCTTCGTCCAGAGCCTGACGAGGGGAACTTGGCCTCCAGAGAGGAGAGGGCGGCGTCAGCTGCTTCCCTGAGGAAGGGCTGTGAGTCCTGGGGTGTCTCTCGACCCTGCTCCATGTCTCTCAGGGTAGGGTGACTGGAGATGTGGGGGAGCCTCTTGATCTGGACGTCATCGCTGGGCCGCTCCTTGGTGAAGCTCTCTTGCCTGACGAATGAGGTCCCTAGGGCATCTTTACTGAGGTCTTTTGAGTCCTTGTCCTGTTGGGAGTAGAGGTTGGGGGCTGAGTTGTTGGGTTTGACGCCAGGCCTTCGGGGCTCATGGCTGCTCAGGTGCCTGATGATGACCGTGGTGGGGGAGGTTTTGGGAGGTGCATCTCGACCCCTCTCCGACCGCTGAGAGAGAACAGAGCTTGGGGCCAGGTCCGGCTTGCTTAAGCCGCTGTCCTCAGACCCAATGTAGAAGGAGGTGGACTTGGCGGACTGCGTTGGCGATAGCTTATCTTGACTTCTGTACTGAGGTCCGGTGTCGCCGGGGTAGGTGGTGCTACTCCGCCCCTGGCTCCTCCTGGTCCTCTCCAGTACAGGGCCATCGTCAGAGCGGCTGGTGTCACTCAGGCTGTCTGGGTCCACGTCATCTCGAACACACAGCCTTTCAGCATTGTCTTGACGCTGGGGCACACCACCACTCCTGTCAAGGTGGCGCTCAGGTTCCGGGTAAGGGGGTTCGTGGCGGATTAGGATGCTGGGGGTGGGGCTTTCTGGCTTCTCTCTGTCTCCAGGAGGAACCTGGGGAAGCAGCCTCCTGATCCGACAACCCTGGCTCCCCTCTGACTCAGAGTTTTCCACACTGTGGCTAGGCATTGACCGACTCATCAATCGCAAATCTAGGACAGAGAAACACATGTTGAGTTATTTTCAGTTGGCTTACATGCGCTCCAAGCCAGATACCTCTGTAGCAGAGCTGCCTATAACTCACCTCCCTCTGCAAACTCCCCTTGAAGCGGAGTAGATCCTGGATCTGCATAGCTGTCTGCCAGACTGGCCCAGCAAGAAACCCACTTTGGCCCCTCCTCCTGTGATGCGGTGATAGAAGACTGCACGTGACAGAGCAGTGGAAACTATTAGGGGTTACAGACTGTTATACAGAAAACAACACTGAAGGAGACCCATCATTCTGGTGTCACACCAAGGACAATCCGTACACTGTACTGAGAGGCCCTGTAGGAGCCCAAGGTTGTATCAAGGATGGACAAATGACGAACATGCACGGTTTGGGATGGAACGTGCAAACATCATAGGTCCCTTTTCTCTCCCATAGCATAGGACAGTGAGGTTACCTGGACGGGGCCTGAGGGGCCCCCACTGAGGCCGGCGGGTTTATAGCCATGCATAGATACTTCTGCTATTTGATCCACAGTGCTACCGTCGCTAGGTCGGAGCATTGCCAGCTCGTCCTTGCCATCATTTATGATGGGCCTATACACTCCGGCACCACTGTACTCCGGTGAGTCGAGGACACCAAACACCTGTCAGGGAGGGACAGAGCATGCATGAGGTAGGTAGGAAAAGAGTAGGGATAATGGCACTTCGCGAGGGCAAGAAGGAAGGGGGTGGGATGGGAAACTTGGAAGGAGGCCGCATGCATCCCTTGGCATGTTTATTGTGTTATAGATATTTAAAAGTTACCATCAGGGAAGGTACAGACCCAGTGCAGTGCAAAACACGACTGTCCGGTATTCTGGATATTGTCACATTGTAAGGTGTGAGGTGAAAATATGGAAATTATAATAATGCCCTGACTGTAACAGACTAGCTTGGATGCACTAACTATGAGTCTCTAGATAAGAGCTGTAAAAAACAAGGGACTGGGCCATCCAATCAGCAAATCAGGGCTGTAAATATTGTCAGCTATATGATCACACTAAGCATTTCAAGGGCCCTTACAGATAATTTGGACATCATGCTTGGAAAATGCCAATATTGGTATAATGTCTTAGATGAGACCAATATTATCTTCAAAATGCTACCATTTGGAGAAGAAAAAAATGCCAAAGAAACTAAACCAAAGTAATGATTCTTGTCATACTTTCTCCACAGACTGCTTGCAGGGTACGGACACCATATTGTAATTTCAACTTACTTTCCCTTTAACATCAAAATCCAAAGTCTTCAAAAGTGAAAAGTTCAATAATTACACAAAGCATGTGAAAAAGTCCACTATCACTCCAAAAAGCAGTGGTCGTCGCAAATACTTCTAAACGGTGACTGAGATTACAGTCATCCTCCGGCTGCAATGATCTCACCTGATCAATCATGTTGCGTGCCTCCTCCACCTCTTTGTCCTGGGATTCTGTTTCTATGGTGTATGTGCCAGCATCACTCAGACTGTCTTCCTCGTCGTTCCTCACCACCCTGGAGGCTTTAGGATCCACACCACGTATCCCAAGACCCGGGGGCATCAGAGGGGGCTGGGAGGGGACGGTTGAGCGGACTGGGGAACCAGTCCGGGCGGGGCTGCGAGAAGGAGGGTGAGAGAGGGCTAGGACCGGAGAACGCGGAGCCGGAGTTGGAGTGTAGGAATGCGGTGCAGGAGGTTGCATGGGGGTGGAGGGATACGAGACAGACGAAGGGGGGTCTAGGGGAGACGGAATACGGGTGTGAGAGGGTGACATCATCATCACTGGGGGAGCTGACATCGGAGGAGGAGACGTCTTATCCCTGGTTGGAGACGAGGCTCTGTGTCCTGCGTCCTTCATCAGGAACTCCGCTGCAAATTCCTGGGCCAGTTTGGACTTCTTCCCCACACTGCCAAATGGCTTGATGGTGACGCCAGAGGAGGCGCGAGAGGAAGGCCCGGAACCAGAGGCCGAGGAAGAGGAGGCACTGCCTCCGCTCAGGGGCTCCTCTGTCTTCTCCCTCTTCAGGGAGCTAGACCTCTGGGGGCCTCCGTGACCTTGGCCCTTCAGAGGAAGCGTCACTTGCTGGGTGGGGGGGATGTGACCATGCATGGAGTTGGGCCTCTCCCCTCCCTTCCGCCTCTCCAGCTTGGCCTTAAGGGCGGAGTAAGTGTCTGCGTGGGCGGGATTAGCCGTGAAGGACTGTGAGCGTTTCTTGCGTGGGTTGTCGTCGAAGAACTCGATGATGAAGGCTTGTTGGCACAGGGGCTCCTGGGGGCCGGGCTTAGAGAGGCCCATAGGAGGGGAACCAGCCTCAGGCGGGCTTTCGGACAGGGGCCTCTCGGGGGCCACAGGAGAGACTGGGGACATTTTGGGCGGAGAAAACTGAGTCTGGAGTAACCTTTGTGAGGGAACCGACTGCTCTGACGGAACTGACTGGACTGTCTGTTGTGACGGAACTGTCTGGTGTGGCTGTTCAGACTGTACTAACTTATATGACAGCACTGTCTGTTGTGACGGTTCTGAAAGCTCAGACTGCGAAAGCTCTGACTGAACAGACTGTTGTGATTGGACCCGATGGTGTGACATGCCTCGCTTCCCGCTCCCTAAGACCGGGTCCTCAGAATCGCTCTGTGTCCCATCGTCGTGGTGGTGCCCTGGAAACAGAACAATTCAAACCGCAAATGAGGGACAGGAAACCCTAAAACAACCCCATCGCACGCTTCACAACTTCAAAACGTCTAGAAATCTACCGCTCTGAAAGAACCCCCCTCTGACCTTTGAGGCTCTTGATATTGACGGCCTGGTCACTCTTGACACTGTAAACATCATCGCACGTCGGACGCCTTCTCATCATGCTGACGTCACTGTGCACCAGCCAGTCCACCACCTTGCACTCCGCTGACATCACCTCCGTGGGTGTGGCGGCCAGGGATTTCCCGGACGCCTGCTGCTGCTGCTGCTGCTGCTTCCGCTGGCGCGAGGAGAACTTGGTTACGTGGTCCTTAATCTTGATCTTGCCCGGCGTGCAGTCGTCAAACTCTATGGTGAAGGAGGCATGGCTCTGCACCACAGGGGGAGTGGGAGAGGGGGGACCAGGTGTGGCGTGGGCAGGGGGCGTGTCTGTGTCCTTGGTGGGAATCTCATGGAGCTCCGCCCCCGGGGACTTGGGATGCAGCTGGAACTCCTTTGTTGGAATCTCGAAGTAGCTGGGCTCCCGGTGGTAGGGAAAGATGGACTTTCCTTGATGGTCCCTGTACTCTAAAGAGCCATTCACCTCCGGATCCAAGGCTGATGATTCCTTCTGAATCTCTGCAAACGAATAAGCGTCAAGCAAGACAGGCAAATGAATGATAAAACACCAACTGTGTATTACTTCCTTTGTGTAAAATGGCCCGGCAAACATTGACATCCCCCATAATGCTGGGACTAACCCGAATGACCATCCTCTGGTCTGTGTCCATCAGCCTTGCTGGCTGCATCTTCCTCCCCCCACCATGATGGCTGGCCATACAATGGGGTGGGCCGGGAGGTTGGAACTTCTGTGAACACACGAACACGCACATGAACACGCATGCACACCAAAAAAGATTAATAATTTATTTAACGGACTGGATACATAAAGTCACCAGACTGCATCTATATACAGTGGATTATAGTAGGACTTTTCCCCACTAGGACTATTTCATACATTGTTCAATCTAATGAAAAATGTAGATTTTTTTGCCTTAGATTTACACCATATGCACAACACCTCTAAGGTGCCAAATATATTTTTTAATAAGTTGATTGGAAGAGATTAAATTAAAAAATAATTTAAAATATGAAATGTGTCGTTTGCACCTGCTTTTGGGGTAACTCTCACATCAGGTTTTTGCAACAACTTCTGCTCAGTGTTATTTTGCTCTGTTGCATAATCAACACCTTCTAGTCAGCTGTGTCCCATCACAAATGAGTTTATGGTAGAATTTCATTTTCTCAATCCGTTTCTTGTAAATCAATCTATTCAGTATAACTGTAGTTTCACTGACAAAAAAAGTCATAAAATTTTATGTTATTCTACAACAAGCTACAAGTACATTGAAAACTTGAAAGGAAAAGGTTAAAAAAGGAAAAGGGGAGTTACATATTAATTTGTTCATAGTCTGCATATGTTTGCTAAACCGCAATTTGATGGTAGTCAATGTAAACAAAGGGAAATAACACTGAGTATAATGAATAATACCACTATATTGAAATGACTCTTGACCTTAAATTAGTAAATGTTTGCTAAAATACAACTAACAACAGACATGTAAGGCATGATATTTATAACACTGTACTTCCTTCAGTGACTCCAATACATTCACAGTAGGACAAAGTTTAATCTCAGCACAGATGTCGCAGTAAGCCAAAAATAACGATAATATTATTTCTAAAGTGCAGATTCTGTTGTATTCCACTGGATTATACTTGTCAGCATAGTCTTGCACAAGAGAAAAGCTGTAAAAAGCCTAGGATGCCTATCCCAACCAAGCTTTTGAATCAGCCGTCGTTAGTTGTTAGTCAATAGTTGATCATGACCCGTTTATGGTGGGTGGATTATATGAACCCTCAGGCAGAAAGCTTGGCAGGGCAGAGGGTGGGTGAATAACACAGAGCAAAAACCAAGCAGACCGTTGTTGCAGAGCTGCACTGTAACCATGGGTGCGGCAGCAGTCACTATGGAGACGGGATGTGACCAAATACAGCCACCACAAAGGGAGATAACAGGATGTTAGAGAGAGAGAAAGAGAAAGAGAGAGGGAGAGAGAGGGAGAGAGAGGGAGAGAGAGGGAGAGAGAGGGAGAGAGAGGAAGGGAGAGGAAGGGAGAGCAATGGGGAGAGAGAGAGGGGGAATTAGAGACAGGGATGTTGAAATGGGGGATGGAGTGAAAGAGTGCGTTGACAAAGAGAGGGAGGAGGAACATGTTCTGACTGTAATAGGATGAGGCTGAAATCATCCAGTGACAGAGCAGAGCAAAGCTAAACACTTCATCCTCTCACACAATACCAACACAAGCAGTAGTGAGTTGCAGCTGATAATCAAAATGATTAAACCTATTCAATCTTCTACACAGCTGTTAAACAGCTGTAAAATAAACAGGCAGTAAGCACGCAATCCATGAGTTGTCATGAGCTCATATCAAATGATGTACACTAAAACTAAATATGAATGCAACAGGCATTGGTCCCATGTGACATGAGCATGACATAAAAGATCCCAGAAATGTTCCATACGCAGAAATAGTTTGATTCTATCAAATTCTGTCCACATATCTGTTAACATCCCTATTATTTACGATGTCCGTTTTGATGACGTAATCCTGTCATACCTCTCAGGTCTAACAGAAGCTGTCTGAAGCCTTTTGCTAAAACTCACCTTGAGACAGAGACTTCTTGTCTGCCTTCTCCAGCTTGGTCTTGTCGCCCAGGTGTTCAGGCCTCTTCCCCTCTGAGGCCTTCAGACCCATCTGAAGCTGACTGGTGTACTTCTCGTGCTAAAACAGCAGATCAACAATGTTATCCATTAACAAAAAGAAGACACACTCAGGCCGTCCAATAGAGATCCAGCTAAATTATTATTGTTAAAGTGAGCACTGGCATTGATATCTGACCTTGAGCGCCTCCTCTGGGACCTTGTGTTGGCTCCTCTCCAGGATGTATACATGGGAATTTGAATACTAAGTTAAGACAACAGCCAAGACATCACTAGAAGAAAATCAATCAAACTTCAAGGCCATTGCTGATTTATTTTGCATTTATATAGTTCCAAATACAGCAGAGGGATCATGCCTTTAAGTACAAGGATATCATATCCAAAGCGAATGACATCTGACAGCTTTAGGGTGATGTAGGTCTGGTCTGGGATCCTCAGGTCATTCACAAATGTCTAGAGAGGCACACAACATATTTGGTTACTGTAAAACATAAGATGTTGTATGAAGACTACAGTCTCCATGAGGTAAAACATAACATGTTGTATGAAGACTACAGTCTCCATGAGGTAAAACATAAGATGTTGTATGAAGACTACAGTCTCCATGAGGTAAAACATAAGATGTTGTATGAAGACTACAGTCTCCATGAGGTAAAACATAACATGTTGTATGAAGACTACAGTCTCCATGAGGTAAAACATAAGATGTTGTATGAAGACTACAGTCTCCATGAGGTAAAACATAAGATGTATGAAAACTACAGTCTCCATGAGGTAAAACATAAGATGTATGAAGACAACAGTCTCCATGAGGTACTCGGATACTGTTCACATTTACATGGTAGTCATTAAAAAGACGTTTCATCCATTATCCAGAGTAACATGCTAGAAAAAGGAGAGCTTCAACTGGGCTGTAGCTACCCTGCCATAGTGCACTGAAGACCAACAGGCCAGAAAAAGCACAATGCAATACTCAGGTTGAGGTATATGATTTCAACATAGCCGGGTGGTAGGAAGAGGCAGTTCGCTTCTTTTGGAAGCAAAATGCAACTGTGCACCAGTGAGTGTGGATCACTCATCCTCAATGTGCACCGCACATCCTCAATGTGCACCACTCACCCCCGACGGGCACCACTCACCCCCGACGGGCACCACTCACCCCCGACGGGCACCACTCATCCAATACATACTTGTGATGCTTGCTAGAAATGTGACATTATACTTGGCATGTTTCCATGTTGCCTGCCCACTACTGAGGGAAGTCCAAATCAGCAGCCAAACAAATAGTTCTGTGAAATATTTGACAGCATCCTGCTCCAATCTGAAGAATTTCTATGTCTTAAGAGTTTTTCCTCAATCACTCTGCCTTATTTTATTAAACAATTTTAACATTATCTGAACTGTATATGCAATTATATCACAAATGTTTTTGTCATTGGGAGCCGTATTGGTCAAAATGCTTAGAGGTTTTCTTCACCATGACAGTCACCCCTCAAAATGTTTGTTATATATCAATTTCAGTTTTGTTCTACTTTTTTGTTGACACTGCTGCTTACTGTACTATACAAGAATGTCAGTTTTGTCTAGCTGAATGCAATTGTGTATCATACTGAGATTTTTAGGTAGCAGTTTCAACAGCAGGTAAAAGTTTACTGGGAAAAGTCAATACTGTACAATACTCTAGTACACAAATACTAGAGTGATGACTTCCCTTGCAATGCACCATGGGGAAAAAACTATTTCATTACTATGTCACCTGGCAGGGAATTTGTAAATTTAGCAGACATCACAAACATTCCATGTCATAAATATTTATGGAATTAACATACATGTCTGAAAAATGTTGATCATTTTATGGATAATTTTGCATGTGATGTCTCAAACAATGAAAGAAAGTTTAGAAGATGTGAAGAGTGACAATTTCACTGAGACTGAAATTATCAGTTTGATCAGCAAGCCATGTGCATGTAGGTATTGTGCAGACTGTAGACAATTGTACTTATTCTTTTGAACACATGCCGAAACACATGCAAATTGCTTAAATGAATAAGACTAATCTAGTGTGAGCAAGAAACTAATTGTTCAGAGATTTGAACTGGTTATTTTGAAAAACATAATTCTCATTTGAGAAATGAGCCAAAACAATTGAGAAAAACTATAATAAACCCAATCAGAATTGCCCTCTACCTTAAGGCAATGCTACATACCTGACCTAGCTCTTCAGTCAGCCACCTACCCCTATGGGAAGTCAATTCCCTCTAAACCAAGTCAAGGCTTATCTTCGTCCTGGCATGCAAAGGACAACAGTCTCTTCCCAGATGCCAAAACATCTGAAATCATCTTTTATTGACTATCTGAAATAACTCTTAGCAGTTAAAGCACCTAAAGATACTGCATTTACACTGTCACAGTAAAGTTGCCTTTTATTCAGTTGATAAATATAGTCAACTGTCTTAATCGGACACAGCTGACCAGTTCATAATTCCCTGCTTCTTTAAGTGTCTATTTAACGTGAGTGTGTCTAAACATAAACACACTCATGTTAAATAGACACAAAGTGCTAGCGTACTATGACAGGCATAGGACTACTTCGTAGAACACTGAAATATCTAGGGCCGTGTACTAAAGACTGTCTATCCAAAGTACATGTTTTTTGCCCCTCCCTTTGCTGAGTACTTACTCCGTTCAGACTGCCCAGGTCCTTGACCAGATGCTCATCAGTGACAGGGTTGTAGTTGATGACGGCATGCTGTTTGTCCACACTTCGAGACTGGTAAGAGAAAGGGGAGACCCAGTAAAATGTTAGTCTTTTTCAGACCAAAAAACAGTAGAATTTATAAACAAAATGTTTTGTTGGATGAGGGATTAGAACCGGTTACAGGCCCAACTCTCAGGTCACTAGGCTGCATCCTGGCTTAACTGCGCTCTACAATAACTTTATATTATTTTTAAATATGATATTACTTTAAGAAGTATCTATTAAACGTTAACAGGTATTCCTACACATAATGTACCTTCTTCAGCACTGCATTTTGCAAGATTATTTTTCATACTCATATTCCTCTCATTCATGAAGGAAGACCTAAGGCTATCCTGTGTACTGTAGGACACTCTATACCAGGGGAACTCAACTCAGCACAACAGTGAAAACTGGTGCAAAGAAGCTACTTAGCCAGAAGTAGCTACACATCTCCTGTTTATCCATTACACCTGAGAACTGGACAAGCTACTTTTAATACTAATATGAATTAGTTCACAGTGACTACCCCATCAAACTGAGACACAGGGCATCTTCTTCCCCACACTTGCTTTTTTTAATGAGACATGACTATGCAGAATACCATCATTACCATATGAGAACCTAAATAATACAGACTTTTTGACTTATTAATATCTAAAAGCGTTGTCATGTTCTAAAAAGCCTGGTTTGGTTCTGTGTCTCATAAGTCTGAGTGTAGCCCAACAGGCTTCTTCAGGTGAAGTGGGGAGGAGGACTCATGAATATCTAGTTTCATTTGGGCAGTTGCATCAATGATGAGTAAAATCAACTCTACAAGTCACATCCTACCTCTAACTATCGTGCATTACGGATTGGCCTACAATTCATCGAAAATGAATATTTCCTTAAGTACCCAATTTTATAGTGACCACTGTGGGATTCAAATCCACAACCTCTGGTGTTAGTAGCACACTGTTCTACACAGTCGATAGAAATTGCCCAAGAAATAAAGAGTAGATTTTCATTCAATATAGCTGGGTTTATTATATAACTGGGTTTATAATAGTTTCTACCAGACAGTTTGCGAAATACATGCCCCCTGTCAATCAACAGTTATTTTTCCCAAAATTACTCAACTTATACTGTTCGGTTTCTGTCCCTCACCAACACTTTCAATAGTTTTATTTCACTTTAGAGTAGAGTTTACGTTAACAAAAAAGGGGGACATTATTTATGTCAGCCCCTGGCCAAAAATGTGGCCAACAATTTATTGAATTGATTGATTCCAAAAGTAACCAAATTGATACTGATCCCTGTCGGGATCAAACCCACAACCTCTGGCATTAGTGGCACACTGCTCCACAAACTAAGTTGCAGTGAAACTGTGGGCATGGTTTCAGCCAGCAAGCCGGCAGAATCTGTGCCCCCTGTCAATCAACAGTGATTTTTCAAACTTATAGTGTTTTTGTCTCTCCCTCAACAACATGTTCAACAGTTTAATTTCATTCTAGAGTAGAGTTTAATAATAAAAAATGTGCCACAGGCTAAATCTATGCCCTACAATTAAAATCAGAAAATTCACATTGGGGAATTTTTAAACAAAACGTCCTCATATTGAAAACCGGTGATTACCGGTGACTAAGCTCTCTATCCTATTATCTACTCCAAACACTTCAAACAGGTTCAGGCATACAGTGCTCTCTAATCAAAGGACCTGCTTAGGACATTCATGTCTTTATTCATCCCTCCTTTAACAGAAAATGTCAGACCTTTTGATGCCCAAGTGACATTTACTAATTCAGACAATTCTGATTGTTAAAGGGACACTACATTTGTTAAGGTCCAAAAACAAGAATATCAGGTTTGTTCAGATATTGATATTGTGTCAGAATGGCTGTTTGGTTACCCAACTGGTGGATTTGTATGCTTAGTTAGCATCATTTTTGCATGAAGGTAGTGCAATCTGGAAACTGACCAAACCCAGAGCACTGAGGCATACTTTCTTGCCACTGAAGCCTGGTGTAGAAGGCAGAGCGGTGTTCCAACCCAGTCATGACTAGGACCAAAGCTTTTGGTGAAATACATTTATTTTGAAATGAACAAAACCCTTGCCTAGATAAAGTAGTCACTACAACACTGAAAAACTGCGATATATGACACGAAAATGAATACGGGCTACAGCGTACTATAAAATAGAACTTTGTAAAGGCACTGTAACGGTATTCAGTGGATTTTAACATCATGGCAACTGACTCAAAACAAAACTGTCATACATTTCAAACAGACTTTTGACCTTCACAATACCATCATTGTTGCTGTATGTACAAGGCAACTTTCACCTGTTAGCATAAAGGGGACTAACGGCACTGCACACAGGGTCACAGACACGGCCATGTGTTGGCAGGTAGAACAAAGGCCTGGTAATACATGTGGCTAACATTATGGAGGGGTGAAATTAGACAAAAGGTGGCTTTTCTCTCATTCAGAGGGGTACCATGGGATGAGGAGGCAGACTTAAAAATGCAGGCATTGAGAAAGACATGGCAATTCTTTTTTTTAACTAACAGTATATACATGAAAGAAAGAAAAGCATTAGTCTTATAACATAATATTGTTCCTGGATTGCAACATGCCCATTACCCGTTGTGTAAGGGAAAAAGTAAATCTCAGCCATTGCTATTGGCAACGGCAAGCCACATCAGAGGAAGCTGTGGGGCTGACAACTCTGCATCGTCAGGATATCTAAGCCGGCGCCACGGCAACTGCCAGGGACTATATATACTGTACAAACAGACAGGGGGGGGGTTTCAGATAATGTCATGGCTGACAACTCACTGCGCTCCAGGTTAGTCATTGTAGTTCAGGTTTAAGACTTTTGTTGACTACTGGGCCAGATGACAGGTTAATCATACTAGCTGTCATACTTTAGTATAAAATAAGAATGTATCTCTTGAATTGACATCTAGATTTGCTATTTCAGATATCCAGGGCAGAGGTCAACTAACAATAAGTTAGTTGACCTGTGTGTTGACAAGTAAGTTAGCGCTAGCAATAATCGGGCAATGTCCCCATCAACATCCACTTCGTAAAACATCAGGGACTTCTAGGATGTTTCCCTGAGCCCTTGATTAATTGATGAACATATGATAAGGCCATTGCGCTGTACAATCACTTGACCAGGCCAATGATGTTTTTCTCCAAACAACACGCACTGATGGCCCACTAACTCAGCACGTCTTGACAAGGAGGACAGATAAATGCACTGTCTGCGGTTTGAGCAATCTGAAGAGTCATGAAGAAGACCACATCGTGTGCCACACCAACAGACAGCACTAGCCTAAGTTACTCTATCTGCACCTGAGAAGAAATGTGTTCATTTGATAAGAGAACAGTCACCTACCTGCAGCATGAGCTCACAGTCCTCCCGGCCCACAAAGATCATCTCCCGTGGGAGACGGTGGCGGGTGCCCGAACTGCTGACAAGGAACCATGATGTCACGCTCATTTTCACAGAACCCCCAGGAAACCCCTTTTCATCCTGGAATACGCCCAAGACAAACACATGATGTCACATTGGGACAATATACAAAACGGCATACACTCAGGGAGGTGGCCATCAGTCTTTCTATGAATCATCTAGGGAATCCCGTTTGGGTCACTGCATGTCAAAATGAACATGTTGAAGAAAGTGCAGGTTACTATCAGAGCAGCAGACTTTTAGAAGTCATCTAAGGTAGTGTTCACCTAAGAGGGACTGGTAAAATAATTTGTAACAATTAATTTGGTGTCCTGAGTTTGGGCAGGGCAAGTAAACTGGAGTGCAAAGAGCACAGTGATTACTTTGAAGGGGGCGCAGGTTACAAGTGGACAGAAGCGGAGTAAATGAAATAGTTATGGTATGAGATGAAAGGTTAATACCACAATAAACTGCAATACACATGACTTAGATAAATGTTTTGTTATATTTGTAGTTTTTGTATTAATTCAGAAAATGTACTGGGATATGGGTGTTTGTCTGTCACCCAGCTTTAGTCAATATGTATTGGCTGGTACATTTGGATGCAAACTGGTTGGCGGTTGTGGAAGAAAAAGGATTGCTGAAAGAGATGAAGACTAATATAATAAATAATGTTTATTTAGAAATGCCCCAAATTAAAAGACTGTCAGGAGAAGGCACAGCCATATAGTGAAATGGAGAAAGGCTCTGATTGAAGCCAGCAGCATCAGAAGTCTTTTGTCTGTATTCTAAATGCTTGTCTTTCAACAGAGATGCAATTTGGTCCCACGTTCTGCAATGGACAAATGTGGCATTGCTCTGATTCAAAAAACGAGGAAATAACATTAACTTTAAAAACATTTGAAAGATTTGGAGGTCTTTGTAACAGCTATACAGCAGATATTAAAACTTGTTTTCAATCAAGCATCACAAGACCTTTTAATTCGTACATATCTTTAAAATGTCCTTAAGTATATTTATTTCTGCTAATATTCTGTAGTTCTGTATTATATCATGTTTTATGTTTTGTGTGGACCAGAGGAAGATTAGCAAGCTGCTTTTGCCAGTAAAATCATGACTACATGTTTAAGGCTATCATTCTTTATATCATTCTACTGCAATTTCCCATGTTAAATTTTGTCAATGACTAGAATCTACACCCCAAAGCTGGTTTACAGTTAAAAACAGCAGAAATGATAACAGTTTTGGCCTGCATGGTGCCAGCATTTGGGCTTATCAACACGGTCCTCTTAAATTGAAACAATGGAAAAAATTGATGTTTATACTAAGAACAAGCAAACCATCCATCTCCACATTCCATCACAGACCTCACACTTGTCACAAATTGAGATTCTGCGTATGCAGTAGACAATCAGATTCCCCCCCCCAAAAGTATATTTCTTTCTTTTAGGTCACTATTTTAAGCATTAGGTTAACTATCGGTTATGAGTAAGCTTAATTCCACTTCATGTATATACTGTACATTAATTATAAGACAAAATGTAGACAATACAATGTTCAGTCCAACCCGAACTAGCGATGATCGATTCTCACTGATGTGAACATATGACACCAGCTCCAGTCATCAATATAAGGGCATTGGATTATGAAAATTTACGTTTTTATTGTAAAAGCCTGTGGGATTGCTTAAATTAAACACATTAAACATTTTTAGCGCTTGAATGTAACGAGCATGGCAATTCAAATTTTCATTTGCATTCAAGATCAACCTAAATATGAAAGCAATCATATAAATTCATTTCAATCTCCATGCGGTCTACATTCAAGCTCAACGTAAATCTGTCCTTGAGGCGACCCGGCCCGTTTCTCCAAGGCTACAATTGAGTGACAATCAAACGCCTTCAGTTTGATAACCCCCAGCGCAGCTTGTGCGGAATGCTCGCATCATGAGAAGTCTAGCCGACTCTTACGATGATGACCCACAGACAGCCCAGCCCAACCCTAATGCTGTTGCATAGGCCAACAACGTGATAGAATTAAGGCGAAATAGACTATTGGCATTAGGCAAGGGATTCAAACGTTGGAAATGCCATCCACGGAATGCTGGGATACCAATGTATGCTAACATTACATAGGCGTGATATAGCTTCAATAGGTTGTGGTACGCTAGCCTACTGGATGAACTTGATCTTTATCGTTTTATTACCAAATATATAACCAACCTCACGAAACAAGATAGGTCTAGATCATTTTATGATAAATAGGCCTAGACTGCATGTAATATTCTTATAGGCCTATTGAAACCATTGCACAGTCATGCAACCTACCTACAATATTCCAGATGCTGCTCCCCACCAAAAAGCAAACGATGCCACCACAAAATAGACAGCAATAGCCGTGGCTCAATTCCTTGACAATTCAGTCTATGGTCAAATGTGTCTACACATCGTTTCAGTATCTAGGGTCCAAAAAAATAACATGCTCTTCGAGTGTGGATATCGATGCTGCTGTTACTGCATTTCTGTCGGTGAGCGAGTCGCGTACTCCGCCGGATCAGCGCCGCCTCCAAGCGCTCGGCAGGTTGTTGACGCAACACCACCAGACGCGAAATCACGCTAATTTCTCGGGGGATTCACCTGCTCTATGCAGCATGCAGGACAGTTATGTCAAATAAATATGATAGTAAACTCTATCTAATGAAGATTTTGAGGATTATTGTAAACATATTTTGTCATAGTGAAAATGTGCCGTTATGTGATGACGTCACATCTTTTGTTTACCTTATAATGAATACATTTTAAAGTGTGAGCGTAACTGCGAAAGTATAAATGCTTGTATGATTTTCAGTCAACGTGGTGTTATTATATGGATATTGTCTCTTCTCATCCCGTTCAGACTGTAGCCTTGCAATGTACACCGTACCACGCCCTTTTGAAAAGCCTGTCAATCCACGCGTGTGGTTACGCAGAAGCCTACTGGTGGCTTTTACAATGGGTGTTAATTCATTAGGTGTGGCTCTAAATTCATTAGGTGTGGCATTAAGCAGGACTCTAAATTAGTCTTCTAATTATTATTAAAATTCCTTAATCCGTTCTGACCTCTCTGCCTAAAGTAAAGAGCCAACAGGGTGCTGACTGCTAAAGCCAAGGACCTGGAGGGCCGTTTCAGTTGCAATTATCTAAAAAAAGAGTGAGACCCATGGTTACAGAGTTTTTTTGCCTCCACACAAGTATCAACTACAGCAGGGGTGTCAAACCGGTTCCATGGAGGGCAGAGTGTCTGCAGGTTTTTGCTCTCACCTTGTCCTTGATTGATTAATTAGGCCTCATTGGTTAGTTTCTACCCTCACCTGGTTGTTTAGGTCTGAACTGGGAACCAATTTATAGGAAAAAACATAAACCTGCAGACACTCGTCCCTCCGTGGAACCGGTTTGACACCCCTGACCTAAAGACTGCTGCCTATCTAATGGTCCAACCCAGCTCATACCCATCACCAAATGGCAATTGCTTTCAGAATCACCATGATGCATGTTCTAGAGGTCCATTGCCCGACATCTTCAAGGATTTCTTTCCTCAGATGACTAGAGTATGCCAGGTTTCATCAGAATATGGCCTAAAACTACAAACTTCAACTCAATAATTCTTTCCTGAGCTACATGTTATGTTCAAATTCAGCAGACATGTTTCTATTCACTCCACAAGGCAGAGGAAAACATGCAAAGGTTGCCTGTTAGCAATTACCCTGTGGACCACCCAACATCTTAAGAACACACTGATTTGTTTATTCACTTGCATTTCCGTGAGAGGTTTGCTGGCTACCAATGGCTGTAGTGTTCTGTAAATATAAAATATTACATCAACCATAATTATGGATTCAGCACAAGGTCCAATTGAGATTCACTTTTAACACAACCTCTCCAAATTTGAGAGGTGCAGAGGGGAAGCCATTTTGGGCACATGGGGAGCAATTATGATTAATTGTCTTGCTCTGGAACAGAACAATGGGTTTTTCACCTTGTCAAACCTCCAATTAGGTTTAATCCAGACATGGACAGAGGTTGGTCACAAGTAAGCAATTTACATTTAGCCATTTTTTTTGCCAATTAGGTTGCTGCTATGCATAAATTGAGTTCAGGATGAATTCTGGGATCCCTATCCAGGAATCATCCTTAAAATACAAAATGTTCTTATAATCTCATAAAATCCAGTGTGGGTGAATATATTTACAACCAAAATGATTCTACTTAGACTTTTGCACTGACTATTTTCTGAGTCATAATTACATTTTTAGCGGTGGTAAACTGGTTCCACCATTGGTAGTATACTGGTTCTACCATCAGTGTGAAAGGACAAAAGAGGTTGTCCTATAGTTTTCTTTGTATGCTATTTGAAGGACTCGGAATAGATCATGCTTAACAGGTGCAGCGTATCCTCACTTCCTCGTAGTCACTGTCAACCCTGTCCTTTCTAGAATATTGCCATATTTTTGCTTAAATCCTTTTCTCAACTCCTCATCCAACTATTCATCTGGGATTATGAAACACACAGAGAAAAATAAGTCTCTGTTTATCCAAGATGGTGGAAGGACTGTCTGTCCTCAATGTCAAACTAATAATGTCAATTCTTTGTCTCCTGTATGCTTGAAATCACTGTTATGCACAGCATAATCTGTATCTGTATGTTTAGTTTTGTTAGTCATGTTGTTTGTATTGGTTGATATTATCTTTAAATAACACCCAGTACTAGATTGTTGTTTTAGTCTCCAATAAAAATTATTTGATAAAAACGTTAAAAAATATAGCCAATAAACTAAACATTTACTTCATCTAAGAATCAGCACTGATTGAATATATTCCAACCGTCCCCATGGACTGAATGCAATAATTAACCAGGAGATGGCGCACTATACGTGCCAAATAAAACTATTCCATCACAGTTACTTTGACGAACTAGCTGAAGAACCAACATCCCAAATGGATTGTTAAATTGCAAAAAATCCCTCATATTAAAAAAGAACATATTATAGAAGGACCATTTCTAAGGAAGGGCTACAGGTAACTGGAGAACTCCACATCAAACTCCAGTGGCCAGCTTGGCTCACAGCTCAATCCCCAGGACACCTGGGACTGTCTATAGCTACAGAACCCTTATCTGCTTCATATCTATGGGACTGTCTATAACTACAGAACCCTTGACTGCTTCATATTGATGGGTCTCCCTGGCCGTTTGCTTCCACTCCTAGTCAGGTCTGTACCTCTGCACTTGGCCCGGACCTCATCGCTCCAATGGAAAAATCGAGCGGGCAAACTATACACAGGACAATATAGAATATTATCAGATACTGAAAGTTACTTCATATATTCAAAAGGGGAATGTTTAGATAACTGAGTCAAAAATAATCATGAGATTACATTTTGTCCAAAAATCTTTATTTCTGAATCTCAATGAAAGATAATGCCACATGTATGCCCACAAAGCGAAGGAAATGTTCTTTGTTCACATAAGATGGAGCATTCAAATATTAAGTTCCTCATGTACGAGCGCATCAAAGGGACTGAAATAACTTAAATATAAATTGTTAAGATTTTCTTACCCCAAATTCCATGGTGAATCACCAGGGGAGGAACAGCTCGGTCAATGGTTTTAAAATAACATGTAAATATACAATACATACAAAACTGAACTGGGACAACAAAATTAAATATGTTTTACATTCACAATTTCTTTACTATTAATAATCAATTGTATTGTTCAGTGAAAGTTCAGAACCTTTTGCTTAATAAATAATTTATAATCGGGGGGGTTCAACTAGCTCCAAACTAAATAAGGACTTAACACTTGACAAACCTAGAACTTATTTCTACAGGATCACAATTCTCCAGTAAAACATTAAAGCAAAATGTGAACATCCTCATTTGGACTCAATTAAGACCATTGAGGTATTAATGTCTAACGTATTTTGGAATTAATGTAAAAATGGTTCTTATGTTTTCCTTGACTCAAATATAAAACATACCATAGCCGTGAGTTTGTGAAAAATCATTGATATAAATGCATGAAATGCTGCCCTCACAGACCACTCCGCACAGTTGATTGTGCACACGCACGCACAAATTCATAGTCATCCTTCCTTGACAGCAGCCAGTCACGTGCAACTTGTTTGATGTGTTTTCCTGCAGCAGTAACTGTCTGTATACAAGAGGGGTCCATCCAAAAGGGTCGAGTTCTGTAACAGTGACCTCACTAAGGTGTTGCTAAAATATTAAGAAAACAGCCAATAACAGGAAAGGATCAGAAAACAATAGAAAAAGAAAACATACACTTCAATTCAAGGTCAATTTGCTGGCAGAACATTCAAACCATTCATTTTGTACTCTCAATCACAAGGTTTGTATCAGTAAATTAGCATGCCTTTGACATTATGATATTCTCCAGGCGTCGCTCGGTGATACTCTGGTCAAGTTAAGGTTCAGGGCAAAACAAAACACCGGGTGTGGTTGTACATTTCATACAAACTAAACACGACTTTGGTCACAGTTCTAGCTAAAAGAAAGACATTCATTTCAAACTATTTATTTTGTTTCAGCATGGTCAACCCCGCCTATATCGCAAGGATGCAAGTTACATTTCCTCCACTACTTCCCTCCTACCACGGCACTGTTATTGCACAATTACCTTTACTTAGTCAAGGTAGTCTTTCCACAATATACTCAAACCACCAAGCTACAGTCTTCAAAATATGCTCATGAACTGGTTCAGGGCCAGAGGTTTGTTATACATTGTTCAGACTGACTGACCTGTGCTCTCAATTGTAGACACTACTTGTGGAACAACTGCTTGGTTGGAAAATATTCAACATAATAATGTACAGCAGGGTGAGCTTCAAACTATTCCTTTGTTTAAGCCATGCATGTGTCTGCATTCAGTGGCATGCTGGGAGAAAAAGGCATCTTTGTCTTTTTAAGGTCTTCTAGCACGGTTCTCTGCTAGTTATTAAACGTAGGTTCAACACTGTATGGGAGTTCAATGCTTTGATAGAGATGTAGAAAACTCAAGTACCAACTCAAAGGGTTTCTTAAATGATTCCAACAGAGACCAGTTTTTAGATGGCTACATGAATATATAGTGGCCTTTCTAGCAAAACCAGTTTGTATATCCAGTAATTGCAATATACAACCTACCATTTGAAGGAGAACTACCTGTCTTCCCTAATGTAGTTGCAGTAGCAACTTTCGCCAGAGGAATTATACCAGAATTCCCAGATTGCTATTCGCACTAATTCTTATATCATAGTTACCAAATCAGCCAGATTTATTCTGTATCAAAACTGTCCCTTATAATCCACACACCATACGGAAAATTCCCCTAAGTGCCACAGCAATTCACAGATGGTGTGGTCCAGTATAACTAACTCAATACATTGTACTGTAGTCACTAACAAAGGAAAGTGTAGGCAAAAAGGTGACTGAGGCCAGTGACACTGATAGACTCCATTTTATAACTATAGCCCTCACTCCTACTAGAAGGTGTGTGTGTTGGGGAGGAGGGCCAACATTTGTGAGACAGGAGGGTCATGTTCAGAAGAGCCAAAACGTGAGAAATAAACAGGTGCTACAGGAGCTTGTTCAATAAGAACACATTTTAATGTTTTGGTTCAAAACTTTTTTTCTGTGTGGTTCCCTACTGAACACAACCCGGGTGTGGAGATTTAGTGTTACCTCTAGCAAGCATGTACATTCTGGGAGTCTTCGAGAGCACAATGGCAGTGGTGGCTAGTAAGTGGAGATGGAAAGAAAGAGCACTACTTGTGAAGATCACACAATGGTGTTTCCTTGGTGCTCCATCAAATTATAAAGCGAATCATTTGTAGAAATAGATAGTGTACCGTTTAAAAAGCTAGTTTTCAGAGCATGCAATAACTGTGCTTCTCTTTTGAGGCTATCTGCATATGCATCAATAACGTTACAAGAACGTTACCAAAAGATTTAGGCCCACCGGTCACCACTGTTTATGGGTGACTTTTGACCTGTAGTCCAAGTGTGTTGCTTTTGGCAGGCAACCGAAACCTCCCCGGTAAGCAACACAAGCATGGTATTCAACAGACTGGTGAACCCAAGGGTGACACTTAATAGTCTAAACTGACCTTCTTCCTTTGTCTCTTCTCCTTCCCCTGTAAATATCTTATTAGGAGACCAGGATGAGAAGCCATGCCAGACAATTGAGATGTGCCCCAACAATTACAGCATGAGAACAAATCGACAAAACATAAATGTGAATGAGGTCATAGATGGCCTACAAGAATGTACTGTGGTCAGAAAAGGGGGTGTTGGGCGGGGGCAGAGGGGAGGGGTAGGGTCCATGAGAGGTTGCTGAGAGTATAGGGGTACAAGCAGTCCGGGTTTAGGTTCAGGCTGTCCCACTAGCAGAATAGGAGAACTGGGGGAAATGAGGTCTCCTGTCGCTGTCAAAAGACTCCATGTTGTCATCTGGAACGGAAATTGAGGGAAATAAGAAGAGAGCTTAATAATTGAAAAGGGACATTCATGTTCTGAAGCAAAAGAAAACAACTTACCAAATCAAACCAATTTCATATACAAGTAATATTGTGGTTTATACAGTCACCCACCTGCAACCACCAGTGGGAGGGGTTGTTCTATATATCTCTACATACACCCATATTACATCACATCACGCAAGTTCACTCAGAACATGTTCTCATTTCCGACAACTACACAGGAGCAATTATGGTTAACTGGCTTTCTCAAGGACAGAACGGATTGATTTTCCTTATGACAGCTACGGGATTCAATTTAGCGTCCTTAGCGTCATTGGACAGAGGCTACTCTTAAAGCAGTGATTTGTGGTGGCGGGACGAGGGTACCTTGTCCTGGAGGGGTGATGGTGATAGTCTGCCCTGTGAACTCCACGTCAAAATAGCGGGTGTCCGTTTCCGAGGTGACCTGGGGCTTAAAAGGTGGGACCAGCTAAGAGGAAAGGGGAGGAGTTAAGAGTCTGATGCGCCCGCCTTACGTAACGACAAGGATGAGAGAAAAGGGTAAGGAACATACCTTCTTCTCATACACGTCTTGCCACTCGATCCCCGAGAAGAACTTGTGCTGCATTATCTCCTTGGCATCATCAGGTCCTCCACCTAACCTAAAGAGAGGAGAAGAACACACAAATTCCGTGGATTAGGACCAGGCCTGATGTTACCATAACTGTTCACCACCAAACTGGCAAAAACTCTGGGATCTGAGCTTATTTTGCTATTTGTGTGGGTAGCCCAAAACTCACTAATAATGAAGGGTGCTAATAGCCTGGTATCTGTGCTCCATTGTACCTCCAATCACTCTGAACCACAAATGCAATCGATTATTCAATCTGAATCATTTTAATGATGATAGCTGGCGAAGACAATAGGCAATATCTTCATGGGGGCCTAATCAATGTCAATTAGGCCAACAAAAAAAGGAGCTACAAAACATCTGAAATAGAGCGGATAACTATTCCTTTGTCTTGTTTTAGAATGAAACAAGTTATGTTTAAGGTTCTGAGTAATTCAAAGCATTTAGATGTTGCATGCATAACACCCAAACACATTAGCATAGCTCTACACATACCAGACCACGATCCAGAAAGAGGACATAGGACCAGAATAATGACTCAGAATAATGACTTCTGTTATACAACAGATACAATGTTCTAGCCTATGGCATAATACTTAGGACAAAACTTTTTAAAAAAGTATTATTGAAAATGAATATTGAAAATGAATAATTGAAAATGAATTTGGCATTTAAAGTATCTAACCCGTAATGCTTTTTATTCACTTCATACTGTAGACCTAGACATCTGCTGTGTTTCACTGATTGTGCAGAGCATCTTACAGGGGTAAATTTGATATTTTCCTAGTTAAAACACATTAACTTAAGATGAATGTCTCAGAATGTCTCACTAGTGAGTGTTTGTATCTGCTTTAACCTTCAGGAGTGTCCAGAGAAGTGATGTCAATGAAATATGTCCCCATTTAATGTTCACCAACATAATTAACGTTTTTTTTCAGCACTGGCAATCTTGGAAGACCAGGGATACAAAGTTTGAACAAAATGTCAGCCGTCAAATTACAGACAGGGTCCCAAATTCTGGGTCTCCCAAATATTTACAGACAAGTCCTGAAGATTGGGCTCCCTTGATACAGTATTTCCAGACTACCTCCTGCATGCTGTTTTAAGCAAGCCCTGTCAACAGTTGAAATATAACATTGTAAGACACTTTCTTCTGGCATTTTCTTCATTTTGGCAGGTGCCAGTAACCCACACCTTTGCTTGGGATCCTTCTTCAGCAGCCCAGAAAGCAGGGACTTCCCCTCAGGGCCAAGAGTTCGGGGGAAGCGGATCTCCTCCATCAGGATCAGCTCAAACAGCTTCTCGTGGTCCTGGTTGTAGAAGGGCAGCCGACCACACATCATCTCGTACATGACCACGCCCAGACCCCACCAGTCCACCGCTCGGCCGTAGTCGTTGTCCTCCAGGACCTGTGTGTTGGGAATGGCCGTCGGGTACAGGTGGCTAGTAAAAGGCCTTTCTCAGTTCTATTTCAGCGCTTCTGATGCAATGCTGATCGCTCTCTGTCAGTCCAAGGTCATGGTCGATGTGTAGATGTTTACCTCAGGGGCCAGGTACTCCGGCGTCCCACAGAAGGTCTTCATGGTAGCTCCGTCCTTGATGCCCTCCTTGCACAGGCCAAAGTCTGTGATCTTGATGTGGCCGTCCTTGTCCAGCATCAGGTTTTCCAGCTATAGCGGAGAGAGTTGGCCGACGTGAGTAACTGAATGGGGCGGTTCCAATAAGGACGCCCATGTCCCGCTTACTCACCTTCAGGTCCCGATAAACCACGTTTTTCTCAGAGTGGAGGTAGTCCAGCGCAGACACAATCTCTGCACCGTAAAACCGGGCCCTCTCCTCGGAGAAGACACGGTCTCTTGATAGGTGGAAGAACAGCTGGATTGATGGAGATGGTGATCATATTAATTCCTGGAAATGTTCCCCCAGCCTTACCGCTATTACATTAGCTACCTTACGATTACTCTGTTTGTTTTTATCATTACCGCCCATCTGTAACATTCTGAGTCAGATCTACATTATAAAACTGGTGGGTCAAGTCCTGAATGCTGATTGGCTGAAGTCACATAACATTTTGCAGTTCTAATTATAACGTAATAATAACAATTTGGCATTTCTGAGATTTGTGACAATATACCACAGTGCTGTTTCTGGGCCATATACCACAACCCCTTGTGCCTAATTGGTTGTGTATATACCAGGTGAAAAGCCATACACCACTGACCTCTCCTCCATTTGCATACTCCATGACAAAACACAGGCGGTCGTGCGTCTGGAAGGAATACTTAAGACCCTTTAGAAATGGACAAAGGAAAAGCAATATATACTTTCAAGTGAGAAAGTGAGCACTATACAGTGTAGGGAATCATTATGCCATCTGAATCAAAATCTTAAAATATAGTTTTTACAGATCTTGTAAGCTGGTCAACCAAAAGTAAATGTGTAACAAGCGAGCAAGTGCGCTAAAACAGGACAGTTCATTTGTTTCTGTAATTAAGCTTAATTTCACAATGAGGGAGCAAATCAGGGATATACACTTAAGCTAACATTTTACGGTAATACATCTATTATGGTAGAACAGTAAAAAAACAGATGAAATTGTCTCTCACCGTTAAGAAGGGGTGTTTGGAGTTCTGCAGTACTCTGTTTTCAGTGAGTGTATGTGCTACTTCATCCTAGCGTAGACAAAGGACAGGGAAAGAAAGTATTATACACAGATGCAGACTTGGACAACAGACACAACACACATTTACCTACTCACCTTTGCCACAATCACTTCTTTCTTGAGGATTTTCATTGCGTAGTATTTTCCTGTGGCTTTCTCCTTCACCAGGATAACCTTTCCAAAAGTGCCTTTACCCAAGAGTTTGAGGTATTCAAAGTCATGCATAGTCTAGGATACAGAGTTAAAAACAAACACTTAGATGAGCTTTTAAACATACATTTCATTTTTCACCCCCCCCTATTTTTCGCTGTTCTCTAATTTTGTGAAGTTGAATTGACCCTATGACCCTCTTTTGCGCTGAGTTTACTGCATGTCTTCTTTGATGCAAGAGGAAATCAATCAAATGGGCGTGTCTGATGACATTCACTTGACTGAGAAATTCAGTTAGCCTATGTAGGGTGTCAGTGGGTCAATGAAGTCCCTGGAGAACCTTAACCCTCATGGAGCTCCTACCCACATATCAACCTACAGCAAATTTAGTGCCAGAACCTAGAGGGTGTGGGACTTTTTTAACTATGTCAGAAACCTTGGCACTGGTGCTGCAGCAGAAGTGCTGAGCACACAGTGTTGGGGTTGGGTTTTACACACCACTTTAAGTTTGGGTTTGGTGAGGTACATCTCCATGTCCATGGGATCTGGTGAGGAATCCATCCTTTCCTCCTCCTGTTTCTGCAGCCCATCAGCCACCTCCTGGATGGCCTTCGTCCACTGCTCCCTAAGGAAGATCCAGAAGGGGACGACTCCACATTTGCGTTGTGCGCGCGCGTGCGTGCGTGCGTGCGTGCGTGTGTGTAGTGTGGTGAGCGTGCGTGCACGCGTGTGCGACCTACCTTTCCTCTGGGCTCTCCACGTGGAAGGTGCGCTCGATAACGGTGGTCCATTGTAGGCACCGGATGATGAACGTGTTGGGCTTGGGGCGCTCGGTTTTCATCAGCTGACATTCTGCTGGTCATAAGGAAGAAGACAGGGAACGGGGGGGTGGAGGGAGGGAGGGAGGGAAAGGACAAGAGAGACACTTCCTGTCAAAGCAAACACTTCATACCAAGTAGAGACGAAGTGCTACCTTTACATTTTAGGACCAGAGAGAAATGTGACTTGTTTTGTTAAGTGCGGTGTGTGTGTGTGTGTGTGTTTGTGTGTGTGTGTGTGTTTGTGTGGGGGGGGGTGCCCAAGGTTCGCCTTACGTGCTACTGAGAAGTTATTGAGTGGCGTCTCCAGTTGGTCTACGTCTTGTGGCCGCTCCTTGTACCCAATAAATGTACCATCGCTCTTTAGCAAAAAATACCTGGGTCTCCAAGTCTTTATGTATTCTCCTGAGACAGAAAGAAAGAGAAATAGGGAGAGGGAGATAGACAGAGCAGTGTTTACAAGAGATGTAGAGAGATAGAGGTTTAATTGAGCAGTAAGCCCCTCTTGGGTTTATGGTACTTACGACCAATATACCACAGCTATGGGGGGGCTCTTCAGTAAGAAACAATGCGAGTGGATACAGCCCCGTACCAAGGCATATTGGCTCAGAGGTGCCTTATTGCTATTATAAAACTGGTGTCCAATGTAAATAGAACAGTAAACAAGGAATGTGTCCTACCCATGGTATATTTAATCAATAAGGCATGAAGGGGTATGGTATAAGGCCAATATCCCAGTGCTTAGGCAAGAAGCAACACAGAGAGACACGGACATAGAAGACAGAATTTGATCATTTTTATCCCAGTTACCTTTCAGGGCAAATCACATCAGAAAGGAGCCTCCTTTGACAACCTTTGTCAGTGCAATCCTAACCCTAACACAGTCTGAAGAGCAATAAAAGCTTCAAGCTGTCGCCAACCCTAGAGGGAGCGCTAGTAAGAGTAATTACAGCGCATTGGACAAGTGTGTGAGAGACAGATTCTCTCACAGTCTGGTTGACCGCAAGCTTCTGAGGCCTTTCTCTTGGTGGTTTTGGCAAAAACAGAACTTCCCCTGACAAGCCTTCTCCTCAGAAAAAAATAGATTGTTTCTTGTTATTCTGCTCTTTACACTGCATGATGTGTACGTGTGTGTGTGTGTGTGTGTGTGTGTGTGTGTGTGTGTGTGTGTGTGTGTAGAATTGAAGTGCATTACTAGTGAGAAAAATAATTCCTCAAAAGCCCTCACTAGTTTTGTCAACAAAGGTATATATTTACAAGTGACTTAGGGGATAGGCATACAGAATTCTAAAGTTACGGTTACAGAATTAGGATTTTCAATGTATATCAGTTGTTACTTACCAAAAGTTCCTTACTATTAATGCAAATATGTATGTGTGTGTGTGTGTGTGTGTGTGTGTGTGTGCGCGCGCAACAGGCAGCTGGTAAACACAGGGTCTCACCCAGTTTTTTTTCCTTTTTTAAATAACTGTGGCAAGAGGTACTTCTGGTAATCAACAACCAAATTCTAGAAAACAGGAAGTGACACGGTAACAGCATGGGTAAACACCACAGCTAGAAGAAGAAAAAAAAAGCCAATCAGGTCTACTGTCAGAACTGCTGCTGACTCATCCGTCAACTGCTGAATGAGGCCGATAAGAGGAGATCAGAACACTTGAAAAACGGTTTGATTTTCACGCAAACGCACGCACGCACGCACGCACACAAACACACATCATGCCTAACAAACGCAGCGGCAAGAGCGTCAACAGGGGTTTCGGTCTAATGGACTGTGAGCTTTTATACGATCGGTGTGCACGTGTTATATGGTGTGGTATGCACCACGGCTGACAGCTGCAGGTGCATACGATGCTCCGGTGGCAGAGGGTGGCCTTCTGAAAGAAATCAATCAGTCTGTCTATTAGAGTGGGAACTGTACCAGCCTTGACTGGATCTCAAACCAATATATTTTTAAGGCCAGCAAGCCTGGAAGTACAGTATTTGAAGGCACAGGATTTCCTAGGCATTATCACGTAAACATGTTCTAGCTGCAAGTTCATTGCGGGCATCTAAAGGGGGACTGTCGAGACTCATTTCCAGTGACAGAACAGGGCAGGGCAGGTGTAAGCAGCGCCACCAACCGAAGGCCGGGTCAGTGCGTCTGAGGTAAAGGAGGCAAGGCAAGGATGACTTAGGGGGAGTTTGTATACCGAGATGCACATGTTAATAATGGCTCCATCTGTATGAGCTACCTAGGCGAGGCAGGAAGTGAGAAGCTGGTGGCACGGTGACACGGCAGATAAGAGATGCCAGTAGATGCTGGCTGAGGAGGTGGAGGATGTGGTTTCAAAGGAACTGAGTGGCTTATAATAAGAATCAACTTCCTCATGTACCTCCCCCACACACACTTGGATACCCAGATAAACACAGTCACATGGAAGCTCAAACTAAGGCCAGCCACCTTTAGCGGAGGAGTCATCCACACATGGAAATGGGATGCATGCACTTTGCAAATGTTATCAGTTGTGTTCTTGCACTTTTGTAAATGTGAACAGAACATTGCACGCAAACAGGGAGCGGGTACAACGAACGAGGACAGACTCGCACAGTTCCTGTCTAGACTCTGAGCAAGCAAGTGGGTCAAAACAACAGTCAGGTGTCACACGCGTCTCTGGCCCAATCAAACAAAAGAACAGACAACAAAAGCGCTCCAGACGACGTTTGGTTTTAAATGCATCTGTTATACATGTTCGTACTTGTGATTTCCTCCTGCTTCTTTCATCACTCCCCAAATGTGGTCATATTGAACTGGTGCCCTCAGCCATGTCCGCTAACAACACAGTCAAGGCTCCAACATGATGGACAGCTTTGCACCAGGATGTAGACAGCCTTAGCCTGCTGTGCTACCCGAGTGCCCCCCTCAACTACCCTCTGATCAGCGGTCTCATTTTCTGCAACCGTGACCCTTTTGCTTAGCTAACATGACAAAGCGTTAGGAGGAACCACGACAGTTCCTCAAGAACACCGTTCTTCAACCCGTGTCGTGTCCCATCACGCTGGGTCATGGGAGGTCTTTGGTGAGGAAGGTACTGATTGGCCCGGCTCACACATGGACACAACTGTTGTTCCCCAACCTCCTGTAACCCCTGCACCAAAACGGAAACAGCCTATTCCCAGACAGATCCCCAGTGAACTCGTCTCCTCGACAGCATCTGCCAATGGAAAGCTTTGATGAAGCGAGAGCGAGCTCCATCAAAAGACACACACCCACAGTAGTCTGACGCCTGCCTGTAACATGGGTGTGGCTTCATCGACCAGCCACAAGGCTAGCCTCATCATGTCAGGAGCCAACATCCAGGACACTAAACAGCATTTAGCTGGGATTTAAAAATATATGCCTTTTAGTGGCACTTTGAGTAGAAGAGTTACATCCAAACCATCTTGTTCTCCGACATCTTGTATGAGTCATTTGATTGGAATCATAGGACTTCTAGCCATGTTGAGAGATTGTCTAAAAAAGGAAAAGGCAGATGCGTTCCAGGGAATCCAGATGTTTTTCCTCAGAGCATGCTTTTCCAGCGGGTGACTAACGCCTTGGCTCGGGGCCCTGCCGTGTTTCACCACGAAGACAGTCCCAAGGTGGTCGCCCAGCATCCTAGCCCTGGCGTGGCAGGGAACTCCACACTCGGTCTGCAGTGAACCAATCTCATCACAACACCTTTGAATGCCTTTAGTGATCACCGCAGTAGGTCTTAACCTCATGCTAATATACAGCCTCTATAAGAATCAAGACACCTGACATTATAACGTGCTTTATGCTAAATGTCCAGTACATAAAAAAGCAGTTTAGCATATTGTGAAACACACAGAGAAAATAATCTGCATAATGGCATGCTTGTTTCAGTAAGGCGAATGGCACACAATGGTTGCATGAGCATAACACTGCTAAACAAAAAGTTATAGTGTTATGTTAGATTGACAGGTGGGCAAAGCATGTGGCTTTTTCAAAACCCATCCTGCTGAGCTGAAAGAGCCTGACGGCACCACCCTGCAGCCGTTATGGTTTCCCATGAATGATGTCACCATGGCCATATTGAGAGAGAGAGAGAGAGAGAGAGAGAAAAAACATCTCCCCCAAATCCCTTGTGGGCAAAACAGGCCCGCCGCCACACTAAGCAGCGCAAATCCAGCGTCGGCTGTCTTCCTTTTGATCAGCGCCCAGAGCCATTCCGGGTGGTGTCTGTCTGCATAGCTGAACTGGGATGACCCCCTGACTCCAAGCCACGGCGCTACACTGTCTGACTGTCTTACTGTCCAAGGCTGGCGGGAGAAAGGGGGAGGACTCTCCCGGAAAAACCCAGTGGCCTTGCAAACTCCTTGACGGTCCAGCTTCCACAGAATGTGTAAGCGGGAGTTCTGTTGCCGCTGTCCACCACCACACCCTCAATCCCTGATCCATCGCTCTCCTCGGCTTCCCCTAACAGTTCAGCTGAGCCTCTGTGGTTGAGGGGAAACGCGCACGTGCACGCACACGCACACGCAAACGCACACGCACACACACACACGCACACACACACACGCACACACACACACGCACACACACGCACACAACCCAATAACTGAATCACTAGGAAAAAAACTGAACGGAAAGTCTGGAAATTGTATTCTATCCGGTATTGGCAATCATAGAGGATTTCTTATGAGAGAATGAACACAAGTTGCTAAAATCATTGTTTGTGATTGGTCATCGTTGTCTGAAGGCCTTCGTTTTGCAACACTCCCCGTGGCTACAGCTGTGTTGAGGTGAGGAAGACATGCACTGGTGACAGTAAGGTCATGCAGCCGGTGGGTGTCATAGGTTTGTTTATAGAACACAAAGGGTCAACGTTGAAGCAGGTGTGAATGGAAAACAAACTCTGAATCCAGATGGGATGGGAAAACATGCACAAGGCATCGCTTGGGTCACAGAAGAGACCCAGAGTTCATCCTACACACAGTCTAATCCCCAAAAAATTGAAAGTTGAAAAACAACACTGATGTTATTTGTTGGAGAATCTTTTTTTCCCAGAAATTGGCTAACATTGGACCCATATTTTTATTCATATACAGCCTCTACTGGTATGCGCACAATCAGGTTAATTATGAGAACATATTCACAGGCCTTAGGTGTCTGGAAACACATTTTTATGACTTGTGAATCTGTTAAAAATATATAGTGAATACTTTGAACATCAATGGAAGACTGTGCAATAACTGAAGTGTTAGGGCTGCCTGAAATGGACAGGATAGGTATTACCTCGTTTGTGAAGCCACCCCTCCTTTACAATGACTACTTCGCCCATGGTGGCCTGCATAGGAACGGGGGAGGGGGAGGTTCTGTGCACTGAGGGGGTCCCACAGAAGAAGCCACTCTGGTCCCCTTCACACAAAATCAGTAGCAGTCTAACGTTGGGGAAAGTTTCAGGAAGCACTGGTTACCTGTTGGAGGATAGAGTTACTGGTCAAATTTAGCCAACACACAATCCATTTTTCAATGTTGCAAATAGTAAACACACCAACAGCAACATTGTGTGAAAAAAAAAGAGCAAGCCCCTGCGTTGAAGTATAACTGAGAGTGAGCTGTTTAAATCTGTATTCTGCAATGTTAGGCCACTGGCAAACCAAAACGGGTCTCGGAAAACAGTGAAGCACATCATCAAAACCATGTGCTTAAAAACTTCAAATGTCATGGCTAACTGAGGTATAAGTGATTCTACTTATAGATCATGCATATATTAACAACATATTGCACATTTACCCCAAAATGGTAGGAATTAAGAAATGCTTAAAAGGCTGCATTTTTAAGTTTCTCGCGTCCATAGTAACCAAGGACTAGTAATTATCCATCAAAACCAACTGCGGTGTCAAGAGGGGGAAAGAGTGACTCTACCCACCATGGCAGCTGAAGAACTTGGCCATGTCACCTTGGGTCCTGCCCAAATACTATCAGCAAAACATCAATAGCATCCTGACCAGCTACGTTACTGCTACGCACGACCTCAGCGACTTCCAGTGGGTGGTGAAGACGCCCAGTGCATCACATGGGCTGTGCTCCCACCCATCCTGGTCCTTTTCATCTATAGGCATAGGACGCCTCTCCTTCCAGCCACACACTGGTCACAGTCAGTCAGACACGAGTTTATACCGGCAACATCAGTCTACCTCCATGACTTGCTTGAACGGGCACACAAACTCACCCATGATAATACAAGAATGACCAAATACATAGCACATACTTATTTCTCCGTGACGACCATCACCTGGCTACCAAACATTAACCCAAAAACATGTGCGCCGGTGGAAAACATTTTCAAAGTCCGTAATTGCTGTTCCATAGTGACATGTATTGTTTACATTCTTCGAGTGAGGCTTCAGCACGGTTCATCTGATTAAATATAAGTGATTTTTAATCTTCTGAGTAACACGGCAGGATGGCAGCCTAAATGAGAATTAACTTGTAATACTGACACTGATTGTTTTTGTCGATGCACAGCAACTTTCGCAAACGTCCTTTATTACCAAAGTGAACAGATAGATATTATAAGTCCATGCAATCTGGAAGACACCTTTTCAAGTAAATAAATACATCTAGACAGTGGGCAAGTGGATCACTTGAAATACATTAATTTGGACTAAATGTATGGATTTGAAATGACTGGAAATAGTATACATGCATTTTTTGGTAATAGATACATTATCAAAGCCCCTGCCTTTATTTCAGATAACCAGTCAGAATCAGACCATAATCAGTCCCATGCAGCCCGATCTTCTTTGCACAGATATGAACAGGTGGATTATTGTGGCTCTTGGAATGTTGTCCCACACCTTTTTGATGGCTGTGCAAACTGAAACATGCTGTATTTTGTGTGTGTGTGAGATACTTTTCGTTATGTCCCCTGAACCCCATTTCAGCCTAAACATCAAAGGAAAATACCTTGACCAGTTTAGGTGTGATTCAATGAATTACATGCCTGCACACCATATAGCTGTCCAGATAAGAGGGGGCTGATATGTTTTATACAGTAGCCTAACTTATGATATTGTCCTTGGTGTGTTAATCAAGAAAACAATATGAGTTGGCAACATTCTATTTACATGGGCTAGATTTAGATGCAGCCAGATATTGTGGTAAATTATGGACTGACATTGTATGTACATTCAACTAAATTAAGGGAATGGACAACTTGCATTTATTTTATTTGAAGTCAAGCACTGTCAATAGTTCGCAATCAAACAAAGCATTTAACAATGTATTTACCATAATGCACTGCTTTTTAAACAGAAGTGTATATTAAGGGCAAAATTTGAACACATTCTAAAACAATTAACTACGGAAGATTATGAGATTAATCGCGATTCATTATTGTAATCGTTTGACCACACACAGACACACACAGACACACACCCACCCAACAGCCACCATGGGACACTCCTGTTCACAATGATGACATCAGCAAACCACTTGCCCACAAAATGTCGTAAAGTTGTCTTGCCTTAAGGTGAACAGGAGAGTCCCATTTGTCTGCTGACATGCTACATGGGGAGTTTATGGGCTGGCGTGGTAACACGCAGTCTTTGATTGTGAGGACCGTGGGACCTTCTGCCAAATTCTCTAAAGACAACGTTGGATGCTGAGTATGGTCATTTTATTGTCCCCAGAATAAGGGGCGCCTGCGTAATGATCATGCTGGTTAATCGGCTTTTTGATGTGCTACACCCGTGGATCCCAACCAGGGGTACATGGACCCCTGGATGCACTTGGACTCTCCACAGGGGGGTAATAGAAAACACTCATGACACCATAGGCTTTCTAGTGAAATTAACATGAGGGGGTCTTCAGGGGTACTCCATGCAGTGCAACACCTTTTTGGGGGTACAGTAACACAAAAAGGTGGGGAACCAAAGTGCTACACCATACTTGTCAGGTGGAAGGATTAACTTGTCAAAGGAGAAATGCTCCCTATTTGGGACATACAGAAATGTGCACAAAATATAACAGAGCAAGGTATTTGTGCATTTGAAAATGAGAATTTTATAAATATCAACAATAATTAAGGAAATATGGGAGCAACATATAACATGTAGCATTTATATTGTTTTTCTGTGTACATAGACTATAGTTGTATTATGGAACATATAACCAGTTTTGGGATTAGTTATTATAAATTATGGGCCAGTTTCACAAACATAGATTAAACGTTGTCTTGAATATACAAATCAGACTCAATGAGGATTCTCCATTGAGCTGGACATTTTAATCTTGAACTAGGCTTACTCTTTTATCCATGAAACTGGCTCAATATTGCCTACCATGGATATGTACAGTACTGTATATTATAAAGCCTTATTCACATCAACAAAGTGCTTGAATTCTGCCAACCTGCACCAGCCAGGCAAACAGCAACAGTGGGTGGTCCATCCAGGCTTTGCCGTTCACCTTCACACCCCTGGGCCAGACAACACTCATCCACCAGAGATGAGTTTTCAGTTAAAACTTAAATGTTGAGATGGTGTGTCTCACATGGACTGGCAGATAATTGTAAAAGTTAACTTTCATTATAAATAAGGGGACCAAAGTTTTTTCTGAGATTGTATTGACTAGGTCCTGAGCTCACTAAGGGGAATTTCCAATTCTAAAATGCAAACTTTAAAAGATATCTATCTTATGCTGATATATTGTCTTTTGGGGTGTCATATGACTGGAATTACCCAAGGAGATTGTGTAAGGTTCATTTTGATCCTATTCTGGTTTGATTAATTGTGCATAATTGCATGTATATTTAATTGTGCAACAAATGTATTTAACCCCAAACCCTAACCCTCTGGCCCAGGCCAGGATGAGGAGTTATCTAGGCTTTGTGCAATTTAGCTTCATTTGTTTTTTGTTAGCAATATGGTAATATTTTTCTCTTTTGTATTTACATAGTAGTTTGTATCTATTTGTCTTTGTCACTTTTTGTTATTTACAAATATTTTTTTGTATATATTTTTATATTGATATGGGGGGGGCGCTGAACAGGGGGTGCATGTAACAATTGTGTGCATGTTGGTATGTATGGGATGACCAGTTAAAAAAAAAAAAGTAGGAGCAAGTCCAGATATTATTATATAAGTAACAAAAATAAAAGTTATATTGTGAAGTTACTTAGAATGGGCACTAACATCATAATATTACTTTGCAATACTTAAATTAAGAAAGATCTCTCTCATGAAGTGGGCCATGTACTTCCAACTAAATGTAGACAAATGTAGTAGAAATATTAACCTGAATACTTTAATACCGTTACGCTTGGACAGTATATCATTTATTGTATCACGGGATATCAACAAAAACAATGTTGATATTTTACATTTTTATATACAATGCATTTGGAAATATTCAGATCCTGTCACTTTCAGCACAATTTGTTTGGTGTGGAATTCAAAAACAGAACTAACTCATATACAGAAATATTAACATCCTTTATTGTGGACATCCTGTACATTGTGGAAGCAACATTGGCATAATTCACTGCTTCAAGTCTTCTTGAGTATGCAGTATTCTTTAGTATATAGTATTCTTAAGTATGTAGTATTGTTTGGGGATGTTTTGGGGTTTGAATACTTTGCAAAGCTACTAAAAATAGCAAATTGTTATTTCAACAATTACACACATAACAGTGTGTAATTGACTTGGTATTGGACAGTGAGTTATATGGTTAGCTTATACACATTATTTGCTCACTATAGTGAAAATAGCCATGTGTTTTGATATTGACATGCATGTCTAGCCCACAAAGACTTGCAATGGCATGAGTTTGTTGTGTGGAATGCTAAGGAATGGAACCCTAGCCCAAAACAAACACAATGCTAATATATGTGTGTGTGTGTGTGTAAAAATCCCTTTAATTTGACACAACATTCCAGTGAACTAGTGGTAAGGATGCTTTATTGAGAATGTGTTGGATCATTTTATGTGGCTGCTAAGGATTTACTTACCAG
Organism: Esox niger; assembly: GCA_016801105.1. Lineage (NCBI taxonomy): Eukaryota > Metazoa > Chordata > Actinopteri > Esociformes > Esocidae > Esox > Esox niger. Next base: position 120,004 of record JACXGJ010000047.1, on the reverse strand, counting down.
ATATAATTACGTACTCCGCTAGTATGGCTCATAGCATGATCACTAACTCAAGGAGTTTGTCATTTCAGACCAATATTTAGTTTCAACCATTGGTTTTAGCAGACGTTCTGTAGTATGGCCCCACTGGGGTGTATATCAAGCCATTTTCTGTGTGATAACCATAGAGTGTATCACATTCTAATATGGTTTCAACAACACACTGTAGTTGCCATTTTGTACAACAAGTATGACAAGTGTTTCTACTATCACAGACAAGTGAATGCCAATTCTATGTTATCTGGCACTTCTTTAGAGACTACAAAATATTTATAAGATGTTGATGTTTTGGCTGAGATGTTCCTACAACCTACTGACTCATTTTGATTTACCTACAGTATTTATGCTTGTGAAAAAAACTGGTGTTGAAAGAAAACGGTTAATAACCCAAAACTTTCCTAAGGACTTTACTATAAACATTATTTCACCAACATTTCTGAATACAGATAAATACTTAATTGCAAAATGCTTTATCATATACCAAATAATACATCCATTTGCATCCCATCAATGACCACCTGTGTTACAGATACGCATCACAATGCAGAAAAGGGATAAATAAAATGAAATAAGTTATAGGCCCGATGAAATCTTACAGAAAAGTTAGGGCCACAACAGTTATTCTAATAATTAACTTATCATGATCTTCAGTTTGGAACACAGTTGTGTGTGCTTGAATGGGAAAAGAGTGACTGATGTAAGGTGGATTTCTCACAAAATAACCATCCATGAAAAACATCATGGATGTTACATTGCTTGTCCCAATCATCCATATTTTTGAGGGGCTGTAGTCCACAAACAAAAGACGCAGACATGAGTAATAAACACAGGCCATAAATAGAGCTCAGACATCCTCCGCCTCCCATCTCATCAGCAGTAGTAATTCCAGAGTGCTGTTCTCTACCTTGAGCAAGCTCCATTCAACCAGTGAACAATGATTACCTTCAGTTAATAAAATCAATAATACCGTGTCCTCTCCACCTCCTGTTGTGGAGCTACTCAGTTTTACACTCCCAGACCCAAGTTTCTCCACCTTCTACCATTCCTTACTTCCCTCACAAACTCATCTTACTCCTTCCCTTCTGGACTTCTACGAAGGCCTAATCTACTCCCCCCCTTCAAGAAACACTTGAGGCATATGACATCAAAAGCTACAAACCATTTCTGTATTTCATTTCACAAACAGGAACCAAATCACTTGCAGAACAATCTCATCCACTATAACCAGTTAGTAGGTGAAGAAGATTTGTCTGCTCCACCAACTCTACTTCATGAACAACTGGTGTCCCACAAGGCTTGGTTATAAGGCCTCTCTTTGTTTGATACAACATGTCACTTAGCTTGATGCGGTTCCTCATTCAGATGACACCACTTTTCTCAATCCCCCATACATCTCCCCATGTGGCAACACATTTGTGTGTGCATTGCAGAGAACTCTACCATTTCATGATTCTCCTCCACGGGAATGCCTGTACACTCAAGGACCTCTCCATCAACGTTGACAAGTCCATGGTGTCCCACTTCTAGAATGCTATGAAACTCGGTGTGACCCTGACAAAACCCTGTCATTCTTCAAAAACATTGAGGAAATAACATGCCCCTGCAGGTTCATGCTATACAACGGTTACAGAGTATGATGAAACCACACACGTAAAACCACAGGTTCAGATCCAGGCACTCGACATCTCACGGCTGGTCGGGCTACCATCAAATCAAAGTTTTGCAATAAGAAGGTTGAGAAGGTTGCAATAATGCATATTCAAATGTGACACAATTTATTTCACCCACACCTTCTATGAGAGCACATCAGTTCAGTGCTTTAACATCTCTACTGTTTCCCCGATATTTCTCAGAAATCCTGATTTACACCTAACAAGCCAATCCCAACTCTGAACACAACCATCTGTCCGATCTCATCCCTTAAGCCATACATGCACCATTCGCTCCTTCAGGTCCACCTTTTGTTCACCGGCCCTACAGCAGATACAAATCTTTTTGTGATAGGGCTTTCAGTCGTTGGGCTAGGGTAGGGTCAATTCTCCTTCGCCATCGTAAATCCGTGTTAATCTAAGGAATGTGCTCTATAAACTCTCCTTGCCTCTTGCTCTGTTTAAACTTAGGAGGACACCTCAGGAGTACCAGGCTCTAAAGACTTGTAGCTGTGCCTGTCCAAAGTCCTCCTGGTTGTGTTGCAGATCAAGACGATACCTGATGATTCCGACTGCCACTCTGCTGACCCCTCCCCCGGGTTGTCACTGTCCTTGTACATGTAGTGATGCTTCTGACCTGGATAATGTTTTGAAGACTCTGGACACAGCCCACATGCATGTATTAATCACTGCAATTTGTACTCATAAAAGGTTCATCCAGCACAGCCAGAAGAGGACTGGTCACCCCTCCTAAGTTTCGGCCCTTTTAAGGGAGTTTGTCCTAGCCACTGTGCATGAACACCATTGTTGCTTGCTTCTTGGTGTTTCAGGCTGAGTGTTTTGTAAAAGCACTTTGTGAAAACTGCTGATGTAAAAAGTTCTTTATAAATACATTTGACCGATTGATCAATATTGAAGTGCATGTGAACTGTCAAAGAGATTGCACAAACCTGACCTACATGGGATTTCAGAAAAGAAGCATCTGCTCTAAAAACAGAATATCACAATACATCTCACGTGTGCCAGACGACACCTAGGAAAATACCAAAACTACTAGAAAAACGTGCTCTAGACAGATAAGTCAAGGTAGAGTTACTTGGCCTCAATGCCAGATGCATTGTTTGGCAAAAATGTAGAAGTGCATTTGAACAGAACAACTAATACCAACCCATATACATGGGGGTGGTGGCATTTGTGGTTTGGGGCTGCTTTGCTGGCTCAGGACTCGTCAACATGCCATCATTGAGTCAACCATGAATTCCATATTTTACCAGAGAATTCTTGAGGAGAATGTGAGGCTGAACTTAACAAGGATCCTGCAAGAGGACAATGATCCAAAATACAGAAGCAGATCTACAACAGAATGCCTCAAAAAGAGGAAATGGAGGTTTATGGAACGACCGAGTCAGATCTCAATCCTATCTAAATGCTGTGGGGGTACTTAATGTGGGCCGTGCATGCAAGAAATGACACGGTTCAGGCAATATTTTAAAGAACATTGGGCAGGAATTCCTCTCAGTCAATGTAAGACAGTTACAAGAAACACAGTGGGACTGAAGACAGTTACAAGAAACAGCTACAAAGTTGACAAAACAAGTTATTTTTAAATTTCTGTAGATTTTGGATGAAGAACTGATTGCATAGGTTAATCTGTGTCATTTGTTAACTAGGTTATCTTTATCATTCAGTGGTGTTGTAGTGAAGATTAGAGATCAAAATGTCCAGATATAAAAAAGAGAACTCTACAGTGGGTGTACTTTTTCACATGACTGTAGTGTATGGATAACTCCTCAGTCTGGATGCAATTATGCTACCATACAGACGGTAACATCAACACCAACACGCCCACAAACGTCCAGAAAACATGTGTTTTGGAAGTAAGGAACCTTTCTATTATGAAGTTAGAAGAAAAACGTTAACATCATGTGAGGAGAATGTTTGCTGGCCACTTAAAAATTAAGCCAGCTAACTTGCAACTTACAAAACAAAAACAGGTCTTAGACATTAGAAAGGTTAGAGCTTGGCTCAATAAATAGTTCTCTTAAAATCACCTGTATACTACCCATTTACTGCTAGCAATCTTTGCTGACTACAGAAGTTTGCTAGCGACAATAGTTGAAGCTTCAACAATGAATGTACCTTTAACTTTTAATCTTCATCATTGTCATCATCATCTTTTCCCATCAACATTTGACAAACAGTGGCATTTAAGCTAAATATAGCACTAGGAAAAAACTAATCTGGACACAATGTAAGCTCACATTTATATCCAGGACAAGTCGCATGATGTATTCAGAGTTTCATGACCCATGATCAGAAAACAGAAAGTAATAACTTTCAAGTCTAGACAAAGCCTCATAGAGGTGACATGTTTTGTCTGCATTGAGGCAAGCAGGAAGACACTCACTGTGACCTTGCAATGGCCTTTGTTGCTTTGTTGCCATATAGTACATGGAGCCAAACTATCAAAAAAACAGCACAGGAAGAATGCTGACATGATTAACCAGAGATTTAGGTGTGGGTAGGGAGCCAGGAAGTGGGAGGCCATAGCTTTGCGTTGCTTGGACTTAGTGGGAAGCTGTCCATCATCCTCAAGGCACATTTTCATGGGATGTCCCTACTACTCAGCCAGTCACACTGCAGGTCTTTATTAGATGCTAAATCTGGCCAAAGTGTTTGTGGAACAACTTTAAAGTGTGTAATACAATGTCATATTAGTAGTCTACAATTACTTACACTTAACCATAGTGCTGGACAGTCCCACAGTTTTCCCTACATTAATCGTTTTTTTAACAGAAATTAACTGTAATTTAAGCGTTCAAATTTCAATATGTAAAATTGCAGTACACTTGACTAAAACCTTCAAATTTGTCTCTTCCCCCTTTATGGTAAAATGCATAGATTGCAGGAAACACCCTTGAAAACCGATGCACAGTGCAGTACCTTTAAAGCCTGTAAAAAAAAGTGGACAGACCCCAAACTATGCCATGTTTTTTAACTAGACTAGGATGTACAGTGCAATTAATCTCAGACTATAGCCAAGCAGTAGGAAAGGCTATGAAACTGTCTGGTCATAAGGAACTAGGGTGTGAAACAACAGCCCTATTGGCTGAGATTAGCCAATGAGAACAGAGGCGGTAAAAGGTAGACAAAGTCCAGAGAAAACCCCTACATACACCCTTCTTTTCCCCTCCTTGCTACACGCCCCCCACCACCCTTCTATGTCTGGCTCCTTGGAATGCACTGAAAGAGAACAGAGTGTTCCTGTGAACGAGAGAAATCTTTAACAACAGCTCGACATAAGAGGCCCCTCTCGCCATGCGGTTAATTCTGCAGACCCCCTCCCTCCCCCAGCACACAAACACACTTGACGTGACACCCTTTCTGATTAATAAATGGCAAAAACGTTTGAAACTTCTTTGGAATCAAAGAAATTGAAGAAACAGTCAAAATAAACAATGTTATTTCCAAATATCACCGATTCCATTTTTCCCAAAACAACTGCAGACATGGTGGGACTCAATACTGTGATAGTCATTTTTGGTGGGTTATCTCTGTACACTTGACGTAGCACCCCTTCTGATCAATAAATGGCAAAACCATTTGAAACTTCTTTGGAATCTAAGAAATTGAAGAAACAATGTCTCTGTATCTCCATGGCTGTCATTCAAATCCAAGTTAATTCATGCACATTTTAAATGCTTATCCTTACATAAGTAACTATATTATAAAACTCTTAACACGAGCACCTCAAGTAGGACCAGTCTGAACCTAACAATGTTGGTTCAGTGTTGATAGCTTCAACTGTGTAGAGATTGAAGCGATCAACATTTCTGTACATTCCTCATGTTAGTCTATGGACCTAAATTTCCTGTTGAAAACAATTTGCAGCTCATTTAAATATGGTTATAATTTAAAGTATAAATAATATAAAACAATGTTCTCAAGCACACTACACTAGAGTAGTCTGGACAATTTAGATCTGGTTTTGTGCCAATTGCTTAAATCGTTAAGGCTGTAGAGCAGTTGGAATAAATGGAATAATAAAACGGAGCATGTAAGAAAACTAGAGACGTGCATGTTGTATAGGCAAGCCCATCCACATTAGCCAAATCATATGCCTTGATGACTACTGATTTTCTGGTCTCATTGAGCTCTAGTTACTCCATCAGTTGGCTTAGGCATCCCAAATCTAAGGTCATAATAAAGCAATTCATTCAAATTATTTATAAATATAAAGCTCAGCTAGGAAATATTTATTCTTCCACTGTGTCTGCAGCAATGATGATCATTATGGCAACAACTGCATCAACTTTTACTTTTTATTGTTTCATTAGAAGCTTCAGAAACAATAATGAACCATCAAATCTGTGCAGGGTAAAAGCTTGTATCTCTGGTCTAGTTTCAGTGTAAGAAACTTTCAAAAGGGAGGAACCAGGAGTGCAAATTACCCAGTCAGTGGGTCAGTGATAAAAAAAACTACACAAGAGTCTTTCAAAGCCCTGTAATTAGAAGGTGTACACTTTAAACAAGTTACATGATCATCCATCTGAAATTCCACATTGGAAACACATCATTGGTTTAGAACAGTGGTTTTCAAACCTCTCCTGGGGACCCCCCAAATGTCACACAACCTGTTGAGAGACATTACCTAAGTCTATTCAGGTGTGCTGGCTTTGGAATACACCGAATACATTGAGAGTTTGTGGATCCTGAGGAGTGGTTGGAGAACCATTGGTTAAGAAAACTAAATAAAAAGGCCGGCAACCAATTCTACCCCACTGAAAAATATGAAGTGCACCAGACTCCCCAAACAACCTTCTAGACACCTCAACTTCATTTCAATTGAGATTTGTAGTGATGGGGAGAAAAGGGTGAAGTCATTTTTAACCTGTGTTTGATTACATTTTAAAGGAAAGATTCACTTTTTTTGATCCTATAGAATTTTTTCTGATTACCTAGCGTAATCTTAAAATTACATTTTTTTAAAGCAAGCATCCCCGGCTATAATGAAAGTGAAAGGGGGAAAAGATATAGCGTTTGAAATTATATGATACATTCAGTATGCCAAAACAGACAGGCCAGCGTATATTAATATAGGTCTCCGTTTGTTCTCCGAAAACAGTGTGTCAAAACTAGCATTGTTTCAATGATTATCGCTGTTCATTCTTTCTGGAATATGTATAAGGAGCTGTAGCTCACATTAGCTAGGATAGACTATCTCAAATTAAAATGCTAGCAAATTGTATTAGATGCTAGTAAACCATAGCGAATCTGTCTGCAAGGAGGATTTATCCTGCCACTGTCTTTGTTTACAAAACTAGCCCATGTTATGAGCGGGATTTATTGCTTGCTACCTATGCCATCGAGAACCTTGATGTGTCCGCGAATGAGGCCGAATCGGCTCCAGTGCTTGCTACAGATGGCATTGACGTTCAAGCTCTTATCAACCCTGCAGTTTTGGAAACCTTCCACGTTCCCAAAGAAACTGGAAGAGGCAGAGGCTGGAGGGAGCAAACGGACCACTCTCAAATCTATAAGTATGCATGTAATAGCCATAAGGATAATTCTGTCGTAAGTCCCGTTCTGCATGAATAGTATGCGGAGGTACTTAAATGATTACTACTACAGAACTTTGGCACAATTTTGATACTATTGGGTATGGTCATCAGTTATTTTCCCTAATTGACAACATTCTGAAATGGCAGCCTGTCTTTTAGACAATTAGCTAGATTTCATTTGATTAACACAATAAGCGACTGCACAGTCATTTTTTTTTATAAAGGTCCGTAAATTGTGCTTGTTGCTAGCTAGTGCACTCCAATGAGGTCTGCACTATAGTTCAGCTGTTTTTAAACAGCACCACGCTGTTAGCTCGAGTGCGGATGTTTACAGATGTTGTGAGGTAGTGAATCGTTTATGAAATAAATAAAAAATGGCACAGGTTTTTCAGAACATACAGAGACCTATATTAATACATCGTGGCCTTCCCATTTTGGAAAACCGAATGTATCGTATATTTTCAAACGCTATATCGGTTGCACCGTTTAGTTCCATTTTAGCCTAGAGATAGAAAAATCGTAAACTCTCAAAACTGTATTAACTCCAAAAAGTTGTCTCCACAGTCCAGGGTTAGGTTAGATAATCCAAAAAAGGCCCAAGCATCAAAAATAGCAAACCTTTCCTTTAAGATTGGCTGTTTAAGGAGATGCTTAGCTATTTGAATAGGTGGAACATTTGACTATTGCTTCCCTTTAATAAAAATAAATTCATGATGTTTCTATCTCATTGATCATGTATCAGTGTGATATGATTTTCTACAGGCAGGGATAAACATGTTGCACTAGAAAAAGAATACATTGACCGCTCTGAGCCAATTGAACTATGCCACATTTCAGTGTACTAAAAACATTGACAGTTCAGTCTGGTGTTTGTTTGAATAGCTATTGCATGTACAAGAGGGGTGTGAATTGCTAGTCTTGATTCTAGGCTTTACATTAGCAATCTGTTTATGAAGACCAAAGCTGGGTCAAAAACTGTGGGACATTGTACGCCTACAAAATATACTGTACTTTTGTTGCAGTTCATCCGATATTGATCCCTCAAAACCCCTCAAATTGAAACGGATAATCTACTATTTGAGTTTGTATAATAACCATAAAATTAATATAACATGTCCCACCAGAGGACAAATTCAAGGCACTAATGCATTCAATGGTCATTAAATTGGATGTCAACAAAAAAACTCCTGCAAACATATGAAACAGGAACCACCATTCACATTAGTGGACAACAAGCAAGTTGCAAACTAAGGCAAGCAACACATGGGAGATCTACATGCGCCATAAACCAATGTTCTCACAAACACACCTGGAAGGGGATTGCAACAAATGTGGGATCTATTATCTCCAGGTTACTGCTGGATCTCTCAACTTGCTACCAATGGGAGACTACACAGAACTTTGAGCTAAAATAACCTTGGGTGCACTGAAAAAAAAAAAACACTGGAATAAAATGTGCAAGCCAGCCACCACACCCTAGCTTCGTCCAGCTGGCTTAGAATGAAGTGTGGGGATTGCCACCCCATTTCTGTTGGTGCAGTGTTTGTCTCCTCTCCAATTTAAGAAGGCACTTTATAAATCACAATCCTATCAGATATAGAACAATCCATATATAGAAGAATATTATTGGTGCCCTTTGACCTTAGACCACTGTCACGGCTCCAAATAGTAAGGAACTATTCACTCACCCCTACTAGAACTTAAAAACAAAAGGTTATTGGGGGATTGCTTCTTTAGATAAACTGCGGGGAAACCCCTTTACATTCTTTAAATAACTCTTTGTAATGGATATACATATGGATACCATATATAGTGCTCAAAGACACTTTTAAAGAATCATTTTGGTATAGATTTTTGCTAGGTAGGTAGCAGTTCATTTACATACCCATTTACAAGGCCCTAGTAAGAAGGAAGATTTTCTTTTTACAGTGTAACATAGGCAGTGCTTTGGCTTGGGACCCACACTATAGAAAACCGGTACCTGGAAGGGACTTTTGCCTCCTTTGATCAACTGTGGGAAAACTATATGACCTATTAAATGACTGTCAGATATATGCTGAAAGTCTATATGCTGATTATGCAGCTATTAACTATTGTTCCAAAATGAGTCAACACTACACCGGTAGAAAAAATATCAAACAATATTAGTAGTAAGCAAATTTGGCACAGTCATGTGGTCCAACATTACACAGAAAATTCAGATTGGCTCAGGAACTTGTTTTACTGAGATAGGCCAGGCCATTTTTAGTATGTACTCAAGTGCAAATCACATCTATAAATGTTATCTTTCCATATCTTCAATGTTGACTACTTCAATATAGTGGGGGAGTAAGGTCTGAATGAATTGTCTTCTAAATTGAAATTGATGTCAAATATGACAGGTGATGATTGCTTCTTCAGAAAGAAAGCATTCGTGGATTATGCCATTGCGGTCTCACTGAAGACATCAACAAAATGAATCATTAAAATGACAAACCAGTGCAACCCATACAAGAATTGATTTCTATTTCCAACAGAGCTAATTAGTAAATAACAAGTTTGCATTCTCATCTACAGCTAAAAACCAATCGCACAGAATATATCTGTTGAAATAATAAAAATACAAAAAGAGGTACAAAAGATGAAATAAAAACATTTCACCTAAGAGGCTCAAAATGCTTAAACATAATGATTCAAGCCCACAACTCGAGGCATAGCTCATAGAACATGATAGTACCTTGAAAAGTTACTGTCAACATATATTACCTCCCACTGCTCCTGTGTGACAAGTGTCAAGTACGTAATTATTGCATATTGAAGGGTATTTCTTTAGTTTTACAACTGCCAATACTATAGATTAATAGAGAAGATTCAAAACTATAAAATAACACATATGGAATTGTGAAGCAAACAAAAATGCATTAAACATATCAAAATATATTTAATATTGTAGATTCTTCAAGAGTCACCCATTGCTGTGATGACAGCTTTTGACACTTTACATTCTCACAACCAGCTTCATGAGGTCGTCACCTAGAATTAATTTTAATGAAAAGGTGTGCTTGGTTAAATGTTAAATTGTGGAATTTCGTTCCTTCTTAATGCATCTGAGTCATCAGTTGTGTTGTGAGAAAGTCTCATCAGTACCATCAAAGAAATGGAAGACCCAGAGTTAGGATAGTTACTGCATTGGAGATACCAGCATCAGAAATGCATAACTGCACCTCAGACTGCAACCCAAATACTGTAAATAAAGTATCACATTTTCAAATAACACTGGGTGAATCAAGCCTTCATGGTCAAATAACTGCAAAGAAACCACTACTGATAAAACACAATAAGAAACTTGCTTGGGCCAAGAAACCCTAGATCAGTTCAAATTTCTGATTGTTGTCTCCAACCGCCATGTCGTTGTGAGACAGAGCGGGTGAACGGATGATATCCATTGTTAAAAGACATTTTTTAACAACTGTTGTCAGTATTGACACCCCTAGGAATTCCCGTGAACCAAATCTAGTAGAAGTATCACCATCAATATATCTTTTTTACATTCAACTGAGTCATTAGAAACTCTGAAGTAGTTATCCATAACTTCCACTTTCACTGAGGAATAAATAAGGTGACACAAGTACAGAGCTGCCTTAGCTTGTTCATCACCATGAACTCAAATTAAATCAGACAAAAAGGTGGCTGACCGTCATAAAAAAATAGCCAATTGCTATGAATAAAACATAGCTACACAGCTGAAAATTATTGCCCTATTCAAAAAGTTTGCTTTGGTCAGGTATATATTCCATAGTATAATGTTCCAGTGATAACACCCACCAGAGGGCAAAATTACCTTGAAAGTAGTGAAAACTAATTTTTGGGGAATGAATAAAGGCCAGTAAACTGCTGCAAAGTAGCCTCATCAAGAAGTAGCCCTCCTACCCACAGAAGTTACACAGTCTTTGAAAAAAAAAAGATTTAAAAAGTAATAGCATGGTCAATCAACCAATCAGGGCTAACATGATGAAACAAACCCCAAAAAGTATTTGGCCTATAGGCTACTCCCATAATGTTTACATTTTTCAATCAGCAGTTGTCACAAAGTGCTTATTACCCAGCCTTAAACTCAGGCGAGCAAGCAACAAGATATTAACGCACAGTGGCTAGAAAAAAACTCCCTAGTAGGGTCAGAACTTCATAATGTATACAACTAGATGGCACACATTCATATAAAGGCAAGTTGATGTCTAAAGGTTTTAGATCTCTGGTTTGTGGTCACCATCAAATGGTACTGGGAAGTTCATAAAACATGAAGGAAGCTTAATGAGTAAATGTTGAGTTTCAACTGTGAATTTGCCACAACCTGTTTGTGTTCCACAAAGATTGTGAGAGGGGAACATAATTGCTGACAGTTCAAAACATTCAAAAGCTAGTCAAATGTATAGGAGTAAAACAGAAAACATTACATACGCAGAATTTACGCTCAACTCTTGTTCTGCGAAGAAAGCATCAATGCAATCAGTGCAACAACTTCATCCAATGATCTTTTCCAATGCATATAATAATTTATACTTTCCTATTCTGTAAAGAAAATAAAAATAATAATAATAGTTAACAAATTATGGCAATGGGTCACGACCGAGGTTGGATACCTCTCCCCTATAGTATGACAAAATTTGTCATGTCCAGACCAAAACCAGCCCGATAACTCCTAGTACTACCACAACAAAGTCTCATACATTGCCCATGTCCTTTAGGACCTCACACTGATATTTACTGCCATTTCAGGTACCCTGCTATAGCTCAAAGACCTCCTCCCTCCCACCCTGAAGCGCTTTGCTCCTCCCTCCTGCTCCAAAGCTGTCTGCTCGTCCACCCGTTCCACCTACTCCGCCACTACCACTGGCTGGCTGCAGAGGGAGAAGAGACTGGGCCCATTGCCAAAACACTCGCTCCCGCGATCACACACACACACACACACACACACACACACACACACACACACACTCACTGCAGCACTAAAACGAACCCAACGCCCTCACAGCTGGTCACGTGGCCAAGCCGGAGAGGGAGGGGTGAAAGAAAGAAAGAAAGAAAGAAAGGAGAAAGAGAGTAGGACCCAGAGAAAGGCAGATACAGAGGGAGGGAGAGGGGGAATTGGAAAAGAGGGCGAAAAAGAGGAAAGAGAGAGGCCTCCTACCACTACCACTACTTCCCTCCCACCACCAAGCTGGACCTTTGTGCCCTGGCTCATGGCAGAGTGTCCCAATGTCAGACGCCCGGGGAAGCCGGGTGGTGGGGGGGTTAGAGGAAGGACTTCTACATGCCACGCAGCTGCACAGATGCCCGTGGACATGCCTTAGCGGTAATTAACATGTGGAGTGGCAGTGTTTTATGATGAATAAGGTTCAATGGGTTCATTTCAGCGGCAGCACAGCGCCACCTCTCCAAGTGCAGGGGGTGTTGGCCATTTCAGAATGGTAGCAGCCATTCTGGTGATACTGTTCAGAGACCTGCAGGTCAACCAGTCACTTGGTTTAGCGGGAGAAAGTGTCTCTGCGCTGTGTCCATTTTCATAGCATCTGTTCATTTCTAAAAGGCACGCACACCACAATCTGCAGACACCATGTCTGATACAGCATACAGTAACAAGGCTGAACAAGGACTTTAGGTGGAATCAGCCTTTACCATTTCTGCCAGGTACGCTTCCTAACCGCTACTGTTCCAGAGGTTTTATTCTGTAAAATGTATGAAACGAAGCTAAGAGTCAGCGAAGTTGCCGGTTACAGTTCTGTTTGGTTACCAGATAGGTGACACCTATCTTCTACAACACAGGATTTTAACTCTAACCCAATGTAGTGCAACTTCTTTCAGATTGCATTGTTTACACTCATTTCTGGTACATGCGGAACTGTGAACACTGTCAGTGGAGACAAAAACACAACAAAAGTTACTAATTAACCTGCTGGGTCATTTATCATTGTTTTTGTTCAAAAGAAGGATACACACTTTATCTAAACTGACATTCAGCAGGATATCAATAATCTGTGTTGATAATCAATGTTTGGAACAGGCTGAGCAAAAGGGAACAATGAGTGGGTGAGCGGGATGGAGCATTTTGAAGACCCAAATATGAAACTAATTTCCAGATCCATCCCTTGAATTCTAATGACTCCGGACAGGGTGGCTCAACTCTGAATTACAGCTTTTAGAGTGTTGTTTGTTTTTATGTCAGGTAACTAAGCAACCACCATCCCCCTTGGTTTGGAATGGACCACCTTGAGTGAGCCGCCACATGGTACTGACCAGCGTGGAAATGGGGATGAGGGCTTTTTATGAAATGAGTGTACAGCATCGTTTCCTTTTTTAAAAGATGAATACCCTGTAAAATATAAGGGGTACACTCAGCTCAGTTAAGGGATGACTAATTCATAGAAATGCACTTGGGATACTGGGTCATGCCTTGGGGTGTCTGTGCATGACAAATCCACTGACAATGGTTTGCTAGCAGGCTTGTTGTAAGGCGGTTGTGGCTAGTTCATTCACAAGCCCTTAAGGAGCAGCCATGATCCGACAATGAGCCTCAACTGGTGTTTCCCCAATCCTTGCTCTGGCGCACAGTTTCCGGCATTCAATGCTTTACTGGAAAGAGGAGGGCTAGATTTAAACCCATGCTACAGTAGAACATGTGCACAGTAGGCAGTGGTTCAGACTGCTGGTCCAGCCTAGGCCACCCAAGACTCTAATTTGAATCAGTTGTATGAGTCAAAAGCAAACACAAAAGCGGGCCCCGGGACTGGGAGAGTGTAACAGCGGTCTAGACTACACAACAAATCGCATTATAACACAAATGCTGACAAGTTGTTTGACCCATATCCTTCCTGCAGTCCCACTCCTTGTCCTCTGATGGCCTTCCAATGATATGGACATACCAGTCTTATCTGCCCACACACAGAAAGACAGTAAAATACTTTGATGGTGGTGAGAGGTGGGGGTGGTCCTGTTGTTAGAACATCAGGAGATCTAGAGGATGAGTGAGTGTGTATGTGTGTGTTTAACATAAGGACTCATCTCACTAATTGCCTGGATAGTACATTTGAACTTCTTGTCTTCCCTGACCTGCACATGTTATCTGTGCAATAGACGCAGCTTCCAGGGACATTACTCATATTTAGGCAACAACCACTGGCAATTCAATGGCAACTAGTATTTTTTTAACCCAATATGTTGCCCCCTCCGCTTTCAAAAACTGTTAATGGTAACCTGGCATCACCACAAATCTGCCTTGAATCCTGTCTGACCTCCTCATTAGTGAGTGTTCTCTCGCACTCCTCAAAATGATCCACACACAGACCAGATGAAGAGCATGTCTGAGAAGACAATGAGACAACGTGTTTGTGGTGTGTGATTCAATAACAGTTAGTGTGTTCATCAAAAACAGTTCATGTTATGTTATTTTTTTGCTCACAGACCTGCCCTTGGCTTTGACTTTGATATGAAAAGATGAAGAGTTGGGTGCCGGATGAAAGCCCCACTACATTTTCACTAGTCACATCCAGTGTAACGATTTTACAGTATTAATGGGGAGTATTTTGCTGTGATATAATTGTAGATTAAAAAAAGGTTTACAGTGGGAGAAATTTGCAGTCAGTTTCTCATGAAGATTGAGAATGAATTGTAGCCATTACCAATCACATCTTGTTTAAAATGCAAAACAATAACACTGTCTCACCAGCTCCTAAAAACTGTTGATGTTTGTAAGACGTGGTAAAAGTGAAATTCAATTTTTTCATATTAACTTGCCTCCAGTGGCCAAATCTATGTTTGAAATAAGAAGATGCACTGTAAACAGGATCGTTTAACTTCACATGTATTTTGTAAACGGCATGTTATGACAATAATCCAGCATTGAATGTGTGATGTCAAGCTTAACATAGAAAAACAATGGAATGCAGTCAGATAAGCCGGTAATTTACCTAAGTTAATTTTAACTTCACACGGTGGTTGCTTTTCATTCAACTATTTAATTAAATGATCCTATTGAAATACAACATATGTTTCCACTCCATAATGCAATAAGTGAGGGCCATTGTTACAGTAAGCTTACAGTATCACACGTGCTCGCCTACCGCAAAAAGCAGGTTCGCTTCTTCTCTATGGTTAGGCTAGCTACAATGTAAAAAATATATCAATGGAACAACGATCTAGCAGTTATTCCTGGTTTGTGTCATCAATACATATAATGTATCAAACAGCAGTTTAAATAAACAATAAAAGATCACTGGTGAATAGGCTGAGAACAAAAAGGTGGTTGTAAACTTAGTGACTTATCAGTAAGACCGTACGGCAGATTTACACTACTGTGACCAAAGGGATTCCAAGCGGCATATAGCCATAAGGCCTATTACACAACAATTCACGATAGAATGTACTGCCTAGAGCTACATTTACGTATTTCGCGACACAAACAAAATAAGATTTTACTATAATTATTTCAGAGCACTTCTTTGATAATTATGTGAAATCATACGCCAGTCTACGTTACTGTGTGTGCGCCACAAAACTATACCTTACACACACTACACGAATGTAACAATATTCCAAATGTAAATGTTTTGTCATATTTTCGCACGTTTTTGACAGTTCTAGGCCTAGCAAAGCAGATTGGGTGAAGAAGATATCCGCATCCCACTGACTACAATGGGAACTACCCTGACTGAAAGACTTAAACAACAAAAGAAGAATTTAAACAAAGAACTTTACCTCAAACAATTCATACGTTATTCCGGGTCATTATTTGTACTCTTAGACAACTTATAAGCAGATTTCTGTATTCTTGTATCCGCGTGTACTCGAAGTCTAGTCGTTCTCCTATCAAACCATAACCAACTGAGCCTTATGTCTGAATGACATCCGAATCCCTCCTGGGTCCTAAAGCCTACCAATTAACGGTACCGTAACCTCATTTGCCTTTTCCCCCCTTTCAGAGTTCAGAGTACGCATGGCAGTTTACTGAATAAAGCTATGGCAGGTTAGCTATAGCATTTTATATATATATATATATATATATATATATATATATATATATATATATATAAACTGCTATAGAATAAATATAGAAATACAAAAGTATATATAGATTATTATGAATTATGAATATGTCTAGGTAGATCTGTAGATATATTATACATACATATACTATATACACACTGTGTGTACGCTTAAACAGGTATTACTAAAAAAAAAATCTAACGTTTTCTAGAACAATTTTTTATAGACTTAATAAGATATGATAAATCTTAAATTAGAAGTAAAAAAAAAAAAAAATCTTATTAACTGAAATTTGAAGGTGGATACCTGCTCAGTATTTTAGCCTGAAACCATTTTATTTGCCTTTATCTACCAAATGTACATTTGGTAAATAGTCATTTGTGAATAACCTCTGATCATTATTGCTAAAATCCATGATTAGTCTATGAAGATATCCATGAAATTGTCTTGAGACAGAAGATAAGCAAACCCTTACTTGAGCTCTCCTTTCTTGACAGCCCCCATGAATGTCACATTTCATTATTCGGAGTGCATTACAATTATGGAGGTGTTTGTTTTATAAAAAGACTCCATCATGGTGTAGGTTTAAGGGTTCTTTTTCCCCCACACAGAGGAAATCCCCTGTCACAGCCCCAGCCAGTAAACAAGAAGTCAGAGCAGAGTGGGTCTGCCAGCAGGACAAAAGGCCTCCATTCAGCTGGCTCAACTACAAGAAACACACACACACACACACACACACACACATGCACACGCACACACACACACACACGCATTTTTTTTTATTGGAATACTGCTTTAATTTTGTGTAACATGCTTTATCTGTGACACCTCATTGCAAGGATTCAGTCTGTGTGCAATAATAATGGTTGAATTTTAAGCATGAAAGACAGGTTTTTCCAATGCCTCACAAGGCAAGGCATTGATTGATAGAGGGGAAAAACAGACACTGAACAGCTATTAGCATGATGGTAAAAAACATTTTTAAAGGTGGCGTCAGATGTTTTAGTCATAGCTATAGTGAAATATATGAATGAAGGTCTCATTTTGACACTTTTACAAAAGTGATGTACTTGGGGGTTTTACATCAAACCGTTTTTTGCCCATAATTGTTCAACTCTGCTATTAGCAATTATTATGTAGATGTGCCTTATGAAGGTGCTCCAATCTTAAGGGGACTGGTTAAGGTTTTGTTTTTGAGATTTTGGAGGAGGGAACAAATGCTGAAAAGTATATCATCGCGGCAAGCTTTTCTCATAGGCATCTGCACCAAGCAATTATTTTTTTCAAAAAGAACAATTTGTTCAATGCATATTAGGTCATGCTCCCTAACCCAACAAGTTCAGTTATCTTGGTTTTAGTAATTTGGGACTTTAATCATCAAAGTTATGCTCCAAAAACATAGCTGCTCCATTGCTTGGAATGTGGCTAAACATTCAACATTCTAAAGACAAATGTAGTGATGTGTGAACCTGGATCAAGACTCTAGCCTCTATTTGTATGATTGATTATATATGCCTTTCACAATTATCAATGGAGTCCTCAAATGGATGGCTTACTAAAAGGGATTAATTAGCTATTATATTTTTCATCTTTGGATCTAGTGAAGGAAAAAATATCACAATAAATCTAAGCCTTTAATTAGTAATTTTCATGATGGTATTGGCTATGACATAAGTGAGCGACACACTCTATACTGGTAATCCCAATAGCTTTTGTTTTTATTGATCTCTAAATCTATGTTACATCACTTGGTTTACTTTCTAGCATTCAGAAAAATAGGTGAATATCTATAAATCCTTAAAGAGAGGTCACTATATCTCCACACACAACTACAGAGGCAAGGAAATTTACTTCAAACTTCACAATTTGCATGTATATTCCATTGTTAGGCATTCATCAGGCACCCAATGGATTTTTGGTATATGGCCACAAATCCAGGGGAGTGGCGTCTTGCCTAAGAACAACCCTTTTCACCGGAATATTGGCCCTATACCACGCCCACTCATCCCATATACCAAGCCCACTCATCCAAATACCACACCCACTTATCCCATTTACCATTCCTACTCATCCCATATACCACATCCACTCAATCCATATACCACGCCGACTCATCCCATATACCACACCCACTCATCCCATATACCATGCCCACTCATCCCATTTACCACGCCCACTCATCCCTTATTGCTTAGATATACCATGGGTAGGACATAAAATCCTTGTTTACTGTTCTATTTATGCTGCTAACCAGTATTATAACAGCAATAAGACAACCCTGTCAATATGCCAAAGCTAAGGGCTGTATCCAGTCACTTTGTTTCATGCCGGTGGTATATACTGCTTAATAAAACTGGCACACACTGGCGCACGTATACACAAACCTGGCACCCACTCCCTGAAATGCTTTTTTTCACAATTACACACAGACAGAAAAATAACATTTGAGCTCTTGAATCCAATCTATCGCAAGATTAGGGTTCACAACCATTTCTCCCTAGGCTCTTAGTGCTGACACATTTAATGATGAAAGCTTCTGTCTTTCTTCTCAAATAAAACAAACTACACGGTATTGCTAAAGATAAGACACCTGCCGAGAACAGGTTTATGTGACACAACACCTTAGCTTACCACAGCTTTCACAAACATTTCCATGGCAAATAAACTGTGCTTAACATGACTTTCTTACTAATATGTGTTGGGTATTTCAGTGTTGTTATAAGGGAGAGAAAGCAAGGGAGTGAAGATGCAAGAGAGAAAGAAAGACTGGGAAGGAGAGAGCAGAAAGCAGAATGGGAAGCAGATGGTGTGACAGAAGACAGCAACACCCTACTGAGTAGATTGCGGAGTGCCAGTCTATGAAAGCAAGCCACACACAGCACCTATTCTCCACAAGCCCTTTCTGTCTTCCCTGGTTCACCCACTTAAAAGATGCAGCGAGGGTTCGACTGGGAAGGTTACTGTAATTAAACCACGCCTGCTGTATTAAAATCAACAACATTCTGTAATATCACTTCTCACTAAATGTTATTACAATACGTAACGGAATTCAAATGCATTATTACAATCTAATAGGAAGGTTACCTCAAAGATAATGTCAATATGTGAAAGCAATGCAACTCACCTGGAAAGTACTGCATTTTTCAATCACTGTCATTATACAAAGTACAGTGCCTTTGGAACACAGACCCGACCTTGCTGTAGATTACATTAGAGAGAAAGCACATGTGGATTTCGTCATCAATTACGAAAAGCCTATTCAGCAGCCAGTATAAAGCCAGAGGCTATATTACCTGTTTCAACATTAGATTTGTATTGGCACTGTCTGCATGGCCTAGAAGAACACTGCGGTTATAACAACAAACACATAAATATCAATTTCCAATGAGAGGAAGAGATGTTAACTACAAGACGGGTGAAAAGACCTCCTGTTCCTTCCCTGCAGGGGGACAGTTCCAGGAAGTTTCCAAAAGAAACTATGGATTTAATGCCAATGAAACAGCCCCCTCCTATCCGGATGAGAAAATCCAGTACGCTCTTATCTAATTTGCCCTAACCCTCTCATGACATCCAATCCCCTGGTCATGGTCTTTGCTATTTTCAGGGTAGTGACAGCAGATGACGGTGGCTTTTTTACAGAGACAATCACAGCATGTAGGAAGAGTCTTGGCGAGAAGGCACGATAAAAGGCACAAGCGGCTGATTTAATCTGAAAAGGTCTTAATAAAAAAGAAAACAGAGTCAAACAGGAGCCACAATTTCAGCAATGCCTGGCAGTGCAATGGTAAATGTGCCTTTTACCGCATTTTGTTATTCAGAATTTTGTACTGTACTACAGGTACAGCTAAATGCAAGAACATATGGAGAGAGAACCACCTTAGACTGCGAATTGAAAAGTCCCGTCAACGGCAGAATTTTCCCAATAACCTACAGGGGTAGGTTTTTTCAAAAGTTATCTGATTGGATTACCCCAATTGGAAAGGATCAAATGCTTGGATTGGCTTTTTCCAAACTGAGAATTGGGTTCTGGTCCCCCAGATAGGGATATGGATTTGGAAATCCAATCTGACCTTCAATCAGGGCCTGTAGGTGTTCTGAAAAACTCAAAATGTTTTGGTTAATCTTGATTTCACTAGAAGGGGGGATTCAGGGGGAATTAGAATGGTTAAAGGCACTGCAATCAATAAATGTGAGAGGCATTTGGAAAAAAAGGCATCAATCTACAAAACAAAAGCTGTTATTACTGAAGTATCACAATTGATAAGTTATATTGTTATGTGTAAAATGCATCTACTATAACGGACATACAGGCTCAATAATTTCATATGAAGGTACCCAATTTGGTAACATCATGTTATTTGGAGAGTTCCAAAGTGTGTTGAAGCCTGTAAACTTCATTTGTTTCCTTACAACTGTGTAGTGGTGCCACAACTAGTCAAATAGATAGCAATGTCGTTGCTTCTGGATCTGAGTAATAACAACCAGTTATAAAAACATAAACTGCTTTTATAACTCCCCCAAAACACAACAATACAGACCAAGTGTTTTCAGTAATCATCAACAAATCACAGACAACACAAAACAGATCAATGTATGCAATATACATTTATTTGCAAATCAGATTTCCACTTCTTAAAAATCTCCATTCACAGCTGTTTACAGTACTGGTTCAATGAGGGACATCATATTAAGAAAAATATAGGGAAGGATATTTACCTGATAATAAATATAGTATTTGTTTCACATCACCAAATGGATGACACACAAAAACTGTATTGAAAAAATGATGTGGGGTATGATGCATTACTTTTCTTAGGTAGCAGAAACGAATGACCTAATTCTGGCTATAGCAAATTTCCTTGTTCAAAACAGTTTTAAATATCATCTGTAATTCCACTTCAGCATGCAAGTATCCGGCACAGTTGTCTAAAGCCTGAACAACATAGATTAGCTGACAGGAAAGCAATATCAAATCCAAAATAAAGCTGAACGCAGCAATGCCAGGGTTCAAGTGGTGGGCTCATTGCACCACCATCTGGACAAATTGGACACTGTCCTATGATGACCTACTTTGGTACTCTTTACCATGCTGGCTAAATATAAGAACTCAATGTCAAGAAGAAAAATGTAATATGCTTTGATGTATTTGGGAACGTGTTCAGTTATGTTGACTCCTTTAAACATCTTTTCCACCAGAACTGCCATACTAATTGGCACCAGACTTAAATGTCAATTAGGTGTATGTCATACAGAATATCGGTGCAATTCTACAAATGCTATTGTTTACTTGCTCAAACCTAATGGCCACAATGATTCTTTACAGGTTTAAATTGCCAGAACAAGAGCAAAATTGCTGTGTGATCTGCATGTGTTGAGACTTTGGAACATCTGTGCGACATTTTGTTACAACATGAACATCTTTGTCTGATTTTTATGCATTTTTGTGCAAGCACACAATCACATGAATGTTTATTGGTCAGTAGCGTCAATATTGTTTCACATGGTAATCTGGAAAAATTCAGCATTTAGATAAATTCATCCAGAAGCATGAAGTATTTAGGTAAATTGGTTATTCAATGATGGAACAGCCTTTTAAAAGTGCTTTCTACAACTCTAAATAGTATAAAATCCATCCTTGCCATATTTAAGGTTCCTTGAAGCAAATGTTTTCCTTCTGAAGACGGGGACCCATGTACAGATTGAATTCCCTCGGTGAGGTGCATGAGTTTATACATTCTCCACAATGAATTGCTTCCTAGCACCACCATGTGGTCACTCAGCATAACATTTCTTGACAGGGTGTGGCCATAGGCCTTCACAGTCATGCAAGTTTCTGACCTCCTGGGCCTTACCATCTCACAATAGTAAAGATGAACTCAAAGAAAGAAAATACAGGTGTTTCACCAGCTTGGTTGCTTGAACCGCCTGCAATACATTTAAATGTTGTATAATTGCAAAGAACAGAATTGGGACATTAAATACAGTTGTGCTCATAAGTTTGCATACCCTGGCAGAAATTGTGAAATTTTGGCAATGATTTGGAAAATATGAATGATCCTACAAAAAACTGTCTTTATTTAAGGATAGTATTAATACAGGTAATGCACAGTATTAAGAACTAAGGTTATGCACACTTTTGAACAATTCATTTTTTTTTTATTGCCATGTTTTTGTTTTATGATTGTGCCCTTCTGTTATAACCTACAGTTGAATATGAATCCCATAAGAAGTAAAAGACATTTGTTTTGCCTGCTCACTCATGTTTTCTTTACAAATGGTACATATATTACCAATTCTCCAAGGGTATGCAAACATTTGAGCACAACTGTATATCTGAAGGAGTTACGATAAGTTAGTCATCTGTAAAGAGCCAAATAGTAAACACACTGACAATATTAAAATGTATAGATTCTTCAGAACTTTATTGTGCTTCTTGAACAGTATGTAGGGGATGTTGCATGGTGGCTGCACAAACTTATTGGACATGAGCTGGGGCCTGTGAGGCAGTGGCAACCACATAACAAGAGCATCATTATCAGAGGAAATCTTAGCAGAGCAGATAAAGACATGGTACCTCAATTCTTCATAGAGAAAGGACAGAGGAAGGATAAAGGTCTGGTGGTGTCCTAGAATATCTGGATCATAGACTCTCTGGCCTTGCCCACTCCAACCCATTTGACTGGAAATCAAAGAAAGAACTTGGTTAGAGCCATTAAGCCACAGATAGGAGGAGCCAGATGTTTCACCAGATGTATTAATCGGATGCATCTGGTTGGAATTTCCACAGCCCGCCAAATGAGGTAAGGAAAGGAAGCCCAGCGAGCCAGAAGTGGGAGAGTGATCAGAAGTGTTAAAAGGGTTATTTAGGAGGACATTCCCCCCATCAGAATTAGCCTACATTTAAGCTATTATGTGTATGTGTTCTTCACACTACTATATGTTGAGGCAAAACATCTCCTGTCATTGTCATCAATTAACATGCCTGACCACTATAACGGAAGTCCTCCACTGCTCTATTGTTTGTTACATATTCCACTCAGACTGCTTCCACTGCAGGTCTTAAGGTGCAATCAAAATGAGGGTTGTACAAAATGAAGGGACAGGACTCCTCATAGTCAGGAAACTATTGTCTGGAGTTGAGGTAGACAGGTGACTGGATTCAAGTTAAAGACTGATTACTACCAGCTAGCAATACCACCCGCTTATTTGGATGGACAGAACGCCAATTGGATTTATGGTAGTTTGTCTTTAGCTATGCCCACCTCCTTGTTTGTTCTGCCCACTGTGTTTAATTTGCTCTGACCACTATGCTTAATTTGCTCCCACAAAAAACAACTCAGATTACATTTAGTTGCTTATCTTTGTTTTAGATTTTATTTATCAAGACTACGATTCCTGAATTGATAATATAAGACTTACCAGGCACTCCAACAT
This sequence comes from Esox niger, assembly GCA_016801105.1. Taxonomy (NCBI): domain Eukaryota; kingdom Metazoa; phylum Chordata; class Actinopteri; order Esociformes; family Esocidae; genus Esox; species Esox niger. The sequence goes on along the minus strand of JACXGJ010000047.1, from coordinate 96,306 downwards.
GATTCTCTACAAAGCGGATGTAATTTTGGGCTTTGACTGGCAGATCTTCCCACTTCCTACAAGATGAGGTGTCACAATTCCAGCCAGGCAGTTTGTCATACACCACCTCCACTTTCTGCAGAACGTCCATGTTAGCTGGGTAGACAAGGGAAGGGACATGGGTCATACATTATGAGCAAAAAGGTTTTCTACATCATCTTGGTCTGATTATAAACATGTACAGGTATATTATTGTAATTATGTATGTGCACCAGGAATGTCTTACCTGGGAAATATGGAATATTTTTTCCATTGAGCTTATAAGACACTCCCACTTTGATTTCCTCCATCACGTCAAGGATATCAAGTTTAGTTAATGCAAACCTGTTATTGGAACAACAGAGTAAGGATGCAAAGTATTGCTATTGTAAACTCAAATAAATTTCAGTTGCCCAAGTAACATTTCCAATAAGATTCGGTAGGTGGCGACGTAGTGCAGCATTCACAGTAAACAAAAATAAACGGAACCGCAACAGTAGGACAGGGCAAACCCGTTCATGACACTTACGCAGTAAAGCCGTTGATCATGTTGGCGTAACGCAGGATGACCAGATCAAGCCAACCGCAGCGTCTCTTCCTGCCAGTGGTCACGCCCACCTCGTGGCCACGCGTCTGAAGCAGCTCTCCAACTTCCTACAATGATGGACGACAGCGGAGGAGCACTTCTGACCAGACCATCGACCAATATATTCAATGTATTCTTCCCTAATTTGAATTTAGTATTGAAACGTCGCTCTTCGATTTATATTTCCTGTTGTTTTTATTTAAGGTATTACGTCTGGGATTTGACTCACATTGAGTTGTTCCGTGGGGAATGCCCCGATACCCACTCTAGTGGTGTATGCCTTCACCACCCCGTAGACATCACCGATATTCAGAGGAGGGATACCCAGTCCTGTACACACACCACCCACGGTGCAGTTTGATGATGTCACAAATGGGTATGTACCTGGAAGACGAGTGCAAGATTTTAAAATGATGCATACATTTTACTTTTTTAACAATTTATTGATTAAATGTAACGCCTTTTTTTCTCCCCATTTCCCAATGTCCAATTAGTAGTTACAACCTTTCCTTATCACAGAAATTCATTAAAAAAAGTCAGAAACTTAGACAGGCATCCTCAAATACAAGCCCTGTCAAACATTAATGATTATTTAATTTTCCAAAGTTATATAGTCAACCATATAAGGTGAATATTTTTTTTTCATTACCAAAATCAATGTCAAGCAGGGCAGCATTGGCTCCCTCCACCAGAATCTTCTTAGGGGGTCCATTAATAGCCTCGTACATGAAATAGACACCGTCTCTTACCATGGGTCTTATCCTCTCAGCATAGTCCTATCAGGTCAGAAAGGATTTCTAAATGAGATGTGGTCCTACTGAATAAATATGAGATGTGGTCCTACTGAACAAATAAGAAATGTGGTCCTGCTGAATAAATAAGAGATGTGGTCCTGCTGAATAAATAAGAGATGTTGTCCTTCTGAATAAATAAGAGAGGTGGTCCTTCTGAATAAATAAGAGATGTGGTCCTTCTGAATAAATAAGAGATGTGGTCCTTCTGAATAAATAAGAGATGTGGTCCTTCTAAATAAATATGAGATGTGGTCCTACTGAATAAATATGAGATGTCCGCCTAGATTGTGTTCTACTGTATAAATAGATGTGGCTGTACAGTATATGTTCTACTATAGAGATAGATAGATGTTGTCGTATTGTACATTATAGATGTGCTCTACTGTATAGATAGATGTGGTCACATTGTATACATATGTGTTCATATTGTATAGACAGATGTGGTCAAGTTGTACAGATAGATGTGGTCCCACTGAAAGATGGGTCATGAGAGCAAAGGTACGGCAATTTTTTAGGGTTGCTAAATGTAACCTTTCCCCTTGACAGAGAGAACAACAGGATTTTTACAGGGTAATGGGGGTGACGGGGGAATGTCCACTCTGTTGCTATTCCGACATTTCTACTAGCTTTGGAGTGTATAGCCGTACTCCACACAAACACATGCACACTTCACAAAGCCCACCTTTAATTTCTTTAGCTGACCGTCAACATCTACCTCCAATGTGGGAAACATGGCATGGTGTTGTTGTGCAAGGTTCTTGAACCTAAAACCAATCCACAAACGGTAAGAGAAATATACATCATATTTCCATAGTGAATGTTCCTTCAGTCCAAAGAGCCATAATCCACCCGGCCCTCATCCTCTCAGGTTAACGACGGTAATGATTGTAAGACTAACCTTAAAGAGAACTCTTTGAAATCATCTAGGAGGTCACAGATTCGCAGCCCTGTACGTGATGCTTTGCTTGAGTAGGTCGGTCCAATGCCTTTCTTTGTCGTTCCAATACTGTACAAAGTAAATAATTAATAATGAACTCGGTGAGTTCAATATGGAACGCTGATTGGCTAAAGGTTGCGGTGCATTGAAGCACAAGGATACATTTGCAATATTTCACAAACCCCTCCGATGAAATGCGATAAAAAACTGGTGATAATAAAACACACTGGTAGTTCAAAAAGGTCTGTAGGGTCCTACTCTATAATAACATAGTGCAATGTTTGCACTGTACTGTAAGTGTTATCTTCTTTCCATCACTTTTGCCAATACCAAGATAACTGAGTAGTGTATATTTAGTACTACTGAGTTGTGCTCCCCCTAACAAAATGTTGCATTAATTACGCATTACACCTGTCGGCTTTAATAGTGCTGTTTGAGCCCTGCAGAAGAAAGTCAAACGTCCTGATCGTACTTTTTCCCATCATGTGCTTGTCGCTGTACTTCCTGGAGTCCGTCTACTGCCTGGTGGAAGTCGAACACTGTCCGAAAAGTCAACAGGTTAGTTACACAGACACAGTGAACAGTAAAATATTTGGCAGTGTCATATGGCAAACTGAAAGTCTAGAATCTAGACACTGGAAACTCTCTTGTGAAAGCACAAAAAAATCCCATAAACACACCTCCCAATTAAGAAATAACTGAAGTAAATAGTCATAATACATTTTGGGTTTGTACCACCTAATTTCAAAAGCTGGGACAAGGTGGGAAATGCATATAAAAACAGCATGCAATGATGTGCAAATAATGTATCCCTATATTCAACTTATCAAATGTTGAAACTGAGAAAATGTGTTGTTTTTTGAAAAATGCATGCCCGTTTTGAATTTGATGCCTACAACATGTTTCAAAAAAGTTGGGACAGGTGCATGTTTACCACAGTGTTGCATCATCTCTTCTTTTAATAATACACTGTAAGCTTTTGGGAACTGAGACGACCAAATGTTTTCCCATTCTTGCTTGATATAGGATTTCAGCTGCTCAACAGTTTGTGGTCTCTTTTTTTGTTTTATTTTCATAATGGGCCAAATGATTTCAGTGGGAGACAGGTCTGTTCTGCAGGCAGGCCAGTTTAGCACCCAAACTCTTTTTCTACAGGACCATGCTGTTGTAATATGTCCAGAATGTGGTTTGGCATTGTCTTGCTGAAATAAGCAAGGCCTTCCCCAAAAAAGACTTCATCTGTATGGCAGCATATGTTGCTCCAAAATCTGTATATATTGTTCAGCATTAATGATGCCTTCACAGATGTGCCAGTCACCCATGCCATGTGCACTAATGCATCCCCATACCATCACAAATTCTGTCTTTTGAACTGTGCGCTGATAACAGGCCGGATGGTCCCTCCCCTCTTTAGCATGGAGGATGCATTGTCCATGATTCCCAACAATTACTGTAAATCTTTATTTATCAGACCACAGGACAATTTCACACTTCAGCTCAGTCCATCTTTAAAGAGCTCGGGTCCAAAGAAGGCAGTGGCGTTTCTGGATCTTGTTTGTATGTGGTTGTTTTTTCTCTTCTCTTGCATGGTATAGGTTTAACTTGCATTTGACGATGCTGGATTGATGGATATGTGGACGTGCTGTGTTCACAGACAATGTCTTTCGGAAGTGTTCATGAGCCCATGCAGTGATTTCCACTGCAGAATCGTGTCTGTTTTTAATGCAATGCTCCCTGAGGGCCCAAAGATCACGGCCATCTAATATTGGTTTTCGGCCTTGTCCCTCACATAATTATTTGTACCATTACCACTTTTGGATTTGACTACAACCATTGCCTTGATTTGCCTGGTTATTCAGTCTTTGCCTGTGTCTGACCCTGCCTGTCCTCCACTAAGTAACTGCCTCGTCCCATTGGATCTCTTGCCTGCTGCCTATGACCCTGCTTGATGACCACATTTACTGCTTTACTCCTCGTGTGAAATAAACATTGCTCTGCACTTGAATCCTATTTGTTTTCCTTGATTCCTTACTACTTGCCCTCACTGTCTTTCACAGAGTGGTGACCAACCATGTTACTGATCTGATGCCAATTTACCTAATTAGTTGTGTGATATTCAACCTAGTTTTTTAGCATTACAACGTTTCCAGTCTTTTGTTGCTCCTGTCTAAACTTTTGTTTCAGGCAACAAATTCCAACTGGGTATATGTTTGTCAAGAAACAAAATGTCTCAATTTCAACATTTGCTATGTTGTCTTTGTATTTTCTATTGAATATGGGATTTATATGATTTGCACATCATTTTATTCCGTTTTTATTCATGTTTTACGTAGCATCCCAACTTTTTGGGAAACTGGGTTGTACAAAGCTTTTTGTACTTTCCAAATGGTTCATCGGATATCGATGAATAACCCTGAAACGAAAGCGGTCATCATTTCAAATCCAAAGGGCTGGAATACAGAGCAAAAACAAATGTGTCACTGCCCAAATAATTTTGTGTTTCACTGTATCTGTAAACATGCTCGTCAACAGCAAAGCAATCCATTGGAAAACATGAGCAACGGCTAACGTTGGGATATACTCACCATGTTCCATTATATGCAACAATGGAAAACAGACTCAATTGACATTGTTACATAATGTATTGTCATTGTATGTCAAACATATAAATGAATCAATAATTGAGTCCCATGAATCACATACATCATACAAACAAACTTTTATCTGGGGAAAAAAAATTGCCTTATCTAAAGGCAGCGGTTTTCCCATTAGTGTTAGTTACCAATGTGGGCCCTATCTGAGATTATCAGTCTCTTCTCCCAGTCTTTAAGGCCTGTGGGAAGGGAACACAAAACAATTAGGCTAAATCATTGTCACCGGCTTCTTTTTACAAAGACCAAATTCAGGATAATGAAAACTGTTCTATAACTGTTCATATTACTTATTTTCTCCATCCATTAATAAGTTAAAATGTGAATAGTTTGATAATAAGAGTAAATGCCACCACTCTTCCACTGTGAATTTCACACTCACTGTTTAAGTTATAAAACTCCAAACGAACTTTAGGATGTTCATACCTTCCAAACCTTGATTGTCAAATAAGTTTTGATAACATTTTTAAATGTGTGTAAATTTGTGTAAATTAGCATGTATTGGCTAACTAACAGTAACTCTTGAACCTTTCAATAATAATAAGAGTTTGGTGAATTAATGGCATTAAGCAATTTAAATATTTTGACAACACACATTGTTTATGAAAAATAATGTACCTTAGCAAACAACACATTTGCTACTGCAAATGTAATTTTCTATTTATTAACAATCATCATGCAAATTCTGAGACAACAGACTACAACAATTACTAGACTTAATCTGGACATCCAAATCTTCACACCTTTCTTTTCATTTTTCTCTGCTTCTTCAAACAAGCCTGGCAAATGAATAACCACACCATTGCCTGTGGAGAGAAAAGGAGTGTTTTAGTCTGACAAACCAAAGTGCAATGGGACTGGCCAAGGTAAACAGTGGCAAGCTGATAACGACAGGGAATGGGGATGTGTACACACCTATCACAGAAAGAGCTTTTGAGTTGATGATCCCGCTGGGTAGGAGGTGGAAGTCATACTCCTTTCCTTCCACAACCACGGTATGACCGGCATTATTACCCCCCTGTGGTAAGACGGATGAGAAGGAGAGGCCATTCAAGAATGCAGCAAATGTATGGGGTTTATTGACTGTCTAGGCTATCCCGCCCATTCTCTGTTCGAGCCTCCCCTGCCTGCAGATGCACGTGACTGTCTGGTCACGCAGTAACATGCCTGGGGGATGCCTGGGGACATAGTTCTTCCTGCGTCAAACTAACAGTCTGCAGCGGCAGAGCAGGAGCTATTTTAGCGGCAGCAGCGACGATCGGGAGGAGCCAAGGTGACACCCCCACCCGAAACTCCATTTAGTCTGGAATATGGGGTGGGGAGGACAGTCTGCCCTTCTCATGTATCCATGCATTCCCAGCCATGTGACTCCTCTTAATTCCCAGGGTTTGGCACCAGTCTCCACAAGCGCAACCACATCTTTATGCAGTCAGTATTGTCAATGGCAGAGGAAATTATACGTGCGAATGATAACACTTCACAGCCAATAACCATTACCAAACATTATTCTTTAATCAGCAGACACTTCATGTATAGTAGATACACCCTGCCAAATGGTTCAGGTTACTCAATGGATGGATTTGTGAAAGGAACAGATTATCCTTGTTGTAAATCATTTTCATTGGAGTACTGAAAAATCCTGATAGATATGAACAGTCGTCAAAGATTTTATTAGGTCCACCTATCTAGTATCCGGTAGGTCCCTCTTTTGCCTCAGTCTGCTTCCAGGTTTGACATGTTGTATGTTCAGAGATGCCCTTCTACATACCACCATTAAAGACAGGGTTTTGTGCCCTTTCTCGAAGCTTGAAACAGGCTATTCTACCAAGGCCTCTCTCAATAACAATGTGTTTTTACTCACATACTTTGTGTTTTTGTTTATTGCACCATTCTAAGTAAACCCAAGAGTCTGTAATGATTGAAAATCATTGTCAACTGTTTCTGAGATGCTGTAACCACCATGTCTGGCACGAACAATCATACCACAGTTAGTCACTTAGATTACGCATCTTTGCTATACTAATGTTTGGTTGAATAACAGTTAAAGCTCTTGCCCATGTCTGCATGCTTTATATAGTCATAGCCACATGATTTGCTGTTTGCCTTTTTTCATTAAATAGGTGCACCCAAAAATGGCAGGTCAATGTAGACACCAAAACAAAACGTTTGGAGCTTAAACACCATTCGACCCTATTCAATAAAAATAATTTGGGAGTCATTTACTTCAGAATAATTGACATTTTAAAAGCTTAAGGATTTTGCACATTTGTCATAGATCAGTAGCATAACTTTACTTTGCCTCAAATTCCTCTTCAATTATGTTTTCTGATAAAAGAGGCTTATCTAGCTTGCAATATGTCCACTTAAAGTGATTGGGTAATGTTGGTATGAACCCCTTTCAAAAAGCCCCTTATCACTTACTTGCAAGTATATCCCTTATAAACACCAAACTGGAACAAGAATTTAGGGGTGTGGTAAAACAATTGGGGCTGTTTAATGATCACATTAGGGAGCTGTGCTGCTGTACAATTACTGTACAAAACACTGAAAACCACAGCAAAACACCTGCATTCTACCTCTTTAAAAAGGCTAATATAAAAATGTAAGCATGGTTATTAAGTGGGATTTTAGTTGGAGTACAGCATGAATGTAAAGGCTTAACTCATATCTGACTGCCTGTTGAACTACATGAGGCTATATAAATGATGAGACTAGGGGTCATTAATAATCCCCAAAACCATCTGCTGCATACATTTTATTGCAGCAAGTTGACATTATCAGACCACATGCAACAGACCGTGATAAGATATGAGACCTTGGGCAGTCTGGACTGACCTCTCCAAGCCTGTAATTCAGCTTGCATAGATACTGTTATGCAAACTCCCTGTTGAGCAGAGTTCTTGTTACAACAGACAGCTATTTGGTTGTAGCCTATTTATAAATGCATGGGTGTTTCAACCCAACAATCCAAGGTACCAGTCTAAAATAGAAATGCCCAATCTGTTCTCTCATGGCCCTGGAAACAAGTCGTGACTGGACACTTAAAATAGATAGCTAGATGTTTCTGAATGGCATATTGTACACCATCATATATTGTAGATTATTAAGTTAGTGGTTTGAGGCCTAAATACTGACGGGTTAGTATGAGAACATATCACATGACAAAACTTAACTTGTGTTATTAAGCTGATAACATAAGGAAGCAAGCACAGGGGGGTTTACTTCTTTGGGCAGCAGAATGCAGCTGTGGGTTGTATCCAGGCACTCGTTGCGCCCAATAACAGCCTTGGACCTGGTGTAATAACCATTTTTCACAACTTACAAACCCTCAAGTTAAACAGCTGACCAGCTGGCATTTTTAACCAGTGCAGCAATGGGTTAAAACTTTTTGAGCCACAGTGCCATATTAGCTAGTGCAACAGCAACAAACAACAAAGCACAAGTAACACATTCGAAAAACATTTTCTGATTTACTTACCTGGCATCTGCAAATTATGTCAGACTCCGTTGCCAACAAATCGACAACTTTTCCTTTCCCTTCATCGCCCCATTGTGCCCCAAGTACAACTGTCACCTTGTTCCCCGTGTCGTTTCGGGGTCGCTTGCCCCCTGTACCTGGGTTTGAGTAACAACTTTTGTGAGACATGGTAAGCGTACACAAGCGCACTTAGCGAAGCACTTCAGAAACGACAACCCTTAACTAAGCCTGTGTAATGGGAAAAATATACCATCAAGTCTGAGTCCGATGAAACCTAAACAAATCGTTTTTTTCCGCCTATTGTGTTAGAGAAAACACATGCACAGCAGCCTAAAACGTGTATATATTACAGACTGTAGAGCTTTGAGCTTTAAAATAACCGGTCAGAACCGTAACACTCGGTCAGGTGGTTCGAGTGGGCTACAACGCATACAAGCCACAATGAACTTAGCTGATGTGACGACTCAAACCGAATTCATATCGTTTGCTGTATAGAGCAAATGGTCCGTGGGCGTGGCTATCCAAAGGCTATGCCAGCCATCGGAGAATACACAAGAACAAATCTCATTTGCTGTTGCTAAAAGAAACATACATAAAATGTATTCGGTTGGTTTTTATTCCGTGTATTTTCACAGTAACCTATAACCGTAAACATAACTTCGTCAATTTAAAAATTGGAGGAAAAGGTCATAGGTCCCTTGACTGAGATTGTCAGTTTGTTCGAGTTGCCTTGCTGCTCAGCGAGTTCCTTACTCTGTCGAACTGGCATACTTTGCAAGTGTACCTAGAGTTTGCAACAAATTACTGACCCTCTTCAACAGTGACAACATTCCAACCACTTGAGATACCTAAACGATGCCTCTTTGATGGTCCATCCATAACATTTTTTTTATTATGAAGCAAGCTTACTGCAAGTTCCTAACCCTGTTACATCTGCATATTAATTCAGAATACATACCAGGCAAAACAGCAGTAAATATAGATGCTAAACAAAAATACATACCTGATGATTGACAGTAATTAAAGGCAGGAGTTGTGGGTTTTCTCCACACATACTGGTTTGCAGAATATTGTGTGAATGCAGACTTCTACTGAACCACAACAATGATATGTAGTTATCAGTTGTTGATATTTAATGCTTAATAAATCACAAATCAATGGTCATTTTCTGTATTCATTCACATGCTGCTTGCAACATGCTAATTTGTTAAGAGGCATTTGATTAGAACTAGTAACAGTATGGTTTCCGAGTTCCAACTATCACATGAAAGCAGCATATCACACAACTCTTAGCTGTAGACAAGATAACTTTTATTTTTGCCAAATTAAATGTCTGTATCAGCAAGTAAAACAAAATGTATACCCACTGTAAAATCAGTATTAAATGAATATATTTTACATTAGAAATGTTAAATAACAGTCCAGTAGAGTGAATGTCCATAATGGAATTGAAAAGTGCTAATCTTCACGTCATCGATCAAGACTTCTTAGGTATGGTAATTTTCTGTTATATCATTGCTACATTTCCACATTTAAGTGAGTGGTTGAAAAACTATTTTGTGGGAGTCATTGAATGAAAAAGGGTTGGGAAACCCTAGTTGTAAATAATTCAAAAACAAACGGTCTCAGATTATAAAGACAAACATTAGTTGTGTTCACAAGAAAATGTATGTAACATTAGGACAAACATGGCTGATTATAGCAGATAACTAAGTGCAGTATATTGTTAATGTGTGTTAGTTGTGAAGATCTGAACGATTGCATCAAAGCTGATTGTTTCTTTATGTCTTTGGCCTTGTCCTTCCTAAGTCCACCTACAAACAGAGATGCAAGGTAGAATCAGTGATGTTGCATACCACACAGCTATAGCACATTTAAATTTGACCCACAATACAAGACCCTAGGAGCAGAAAGAATTAGGTTTAAGTAAATCAACAAGCCGAGAGAGCACGGAAAGTCACAGAAAGCATCCCCCAAAGAACTGAGACAGGGACAGACATATACAGTACATACATCAAACATGATTGTAATGGGACACAAGATGGGAATACTGAAGTAGAATCTTCCCCAACTAACTGGTTTTAGTGTCAAATATTTAAATTGCCCTAATAATAAAGACCCGATTAGGTGTATTGGTAGTCAAATCCTTCATTTATAAATAACGGCAAACTCTATCTCAAGTGTGAAATAAAAAAGAAATGTGCATTGAGAGTTAGACCCATGTGTTTGAAGGAGACGCAGCGCTCTTGGCTCAGGACAGACTAGACTATAGACCACGCAGGTAACATGAGGTGATGTCAACTACAGGGGACATTCAATCCCTTCATTTTAAAATAAACAAATAGGGAAACAATCAGTTGTAAACTTTGGTAAGTCAGTCTGAACATCAGCAGAAACATCGTTTTTGATTTGTTTAGTAATAATTAAAATCCACTATAAAGCTCTTGGCCAACGAAGTTGAATCAATAAACAACTCAGACATGTCCCGCAAAACCCTTCATTCAAATCTGTCATCCATGAAGCAGTAACACTAACAGACAAACCACACCACACACCCCAGACATGAAAGACAACTCAATCAGTAAGCAACTGCAGGTAGCACCTGAAAGCTCATTGAAACAGGAATGGGTGAAGTTGTAGAATGTACGCAGAGTACAAACAGAGCCCTTGAATCCCCTAGGACCTGCTTAAATCCCATTCAGGTATTTTGGGGTGATTTTCAAAGGAGAACCTACCTTATTGTGACACACATTCCCTTATAGGTTTATTGTAGCCTTTTCCTTTGCCCATGTCTGTTTTAAGGGAATTAAAGACACATGTATGTTTTTTTACAGGTCAGATAAATATGAAATAAAAAAAATGCTTATTTACTATCAACATTTGGCTAATTGTATGTAAAACGTCACCTTCCACATGTGTCTTTGTAGTCGTCTGTCTCGATGTCTGTTGATTGGAATCTGTATCCTCAGCTACTGTGGTTGAGAGGGCCTCTACTGGTGGAGTCTCCTCCAGACCCTTTCCATCAGCCACTTTCTCCTCGTTTCCATCTGTCCCTGTGTCTCCGCTATTTGGATCATCCCCATCAGCTGAAAATGCATTGGTATTTAACATCCTCAACCACGGGTTCAGCAGTTTATAAAGATAAATCAGTTTTAAGCATGTTGGATCCCCACTTTTAATTGTTATAACTACACCCAATCCATTCAGTCACAGGTCCACGCTTGAACCTCTGTCCGGCTTGTTACCAGCATAAAGGTGCATGAAATTGTGTACCTGTGTGTACTTCCCATTTTAACCCTGGTTTTGAACAGTTTGTTAAAACATGTTCATGCTCAGTTTAGGCGCCTGGTGACTTCATGCCCGGCCGGTGAGTACAGGCACAGAACAACGGAGTAGATTTGTCATCACTCCTGGTTGTTTCTTTGCCCATTAAACCACACCATACTGGGTAGTCAAGGAGGTTGGCTAAAGCAACGGTCTTCAAAGTGAGGTTGGATCTGACCAGAAAAGAGTCTAGGTGACTATACCACTAAAAGGAAGGTTTTATATGCAAACAGATGTAAATCCATTTAACCCCCTCCACCTCTGATGACTCTTCCAGCACCATGTCTGGAGATGAATCCATCCCAGAGGACCTCACTCTGGGTGTGCTCACCGGAGTCTTGTTCCTTGCTGTTAGAATGGGGGTTTGAGGAGCCTATGGATTCAGGGGAAGACGATTTCTTTGAGGTGTCTGCAGGGAGGCAAGAGGAGGACACGTCTACGACTGGATCGCTGACTTGCTGAGTTTGGTCACTGGGTCCTAACACCTTTTCAGCTTCAGCTCCATCCTTGGTGTCTATAGCAGATGATCCCTCAGGCCTGGTGTGTGGTTCTAAGGACAGAAAGGGAAATGATTCATTCAAGATTGACAGGTTCATGCTTTAATTACTGTAGGATTTGCGATGTGTGTTACTACATAGAGTAGTAACACACATTTGAGGTAAATAATGATGTTCTGCTATGGAGGCCACAAGCATAAATCAACAGTCATCAGTCGCTGAAAATTCCTAAAACATCTAATTTATTAATAATACACTTCAATTGTATTTCCTTAAATGAATCAACAGAGCTCCCTAGGGTTTGTAGCCCCCCATCTGCAGGTGACCTCTACACCTGGTCTGTGTTTGGAGATACATCAGATGACATCAAAGTAATGGCACCCATCAAAAAGATAAAAATACATATGAAGAGATGGTAGACTATTCCCTTAGAGAATATCTCCAGATTGGTGAGATCCTGATTTTAATTTATGGAGGGCCCTCTTCAACTGAAACAACGTGTTTTTAATAGTATAACTCCAGAGCAGGATGGAAATTTCTATTTTCAGAAATCCCTTCGAAAATAGGTTATTGGCATTCGTTTTGTCTAATGGCCCCTTGTGGGAACAGAAACCCACAATCCAGGCTTTACAAACGCTATTCTCCATCAACTGAGTAATACAGCGTTCGTGTAGAGGTAGATGGGCTTGGGAGAGTTGAAGGTTAAGACCCCACCATGCTGTTCTACTTCTCTCAGTACTTGATCCATCAGCACTGTTAGCTTCCTGTTCTCTGATGTTCAAGAAAAAAAGTTATGCAACCAAAAGTCCGGAGAGAGCCATCTTTATTCAGCATGAGACGTCGATGTTAACAGGTCATAGTTCCCACTCTCTTTCTCTCCAAAGAATACAGGAAGTTCCACAGTACTTATAATACAAGGGAGGCGGCCTAGGGTCAAACCCAGCCAAATACCCTCCAATAAGAAAGGCCTAAATGACCCTTGTATGGTATGTTCTAACCTATGGTCAATGGTCCTATCCCTCAAGCCTGTGACAGTCACATGGGCAACTCCTAGCAGGAGGTATGGACAGGACGTGTGTCCTATCCATACACCTGTGCTCAAGAGTTAATTAGCACATCTGTGTTGTGTTAAGTTTCTCAAGCCTACTTTCTCTCAGCACAGAACTGACCAGAAAGGAGTCTGGTTGATGCTGAACCACTAGAAGTAAATTACAAAAATGACCAGGAGGTCGGCAAAAGAATCCATCCCATAGTTGAGTTCACTCTGGGTGTGCTCACCATTGCCATGTTCCTTGGTGGCGGTATGGAGGTTTGAGGAGCCTATGGTTTCAGGAGAGGCCATTATCTTTGAGGGGTCTGCAGGGAGGCCAGATGCGTACTCTCCTACAACTGGATCGCTGACTTGTGTTTGGTCATTGGGTGACAGCACCTTTTCAGCTCCTACCTTGGCATCTACAGCAGATGACCCCTGAGGCATGGTGCACTGTTCTAGGAAAGGAAAGAAAGGGAAATATTGTCTGGTCAAAAAGACAATTTTCATAGAGCGAAAACATACCAGTAATGTGATCCATTCTTTTTCTCATAATTGCCCCTCATGTAAACAGACAAATGCTATTTATAGCATTTACTTGACCAATAGAAAACTAAGTTTTGTTTAGTTTGTCTAGCATTTAATTGTATCACCATATGCCTAAAACATGGACTAGCCAATTTGATAACCCCAGTTGTTTCCAAAATGCATGCAACATATATTAAAGTATAAAGGACATTTGGTTTTACTTCATAAAAAGTCAATAATGGCATGTTTTGGTCATTATGCTGTTGCAACATACCAAAGTGAAGGGAGAGCATTAACCACAACAATTCAAAAACCAACAACCCTACCAAATCAAATTCTACATTCAAGCCTCTTAGATCTACTAGTGCTTAGGGGATAGTGGGAATGGCCTTGGTAGTGTTTTAAACAGCCTTGGGCAGCAGCAGAATCAATAGCCGGTCCCATCCTCATGCTTACCAGGCAGACTGCTGGTACTGTGGTTCTGCTCAGAGATGGGCCTGGTCTTCCTCAGGGCAAAGCCCTTCCTGATATCAGACAGCAGGTTGTCGATTATACAGCCCTCCTGGACCGGGGGTGCTTTACGAACTGGGGATGAGAAGGTTAGTCTCAAAACAGTCCCTATCTTCTGACACATGCAGTGTGTGTTCAAATTTGGACTGGTATACTGGACTCATGCATTTATGAGTCCCCAATAAAAAAGGTTACAAAAACGTATTATTGCAGACTTATAAATGCATGATCTCAGTTTAATGTCCAATGCAGTCTATCCCCTAACCCCCCTTGTTCTTCCATATCGATGCCGATGAAGGAAATGAAAAAAGGCACAATTGACAACTACTGAAAATCCCTTAATGTTGGTAATGAAACACCTCAGTCAACACTGTATTTGGCTAAGATCCACAAAACAGTGTTATTAGTTTGGCTGGTGGATGAACTCACTTATTTTCCCATTTTCCCCCCTTGGTCGCTTTAAATCCTCCTCCTCCTGATGTTTCCTTCTCTTCTCAGCCTTGATGGCTTGCTCTCGCCGTGTCTTATTGTCCTAGTAAGAGAAGAGACACCACACACTAATACAGTTTGATATCCTAGCGAACATGCTGGAAGACTTAACCAGGTCACTTTGGTGAACATTGCGTTCAACCAGGGATAAGTAGTCTTACAAAAGTTTGTTAACTTTTAGCCACGGCATGGTATCCTTCAAACTAACCTGGGCTCCCACTACTAACTCAATTGACCCTAAACAAAAGGTGTCTTCTTGTTGGTTTTCTAATATGAAAAATAAATTAGCACCAGTTGTGTCTATATTCAGAACTGTTAAATTAGTTTATGACCTATACTGTCAAAAATTATTCAATGCTTTAATTCAATCATTTTTGCCTTTTTACTATTACATAAAAACCTGTGCTGAAGTATGTTCATTCATTACTGGGTTCTCTCACCTTGAGAACTGTGATGAAAAGTCCCCTAAATGTTTTCAGAGTGTTGAATAGCTCCTCCAAGGAAAGACGGGATGAATCCTCACAAAGGTACTTTGCCAAATCAACCTTTTTCCTGTCAATGGAAGCAAACCTCTCCTCCAGCTCCCTGCAGGTATTCAGGCTTCCCTAGAGCAACCAACATAGACAGACAATTGAGTATTTACAAATTAATGACAGCATTTGACAACTGACACAAAGACGTCCCTAGCATCTGACAGTCAAAGTCCCTTGCTTTATTGGTGAGGAGAGATGCAGTATATAGTAAACTCAAAAAAAGTCATATTGGGCTCAAACATAACAGGACCATATCCTTTTATTTGAACACAATTTCTCCAAAGCAAAACATTTTATTAAGTGGAAAATTTTTAGGTTTCAAAATGAATTTCATGACGTGCCAATCCATCTTAAGGTGACTGTAGCAGCCCACCTGTATTATAGTGAGATACTGCTCCTTGATGTCCTCCACCGAAGAGGAAGACACCTTTGCCTCTGAGTCTTTTAACCGCTTGATGAGCAAGTTTGTCTCTGACTGGATAGACTCCAGATTCACACTGAAGAAGTGAAAGATGAAGTGAGATTAGCACAGTGAGATCAGCACTGTGTCAAGCTTGGATTAGACTATGTTTTGGCACCACTCAAACATTGCAGAAGCTGTATGCAGCAGTTTTTATTACTTGGCGGCCTTTTCACAGATTTCTAGATCATCTGAAAGGTTCAACAGGTCAACATAGTTCTTCTCCGCCTCCTCTAGAATATGGTGGAGCAGTGTCACACGACTTTTATTGGCCTTGGTCTCAGTGAGCTTGAGCAGGGTGCTGATCTTGAAGCCCTCTGCATTTCCTGTGTGGCTCCCCTGGAGAACAATACGACATATAAATAACATTCTGAGACAATCTTTTCTGTGTTTGGTCAACTGTATGGATCTATTAATAACATCAGACAGCACAGTTCCTTACATAGTTGAGAAAGTTTCCAACATCCAGAATGAGTCGGCAAAAGCTTGGCAGTCGAGTGTTCACTCTCAGACCTTATAATGTGGAAAAAATACCCCATTAAAGATAATAAAATAATATGTAATCAGTTCGAAGGAAGACAAGGGTGACAGAGTTGACTTACTCTCACAGGCCTCCTCCAGAAGTTCAGCTTTAGGCTGCATTGTCTGTAACACGGTGCCAATCTCCTCACAGAGCAACATGCACTCAATTCTCAGAGCGTAGCTGGGGTCAGACAAACACACAACCAAGGTCAACATCCAGGATGAATCAGTCCAAGCTCATTGAAAGCTATTAAGCCTTGGAGAACTTTACCAGGGAACAGCTAGGAGTTGGAGATAAAATTGGTCCACACCAGCTAGCTTCGCTTTGTCTCCCTGGTAGGACTTTAGGTTCTCAATCTAAGGGGTAGGAGGAAAAAAAAGAAAAAAATTGGTACACTATACTACTTTATCTAAAGGAACATATGTCTGATATAACAATACAGCCACTCAGGCTTAACTAATTAACTTGGCACTCCTGTGCCAGCATGCACCTCATTGGTCCCTGGCAATAACCTCTGCAGCTGTTTCAGCACCTCCACATCAAATTTGGAGCGGTCCCCTTTTTGGATCATGGCCACAAAGTCCTCATGTGAGCTGATAGGGGACACAACATGCTAAATCTCACATCCATTTTACATATCGTCATACGAGGGATCCTCTGCGATGGTTCTCTCCTTCAAACTGCTATCAGAAAATACTCACCATCTAAATTGTTTTATGAATATGTTCAGGTTCAGATTTGTTTTGGGATCGATGAACGAAATCTACAGATGGAGAAAAAAGGATGATGTTTGAAATTAAAACGGTATGGTTAAGGAGAATTATAACACTGGAGAAATCAGAAGAAAAAAAGATTTTAAGGCCATTTCTAAGACAATGATGAGAGAAATAAAACTATAGTTTGCGCTCTACCTCTTTGGGCTCCTTTCTGACTGCAGGGGCGCTGTCTTTGGCCTTTGTCTCAATCACTGGCAGACAGAAGAGCTCCTCAATACTGGAGTAGTCAGGCTCCAGAGAATCAGACGGTACCGAAGTCCACATGGAGTGACTGTCTAAACAAAAACAAGGTGTACAGTACTGTGACTTTTACACTACATGCTGTTTCAATGCCAACCTAAGGGCCTAACAAAGAGTCAAACCTTATCTCATGTATTACTGAAATCAAAAGTATTTGCCACTGATCTAAACAAAAAGTTCATTCATTTTCACCCCCTTTGCAGTGACAACTGTTGGGTAGAGTATCTTACTGATCAAGATTTTTGTCTTTAATAACTTGAAATTCAAGTGCATCATCAGTTAAAAAGTAGTTGTAATTGTGTTTTTTCTCAAAGTCAGCCATTAAACCTATCCAGTGGGCACCTGATGTGTCAACATAGCTTTTGTTTTATTCATTGGTGAGACAGTCTGACAGGTCTCTTACCAGTCACCACTCTGGATGGCAGCTTCTGCCAGTTGAGCTTCTTCATGCGTAGAGTGGGGCATCGACCAGCTTTGGGTGGAGAGGTATAGTAGGAGCACCCCAGTGTCTGAACGCTCTGGGCCACAATAATGTCACCACCTGGAGGGGGGCCCATGCCGGGCAAGGGTGGAGGTGGGGGGCCCGTGCCGGGCAAGGGTGGAGGAGGTGGGGGGCCCGTGCCGGGCAAGGGTGGAGGAGGTGGGGGGCCCGTGCCGGGCAAGGGTGGAGGAGGTGGGGGGACCATGCCGGGCAAGGGTGGAGGAGGTGGTGCGGACATCAGGCCAGGTGTGTCTGATGGTGGTGGAGTTGAGGGGAGAGGTTGAGGGGGCGGCATCCCAGACAGAACAGGAAGCAGTGTGTTGGAGTCTGCCATGCTTGGTAGAGATGGTGATGAAGAGGTGTGTGAAGACGTAGAGAAAACCGGGGCGGGTGACTTTTGGTCGGTCAATTGTTCTGCCAGGTCTATCTGAACAGCCCTGTCTCTGGTCTCAACCTTGACCTTTGGTGACCCATGCTGACCCTTGGAGAACACCAGACGCTCGATCAGGTGGTTGGTGGAGTCAACTTCCGCTAAACAACGCGCGCACAGATAATGTGAGACAGGCTTCCAATATAAACAGTCTGTTAAGTTTGCATTGCCACACTGAATAAATTGGGAAAATAAATGTTTTTATGGACAAAAGAAAAGTGACTGAAACTCACGGTCCTGTGCCAGCAAAGTAGCTCGGTCAGCCAGGTCCTCTAGAGCCAGCCACACCTCACTGCGCTCTGGCCCCACCAACAACAGAGCCTGCAGAATGGACAACAGCTGCACAGAGGCAGGGGTGCTACTCACCTGCCGGGAGACACATGAGGCAGGGACATCTATTATTTGTATTATCTGCTTGGGATTATATTTACAAATTTTTAGTAGCCTTATTGGTGCATACTTTGTTGAAGAGTGTGGTGAAGACTTCCTGGTGACTGCTCATGTTGATACCTCCGTAAATCTTCTCCATCTCCTCCTCATCCTCCATCATGGTGTCCTCAAAGGTCTCACATTGGATGATTAAGTCCTCATCCTCTGTTTCTCTGTTAACCCAAACACACAGAATTTTTACAACCCTGTTTCCAAAAAGTTGGGATACTGTGTAAAACAATTCGCCTATGTGCAGCAACCGGGGAGAAATTAGGGCAAACCACCTTGCCCAGGAAAAGAATGCCAGATGATTAACTTTGCCAGCTCTGGAATTTGATCCAGACAACTTTTGGTAACTGATCCAATGCTGTTAATTACTGTGTATGTGTGTGCGAATTTTTGTTTGGTGTGCCTGTGTAAGTGTGAAAGAGCATTTGCTTGGTAATAAAAAGTTGTGAAGTATTTCAAATAAAATGAATTCAAAAAAATTATGCTCAA
Source organism: Esox niger (assembly GCA_016801105.1). NCBI lineage: Eukaryota > Metazoa > Chordata > Actinopteri > Esociformes > Esocidae > Esox > Esox niger. Next base: position 77,094 of record JACXGJ010000047.1, on the reverse strand, counting down.
ATAAAAAAATATATTTACCTCAGTTTTGGAAGTAAATCCAGTAACTGAAGCCCTACAAAAAATGTTATAATTGAGTTCAACATTTTATCCAGTTTTTAAATGTACATGATCCACATATTGCCTGTATTCAAGTGACTGTATAAAACATTGTTTTCAAAGCTGGGATGTACTGCACTTATTTGTAATATATTGGCAACATATTAAGCACTAAACTGGAATCAAGCACTTCTATAGTACTTGTTGATACTAGTAACCAATATGTACTGATTATAAAGGGGTACAAAACAGTCACTAAAGAAAACTGAATCAAAATAGTAAAAAGGGCTTCATTGACTCCTCTTTACATTCACAGCTGAGCTTCTCTTTTACATGACTGTTGTAATCAGGATTAAGTCTGGGAATACCAATAAACTCTTTGCGTAGTCTGTCCCTCTTCTTCAGGTCCTGTACCCCAAAGATGAGCACGTTGACCACACTCATAAGGATGACCATGTAGGGCACGTTGTCTGTCGCACACAGCTCATTCATGATGACACTGAAGCGATACTGCTGCATCTTCACACTCTAACAAAAATACACATTAATAAAGTTATCACCATCCCAACATTCTGAAGTAAACTGGCAGATCAAAGTTTTTTTTCTTGTCCTTTCCTAACCTAGCAATATAGATTCGGCTGAAAACTGCTTTGGAAGTTGGAAAATATGAATTTATGGATTATATTGATGTGGTTATGCTGATTGAAACAAGTCTGTTTGAGAGCATGGTTAAAGATGGCTTTACTTTATAGTACTCCAGCGCATCCAAAGCCAGGTGGTGTCCCTGTTGGTTGAATAAGCTGAGGGCTGCCAGAAGCTCAAACACTTGCATCTTCACCATTGTGTTGGATGTGTCCAGGGCTGCCAATTAAACAGAGATCATGTCCCAATGGACAAAAATACAGACATGTTCACCTTTCCTGAGCTCTCTTGCCACCACTCATACTGTATTAGCCCCCTTTCTTACCTTGCAACAGGGTCCTGATGTATCCCTTATTGTCCAGAATAAAATGCAGCCCAGCTGAGGAGTTCATTACTGCCTTCACACAGGCCACGCAGGTGAGATGGAGGAGGGCATCGGCGATGCGGGCACACCCTCGGCCAGACAGCCTCTCCAGTGCTGTCATCAGCAGATCCAGCCCACTGAGCTCCAAGAACTGCAGCATCCAGTCCTGGTTACTCCCCTCCAGACGCCTCCTTAGCCCGGAGTAGTTGACCACCGTGGGCACCTGTAGTAGTCTTATGCATAGCTCCGGATCTGCATTCTCCAAGTTGGCCTCAAGTTGAGCATCTGGATCCTGGGGACTGTTTGTCAGGCGCTCCTTCAGGGCCCCCCACTTCCTTTGTGGGGATGCCTTTGATGTCATGGCAACCGAGGATGGAGAGCTGGAGGTCAGGAAGAGGTTTTCATGTTTGTTCTTGAGAAACTGAGACCCACAACAATAGAAATGAAATCAACGACTACTGTTAGTTTTTGTTTCAGAGGAAGTACAGCCCAAGCATACATTAGAAATAAAAAATGTAGTTAGAGGTAGTGAAACCAGGAAGTCAAGAGTAAAGTCCTTTGAAATGTGGGAAATAGTACTACTTCTGAACTGGGTGCAAGGAGTTGTGCACATTCACACACTTTTAAATAGTTGAGAATGCCTGTTTAGATAGACACATAAGCTACATTAAACCTAAACTCTATATCGTAATGTGTCTGAATAATAATAATACTATGCTTATGACTGAGAAATGCAGATGTCCTAACAATACAATATTGTCATTCTCCTTATTGGCGATAAGATATTTATAGTGATGAATGATTTTCTAAACCATAATTTGGGTTCCAAACCATTCACTATAGGTCTGTTGCTTTGAGAAAATTACAATGTTCAATCACTAGTCATATAACAATGATTGAAAATGGTTACAGAAATTCTGTAAGTGCAGAAAACAAAAACAAGGGGAAAAAAGAATATTATACCGTTGGTCCAGGCACAGCAAATTGCCAATGAAAAGGCACAAGTCACAAACAGCAAAAGAAAAAAGGCTTCAATTTACTGTCATAAGTCAGTAGGACCCCATGACAATACACAAACATATTTCCAAATGAATGTAGAACTATTACTTGTTTTTGTAAACATTTTGTGTCAAGTTGAGCTTGTAAAGAAATCAGCCATCTAAAGTTAAAATGCAGTATTGTTTCATCCGGTAATATACAGTGGCATAGTATTTTCTTAGATAGCTGACAGTGGCTCTTACATGGTGACCAGCGTAGGAATTTCGCGACGGCCATGTTATCGATAGATATCGGACTTCTTTAGTGCCTAACTGAATCTAACCTCTCCGTTTTAAAAGATGCGTTCATAACCAACTGGGATTTGGGGAAGTTCCGACCTGAGTGGGAGAAGACACCTGAACGCGTTTTAAGAGCTCCGAGAAGTAACGTTAGGTTTAACAGCACGCGACATGGCAGCGTTTGTGGTGAAATATTAAAAAACGAAATGTACTTGCTCCGCGCACAAATAAGTCACTATATAGGTTCATTTGGGTCGTAATCATTAGCGCAACCCATTGTGATATTAAATACTTCGTGTTGTACTGTTGAGTATCTGAGGTAATGTTAGCTTTCTGGCTAGCTAGCCTTAACGTTACCTAACTGTCAGTACCGTTGTCCCTGTCGTCGTCATGTTAATGCATGGAATGAAAGAAATTCTAGAATCTATAAAAAAAAATTGCAGCAGGAGTAGGTTTAACTAAGGACTTAAACATATTAATTCAACTATTTATATGGAAAGACCATATCAATTATATTACGTTATTATTCAAAGTATGATAATAAATATTGTAATGTTATTTTCTTATCAGCAATTCAAGTTCAAGTCTTAAACATGTTTGTGACACTGAATCCCAAATGGTCTTGCCCCTAAAATGATGAAATACCAATACTGATGATTGTGACTATTATTTTAAACGTTGAAAGTTCCTCTTGAAAGGGGTGATGTTAAGCCTCAATATAATCTTAAATTAACAGAGAACACATTCTTCCATCAACAACTTGGGTAGCTATTAGTGCAAACTGCCTTGCCCAGTGATAGAACTGCAGATTTTTCACCTTGCTGACACTGGGATTCTATCTAGCAATGTTAAGGTTAATATTGAGATGCTCTATTCACTTGGTTATAATTAATCCCCTTGAATTTTCACACTGTTGAAATTAGAGATGATTTGTGCATATTCACAAGCTTAGTATAATGTTACTCTCCTCCCAATACAGGCTGATGATGTAAACACCCTCATTTATTATTCTAAATAGTATTCTAAAAAGTCTTTACCCACCAACCCAAAGAAAGTAATAGCGAGGAGCATAACTTTGTATGTGGAATCTGACTTTGTTTCACAAGAATCTAATGGGAACCTTGCTCTGCTCTGGACAACACCTCCCATTGTTAGAGTTGAGACACGTGGCTCATGTTGCTTAGGTTTGGGGATAAGTTCAATGTGACAAAAATAAAAATGTCAACTGTGGATGTTTTACCACTTTAAGGTTAAGTTCAACATGAAATGTTAAAGTATTCTGGACCATCACTTTAGGGTCAATCCGTTCTGAGGGAGACGATTTGGACTTAAGAGTTCTACAGCGGGCAAACCACTAATAATAGGTCTGTGCCCTGCACAAAACAGCAAGCTCAGATATCAGTCCCTATCGCTGCCTTTTGCTGAGGCGGTCAGATCTGACGCCAGGTCATGCAACTAGAGATGGACAACGTGGCAGAAACCAGGCCTAATAGGCCACCACAAGAACGGTATAATGGATATATGGTTTTACGCTAACAATGTTTTCTACAGGTGGGTAGGAAACTGGATGTACTATTAAAATATTAAATATCATATTTATGTCAACAATTTGTTCAACACGGTGGAACCAAATTAGTAACTGGAGAAATTGTAATGCAAATATTTATATTATAGAATAACCATCATATCATCGTCAAAGTCATACCATAACTTCTGAAAAGCATGCAGTGTATGTTACAAATGAAATTAGTTAACTTCACAGGGTAGTAAAACTGCACCAGACAAACCTGATGCTCCTTTCCAATCATTTTTGCAGATTATATTCTGGTGATGAGGGATATTGCATGTCATTTTGAGAAGAAAAATATAATAAAAGGCTCTCATCCTTAACAGTTTCATAATGTAGCCTTAAGTAACCTATTGACAGTTTGTCTTAGCAGTTGACAATGCACAACAGCTAAGACCAGAGTGGGCAAATTTGTCACAAATGTGAAAACTTGTTTTAAAACATAATTTCAATTCTATTTGTAATGTTGAAAATCCAACAAAAATGTCTGTTGTTAAACTGAACATTGAAATGAGATAGAACCCAGGGTCTCAGTTGTACTACATGTGCTGGCTTGTTTTGTTATGAAGTTATCCCTGTTTAATGTGCACACTTTGCCATGCCATTTCTTTCCTACATAGATTTAAGGTACATCAAACTTAGTAGTATATGTCGTACATTTAATGGAGTCCTGGTTTTTGACTCAGAGGTGCATTGGAGGCTAATATGTTCAATAACTACAATTTCATCCCATTATGCTTTCATCCGCAAAACACTTGGTTGGAATGTGCATACTCACAAATTACATGTAAACCTTGCTAATGTTGAAGTAACAGCATCATTGGGATTATAGTGACTCCTACTGTTGCTTGGAACTGTGAGGCAAAACCCCTGTATTTGCAAGAACAGGCTCTTTATTTTAAACAGTTTAGTGATCGACAGATTGTATCTTTATGAATATTCATTTTGGACTGTGCCAAACAGCATCTCTCTCAGACAGTGGTAACCCAGTCAGCTGTTCTGGATTTTTAGCCAACAACAACTATTCCTTGCAAAAATTCTGATAAGATCACTAGCCTTGATTTGCTTAACTCCTCTCTCCCTTCCTTTTGTAAAAGGTCAACTATAATCAAAGAAAATCAATGAGGACAGAATGTGGAATAATATGTGCTTGTATGTGAGTGGAGAGTAAAGAGAGAGCACAAGTAGACTTGAGGCTATAATCACTGCCAAAGGTGTTGCTGTGAACGGTACTGAATACTTATAAGAAATACATATGGGATTTCTGTTTTTAATAAATTAGCAAACATTTCTAAAAAACAGTTTTTCTTTTGTCACCATAGGATACGGTGTGTAAACTGATGAGCAATAAAAATCTATTTAATATATTTCAGAATAAGGCTGTAAAATACATTGTAGAGTTTCTGAAATGGTCTGATTACTTTCGGAACGAACTGCATTAATTCATTTTGTTTCATGGCCACATGTATATGTGGTGTGGTAATTGTTTAACATCTCCATAATGGTTTGAATCTGACCCAATGATATTTCAGCAATAACTCTCATCGGTCTTTCCTCACTTTCCCCTCAAATAATCTCTTTCCTATACTGAAAACAGAAATGTTTGTCCACTAAACATGAAACTGTTTATCCTTGACACTATTTCCTCTCAAATATGAACCTAAAGTGATTCGGTTTTTCATAGAAACAATGTCGCACTCACATTAAGGCTCGCATATACCAAGTAGGGCTGCAACAATTACTGTCTGTCAGTCTTTGTTTTACTAAAACATTTGCTAAACTAATCTGCATTCCAGAGGAAGAGACAACGATCAAGCGTTCCTACTACGGGTGTGCAAATGGGTGGGATCCACATGACTAGAAACGCTGAAGCATGAAGGGCCTTCACGCCGTGATGAAATCCTATTGAGGAAATGTGAGTCACACATCCTATTGTAGGCTCACGCTCACATCAGTCTTGTTAATTTCATCTAGTCTATTCACCTAAAGTTCTTGCCACTCCTTATCATTCACAATGTTGTGTAAAAGGACACATTTGACACATTATATGGAGAAAAGGGAATGGAATGAAAGCGAATGAAACTGATACAGAGGATATGAAAGTCTACTTCTAATGGAAATAAGGCCACTAAGGCGATATGGTTTCCGACTTAAGACAAAAGACATCACATGTCTATTTGAAGATGTGGTATCAACTCCAAGGTCTGACTCAAGGTTTTAAACTGAGAAGCTGTAGTCGAAGCTAAGCTTTTCCATGAACTTGTGATCTCTGACAATGATTTTTTCCTCACTAATGTTCAGGCTCCCTGTCAAACAAAGAAGCACACTATTTTACATTGGGAAAGAAAATTGGTTCTGCTTGGCCTGAAGTGTCTAGTCCAGCTGTCTGACAGCCTTGAACGTGTGAGTGTCGAAACATTTGACTGGTACTGTGTATACATATGCATGCACGCACACAATTAACACATTACCAATTAAACAATTATGTTTGCATAGTCCCCACATGTCAGGTTTTCAAAAGTATTGAGGGCTGTCTATTATTTAAAATAAATGATTCATTTGTTTGTACTTGGTTGCATATTTCCTCAAATCGTTATATAATTTGCACAATAAATAAGACCAGATACTGGATATATTTTCTTTGTGATGCTCTGCCAAGCCTATTTATCAGCAATCTTTAGTTCCTGATTGTTTTGGAGCCATTTTGACTTTATTTTGATCTCTTCACCACAAGAAAATGCATGCTTAACTGTTCTGAGATTAGGTGATTGATTTGGTCAGTCAAAAATCGTTAACATTTTGGACGTGAAAAACTTCCTGGTAGCTATGATTGGTTTCATTATCCTACTGTATGAACAAACAGCTCTTTTTTACATGTACCAACAATGCAAACACCAGTGTAATAAAAAACAGCTGTGAAGCAAATTTTACAAAATCTTTTAGCACCATAAAATCAGGGACTATGTACAAAATGTGCTGACATTTGTAAATGGTAAATCCTTAAAATCAAATATGTGTGCCGTACAGGTCACTTGGAGTACAGAAGTTCAAAAACTCAACTTTGACCATATTTACATGCACATGCTGGCCGATAATGACATTCCTAAACTGCCCAATCTGTGTTGGTGATCCCATCCCAACTGGAGCTGCTGCTTCTTGTTCAGATAGGAGTGAAATCCTGTGTAGGTGTCTGCTGATATGGCACAGTAACACTGCACCAGTATTTGAAAAAAAGGAATGGTTGAGCAGGTGGTGACCGCAGACAATTGCCCTCCCCTTATCCATCCTGATTCATTTTACTAGTGTCCTTATCACTAGTGGAAGCATGAGGCAGAACCTGCAGCCCGTTCAGGTTGCACAGGCAGTCCAGCTCTTCCAGGATGCCACATCCATGTGTGCCGTCAGGAGGAGCACTGCCAGAGCCCTATAAAATGACCTCCAGCAGGCTACTGGTGTCCATGTTACCTCAGACCCATCGTCAGACCTTACGCTGGTGCAGTGGGTCCAGGGTTCCCTCCTGGTGCAGTAAAAAGCCAGGCCTCCTGTGGCCAGAGTGTATAGGCAGTTCCTGGATGATGTTCCCCAGACCTAAATCAAATTGAGAACCTCCGGGATGTTGTTTTATGTGCATTCCAAGCCACCAAGTAGGGCCACAGACTATCTAGGAGCTCACTGACGCCCTGATCCAGGTCTGGGAGGAGATCCCCCAGGACACCATCCGCCGTCTCATCAGGAGCATGCCCAGACGTTGTCATGAGTGCATACAGGCCCGTGGGGGCCACACACACTACTGAATCACATTGAGTTGCCGTGATGAAATACACACAAGTTGGACCAACTTGTGATTTCAGCTGTTTACTGATTTTCGGTGTGAGTTTGAATCCAGCCCTCAATCGGTTGGTGATTTTAGTTTCCATTGAATGTTGTCACATCATTTTGATCTTTAATAGATCTCGTTCATCGAGACCCATGTGTGATTTAAGTGTTCCCTTCATTTATTTGAGCAGTGTGGATGTGTTAGCTGCATTCCTATTATCTTCTATTAGATATGAAGTTTGACTGGTTGGATCAGCTACGTCTGTTAGCCTGCTGAGCTGACAATTGTCGGCAAGCTATTGTTGGATAATTCGGACTTATTTTAATTTTCTGAAGTTAGACTGTCTAACTTCAGAAATACTGCTTACTGTTTCACCAAATATCTTACCTAGGTGTGAAATGCTACAATATTTCTTCTTCGTCAACATGTGTATTCTGATCTCTTCTGCATCATATTCTGGCTGTATCATAGTGCTACGCATGCTGCCGCTGCGCCTACTGCCAAGTTTTCATGCTACATTCCAGTTGCAGATGTTAATAGAAACGTTTACCTACATGTTATTTACATGCCATCCCGATAACTCTTGTTAACATGACCAAGACTTGCCTTTTCAAGCTCACTGGGCCTAGAGAACAAAATGAGTGTGTGTTTTGTGGAAGCATGATGTGCAGGACATTGCTCAGTGAAAGGCACTTGTGTTTGAGTGAAACGGTGTCCTTTTTCCATTCCCAACGACATCAGATCGTAATAGATTGCATGCAGTACAAGGTGACGGACTTGTTTGCAACATCACTTTTGGCCAAACGAGCATGACCCTGACAGAGAGAATATTCTTGGGGTCATGTGAAAGAAGGAACCATGCTCTGGGCTTTTTGACATGAGCACTTTTTTTTTTTACTTACAGAGCAACTATTTACAATGATGGACTGATTTACTGTTAAATTATGAAAATATAGAGTGTAATTTTTGTTTACATCAAGAAACATTGCCTTCTCATGAAAATGAAAGTTATCACATAAGGTGCAGTAACAAGACTGTTGTTGACCTCCCCAGCTAGCTGCATGGGCAACTTTGTTAAGAGACGAGCTCCCACAGCAGTTTTTTGTCCCTATAGATCCCAGGCATCCCCCTACAGGACTCAGTCAGCAGATAGTTCCACTCAGCATCACTGTCAACACAACACAAACTCCATGCTTTCTGAAACTGTGTTACTATCATGCTACTATTTGCCCGGTTTTAATTTTTATTTATTTATTATAGTGCTGAGTCAACCCAAACATCACCCAACAATGAGATTTCCCTGTTGCTCCACTGATGGAGGGTACCACACAAAAACTTCGGATGATTTAAAGAAGGGTCTAACTTGACATCAGAGTTAAATATTTTATGTATATACTTGATTAACAACCCTGTTTGTCAGAAATTATATGGATTATTGTTATCCCAAACATTTCTCTTTTCCACTCATGTGGAAGGGCATGTCTAGAAGAGTATGAAAAATGTGAAAACTCAAACATCGCATTTTTAGCAATTCTAAAATGGACAAATATGTTTGGAATGTTTTCTTCAGATCAAAATGTGTCGTTAGAGTTCAACACGTATTACCAGAAAGTTAAAACTTGCTTAAATTAATTGGGATTTGTGACGATGTAACACTACCCAGAATATATTCAATCTTTGTGTGGATGTCCAGGGAAACTTGACACAACCCTCAGACGTCCTGAAGACTTAAAATCACGGAATTTTGCTTATATGGTTCATCACTACCCGCAAAAAATACGATGTCCTTTGCCAACATTTAGCAATGTCTAAAGCCTGACATCGTCGACCGAACGTCGCACTTAAATTAGCGATTGGCGGTGTCACTAATTGGACAAGGTTAGTTTTCCCAAGCTCGACACGCACATAATGTATGCTTGTCGAGCTACATTTACATATGACACAACTTTGGAGAAAGCATTTCACTGAGAGCAAATGCTGAAGTTAAAAAAATTACTGTCACACATTATGGTCTGTATAAAGTAAAATATATAACTCTTACCGTACTGGGTCTTTTCAATCCCACGAATGGCTAACTCCTGAACAAAACGAACGCAATATAACGAAAAGTACCTACTTTCCTAAAAATCCTGTGTGCGCGTTTTGAATATACCGTGCCCAGATTCTTCTGCGTTGTTCACTGCATCCCATGGACTGGACGTGACGAAACGGATGGTACTAACTCCGCCTCTGACAACATCTGTGTTCTCTTCGGTCTTGCAGAATTTAACCAGTGGTATATATGTTGACGACTATGCGTTACATAGTAAAAAAAATTGTAGCTGTTGTTTAAAATGTAAAACCTTAACACACACACAAAGCTATTGCACCAAGAAGGGGAAAGTGATGACGATTTAAAAAAATGTGGCTGATAATGCAAACCATGTTTTCCATACATTTACATTTTGCCAAAGTAGCTAGCTAACAATCTAATCCATATTGTTTTGTTTCACACTTTCTTTTGGGGGGTTGGAGGAAGAAAATCATACATGCCCACGGCTCTCCGGTTTTTTCAACGCTCATTGAAAAGCAACCGTGCTTATTATACCTACGTGTCTTGGAATGTTAGATAGTCAGAACAGCTTTCCTCATGTGGGTCACATGTGACTTCAGTAAAGTTCGCTCTGCCCTGTTTCTACAGGCTACCTGCCACTCATGTACCAACGCCCATCACGGGTACATTTGTACAGTGGGTCCTCTTGAGTGGCACAACATAAAAATGCACAGACTCCTAATGTATGGTAACCCGAACCGAATAGAATACAAGAACCGGCCGGCACAATTCAGGGCATTACAGGACAAACCAATAGGTTTCATGCGATCTCAACACATGCTGCTGTCTTCCTTTTTAGTTTTAGGTGGAATTCGGACTTATCAGCAATCTCTTAAAGCATAAATGAACAGTCAGAAGTGGAACAATTAATGTTATTTTCAATACCATTTCTGAACACTGAACATTGGTTTTAATTAGAGAGGGAGATAAAGCGTTTTCATCAAAAACATACATTTTTCCATTTGAAAAACAGAAATAATGTTTCGACGTGACCATTAAGTGGGCTGTCATGTGGACACAGGTTCATGCCCCTGAAGCAGGCTGGTTCCAAAACAAACCCAATCAACTTTCACTTGGTGTATAACATGGGTCCTTCCCTCAACTGAAATTGATTTCTTTGTCTGAAATTAAGATCCAACTAGTCAGTGACAGCTGTGCGAGTTGCAGAATCATTCATAGATGTTTTATTTCAAGACCTGGCCCCTGGCACTTTGGGATCAGAATGTCTTATTCTGATCCCAAAGTTGCTCTCACCACCACTGGGATGCCCTCCCTCCAATGCCATTCGGTGGAGTCACTGGCTTGTTGTTGTCTCTCTCTGTTGTGCAATTGGGCTGTACTCTGCTGACAATGCTCGGCCCTCATTCAGGATGATTTGCGGTTGGTTGTCCACTGCATGTGATTGCCCACATGCATCAATTAACTATTACAATTTGGACTCGTAATATATTCACCCGGCAGAGCCAGAAGAGGACTAGTCACCTCTCTGAGCCTGGTTCCTTTCTAGGTTTCTTTCAAAATGTCGGCCTTCTTAGGGAGTTTATCCTAGCCACTGAAGTTCATCACTGTTGTTTGCTCCTTGGGGTTTAATGCCGGGTGTTTTGTAGAAGCACATTGTGACAACTGTTGATGTAAAAAGGGCTTTATAATATACATTTGATTGATTGATTGATTTGATGTATCTAAGACCCTGTGGATTTTTTTGGCTAATCGTTGATATCTAAGTATGCAGAAAATGTCTGATGAATTTAAGCACTTTAATTAAGCATTTAATTTTTTCACTCATTTGGAGTGGACTCATTATCTCTAACACACATCTGGCATTAAGGTAAATATAAAACTGGACTGTGACCCCTATCGAACCAGAAAATGATAAGATTGAAGCCTGGATGAATTATTACAACAAAATGACTATGTCCACATACACAGCAGGTGTTTTTCGTAACATTTAGGTTTGAATGCCTGTGAAGGAGGGACCTATAAACAGTCCTGTCAAGAACATCTCTGTGTTTGAATGAGTCAGCTATGGGAGGGAGATCTTGCCTGACACTGTGTATTTGCTGTAGACAAAAAGCTGATTCTTGTTATCTTGCAAAGTCAATGAACACTGGTTGTGACTCAGTCCCATTGTTGAGACTGATTGAATCGCAAGAGTCAATGAAACAAAATGGAAGATAACTAATAGGAATATTGGTCAAAAAGTTAATAATGAAGTGCGTGGTAGGGTGAAGAAAGAAAATACTACATAATACAACCATACATTTTCATAATGAGTGTTTATTTTAGTTTGTTATTTTCTGTTAAATAATTTGATAGAGACTTCTAAAGTTATGTCTATATTTCGCACATGAAGCAATGAAGATTGATTGAATAGTTCACAAAACTCCCAACTTAAGGATTTGAATTACTGCCAACCCGTGGTGGGGAAAGACAAGCTGATGGATGTGACAGGAAATGTGATAGTTGTTACAAGATGGCAACAGAAGGTGGCAGTGTTGTTGTAGGGTAAATTGTTTCAGAGATAGAAAATGTAAGTAATAGCTTTTAATGTAATAATTTATTTCAAATAAAAAGTTAACCAAAACAAAACAGATTTTTATGTGTGAAACTAAAGGATTTTCAATGATCTTGGATTTCATGAATAAATTATCTTTTATAGACTGATACTATTCTGTCACTATAAACTATAAGATCAAAATGTTTTTTAACAAGAGTATATTCATTAAGATTTGTTCAACAGTCCATCCGAACACTTGGTATGAAAAACAGAAAATAGTTATTCAGGACATGACCCTGTATAGTCAAATTAAGGGTGGCCTTTTCATTCCCAAACCCCTCCATGTCTCAGAGTCCCTTGTCTTAATGCTGTAAAAGTTTATGTACCGGGGGACGCAGGTCAGTCTGTCCTATCTGGTATGATTTCTACTGTCTCGTCTGTTGTCATGTTGGACTTTAGGTAAGCTTTCTCATTCTGTCCCTCATTCCAGGAGGACCTGAGCTTGGAGTGGTCTCCTGGCTAAGAAGAACTTTTTGTAGATATGTCCTCTATGAGGCAATCGTTAAATCAATACAACTGAAATAGTTAAGATAATTTTGTTCATTCGTCTGTGCATGTTCAATTGTCCTTATATAGGAATGGTTTGGGAGATTTTCCCAGTGCATTAGTTGTCTTGAACAATGTATTTGTCTTGGGTCTTTTGACCAGCCGTTAACAAGATATTCTACAAACATCAATTAGGGCAACCCTGCTCCAAGTCTCACTGGTGAAGCTGGTTCATTACCTGCAGAACATCTTCTAGTATGGATGGTCCCAAGTTAAAGTTAAGGGCGTAGGATAAATCTTCATCAATCACTGAATGGGTCTCATCTGGGGGACAAGGAGCCTTTTGGGGGACACTGTTCAGCTCGGATCCGTCCGTCCCCATCGATAACCCTCCATACTGGTTATTTTCCTCCTCTGCTTGGTGAAACCCATCATGCTCCTCCACCTCTATAGCATCCAGGAAGGGCAGGGAGTGACACTTCTTGTGCCCGGACACATTGGGAAATCTGGCTTTCGTAGCTTGTTCATCCATCTCTTCTGGGTTCAGGAGGCGTAGGGGCTTGGGTTGGGGGTGCTCAGTGGGGGAGATGTTGGGGTAGAGGTCCTGCTGGCATTGTGCGCGGTGGAGGAAAAGGCTACCGGTCCGCTGGAAAGCTGTGAGGTCGCCAAAGGCATCACCACTGGCGTCCAATCCAATGTGAGAGAGGTGGCGGAAGTCATTCAATGGGAGGCTGATCATGTTGACTGACAACAGCTGACGGCGCTTCTGCACGCGGGGCCAGCGCTTGGCGTGTGATTTGGTGTCCAGGGCTGTCTTCAGAGACATGTTGGACTTAATCGCCTGTTAATGCGTTGAACCCCGGAAGGTGGAGGGAAGAGGTCAGTCAGTTGGAGGGTCTGGATGACCTTCTGGCCACTCTGTAAATGTGAGGACAAAAAACTAGATAAACGTATCTCACATGGCATAAGGGGAGTGTGGATTGTCACTGTACAGGTATAATGGGATCATTTTGCTTGAACTGTGCAACCCAAAGTGATCCTCTATGTTAAACAGTTTGAATAAGAGTGCAAAACCAATGCAATTTTTAATTCCGCTGACCCGATAGTACACCGAAAATTGGCATGGTGTAGCCCTAGCATTTACATAATTTCTGCGGGACAAAATGTCTGCTGTTGCCTTGTTTGATACCCATTTATTGGAATTATTTTTTGTTTATTTGTTAAGTTTTCCCTTTATAGTGCCAATAATGAAAACCTTTGACTCAGTTCTTCTGATCAAGAAAGCTGGATTCTTCAGATGGATACCTAGCACAGTGTATGGTAACTGGATTTTTCAGATGGATACCTAGCATATTGTATGATAAGTAGATTATTCAGATGGATACCTAGCATAGTGTATGATAAGTAGATTATTCAGATGGATACCTAGCATAGTGTATGCACTGATACATGTAGCTGTGACTGCATGATAAAGGAACCTGTTTTTCTTGTACACATGTCAAGTCATTCCAACTTCACACACAAAGCTTGGTGCACAAATCCTAATGAAAAGGCTACCTCAGGTTTTAACAATATTTCTGCATTGTGAGAAAACTCACCATGAACCTTAACTGGAAATAATAGAATGTTGCAACTTCCACAGACATACCTAGTAATAAACAACATACGATGAGATAATATATGACCCAATAAAACTGGGGTAACGTTTTGTGTGCTTTTCATGATGTATTAAAAACCTAGATGACTAAGGTTTACAGCGGTCCAGCAGCCTAAGCTGCACATATACTGCTGCAGCATAGGTTTTAATCGGACCCGCTGATCGTTTAGCTATATCATTACCATCTTTTAACACTTTCCTTTGTGATATAAATACCTGAATGTGTTAAAACTTAAATCTTAAAAATGTAAATACATTACACCAAATGTTTGACATGGGATTTCTCTCAAGAAACAATTTAGGAAGCTCTAGAAAACTACAGGAGTAAGATTACTCAGCCAATAATGTGTGACAGTGTAAAAAACATTGTTTATTATGTTTTTGCCCCCCACTCTAATTAAACAATAGCTAATTTTGCTAACCACTCTGTCAACACTTCCCCATATTCCCTAGAGAACATTTAACGTGTGTAACCCGAGTTCTATGAATCAAGCACCATGTTTCTATACACTGAGATAGGTTTCATTATCTACATGAATATGTGGTCTAGGAACGTTTAATGGATACACTGAATCCGGGATGTATTATTATGCGACACATTTTAGGGAGTGCTACACTTTAGTCATTCCCCCTTGGCAAAGTAAGAGGGAAACGAAACGAAACGAAGCGTGTCGTGATGGCGCATTGTTGTTTTTAAGGTTACAGCTCATATATTTTAAACGTATGCCATCAGCGGGTGTAATAGTTAACCTGTTTAGTTAAGTTAGCTAGCTAGCGAAGCTATATCTTTTTTCCACGGGCATTCTGAAACGATTTCTAATCTTTACAGGCAGCCGTATTACCACCACACACGTACGTAACCGGCGCACGATGCAAGCATCGTGTTTTGACAGCTACGAGTTCGATAAACGTTGCTAACTACCTAGCGGTGCTTTCTATAATATTTTTCTACAACGTATGCCATAATTATTTGGCGAAGATAAAGATTTTCGTTAATTGGTGTTTTTTATTTCTAGTTACCTAACATTATAACGCCGGCTTGATTGGAAAGCATTTATTTTCCCGACTGGTAGTAGTCCCTATACCTGCTAACAGTTATATAATTTCGAAATTGCTAAAGTTACAACAATCATTACAATATGCGGTCAATGTCAATGCTTCGAGACTGACTGAAAGTTGTCTATTAACTAGCTAATAATATTTTATTTTCAATTAACCACGGCTATTGTATGTCAACGCATTCGTTAAACAATTTCTTATGTTAAGTTGACACATCATGAAGCCGATAGGGAGAAATGGGATGATAGGACTGTGTGTAGGAGCAACCGCGGGTGTAGGCCTGCTTACATTCATAATCTACAAAGAAGTCAGTAGAAGAAGATGTAAAACATTAGTACTCCAGACCAACCCCCCAGAGTACTTGACAGACAGTCCGAATGGAACACTCCCACATACAGGACCAGTTGAAGAACAAGGTAAGTAGTACAGTAATTGCTGCTGGTTTTGTTTGAGAAGCTGAGAAAAAAATATTAATTTACGTATGTTTCTTTTTGTTTGCTGTAGACCAGTATGTGTCAATGTGCAATTCTGTGGTGTTTTTCCAGGCATTTGTTGTGGTGTGATGATTATGGCCTTCTGTGCAGTGCTATGTGTCTACATACATTTAGTTGCATCTTTTCTGTCTCCGTTTGTACATCCAGAGGCGGTGGTCAGGCAGCAGACCCTGGCCGGGGTGGAGGCGATGATGCAGGGCCTGTCCCTGGAACAGCAAGTGGAGCTCAGGAATCGTCTGGATGAGGTGCTGACCTGTGTATCTTCCCTCCGCTTGGAGGTGGCTGAGCTGAGGACCGGCCTGCAGGACATCGCCCAGCAGATTATCCAGGATGTCAAGTCAGTGGTGGGGGTGTTGGGGGTGACCACATGGGCGCACCAGGAGTCAATGAATCTAGGTTCCACCTTGTCACATCTTCTTTGGGCCTTCTCTGCTACTGTGTGTAGGAAGGGTGTGGAGGAGAGCCAGAGAGCACGCAGGCGACGACACATGATCAGCCACCGGGAACGCACTGACTCACTGAGCTCCAGCTCCATCTACTTCTCCGCCAGTCAGGGCAACGCCAGCATGTACGGAGGGGAAACCAGTGAGGGAGGGTAAGACCAGCATGGACTAGAACCACAGCGGGGGAGGGACATCTTACATTTAAGTCGTTTAGCAAATGCACTTATCCAGATCAACTTAAATGAGCAACTGCTAAATCTGTCTGCCGCCCCCAAGCGGCAACATTGGACGAACATGAGGATAGGGCTGATTCAGTAGTCACTTCAAAATGTCTTCCTCTCCTGTCCTCACTCTCAGCTACTCCACCGCCAATGCTGAGTCGGACTACACAGATCGAGACACGGATCGGGAGACGGACAAGGAGGTGGAAATAGAGCCGGAGGAGGAATCGGAGGAGGACCAAAGCTGTGCCACAATCCTCACTCTACGCCAGGAGGACTCCCAGGAGGAGGAAGACGAACCACAGGAGGAAGAAGAGGACAAAGATGAGGTGCTGGAGGTAATGGCTGAGGTGCCCAGTGGGGAATTAGCACTGCTCTTGGCCCAGAGTGATATTCTCCATACAGGGGATGACAAGCTGAAGGCAGAGGGCTTCCGTCTGCTGCTCGCCAACAAGCAAGAGGTAAGGGTCTTTCCCAATGGGAAAGGGTCTGAGAATGTTTGTCCTTGTATAGTTGTACACTAAAGAGTTGTTTAGTTAAGCTTAGCAACCTCTCAGATATTTCTCTTCCTTTTTCTCAGTACGGCGACAGTAGTGAGTTTCTATGGCGACTGGCCCGTGCCTACAGTGACATGTTTGATTCCACTGAGGACAAGCAGGAGAAGAAGTTGTATGCCGAACAAGGTAAAGAAGACATTAGATTGTGAAGAGAAATATAAATTTAATTTACTGTCAGATTTTCTTTGGATGATTTTACTGGTGACACTCCACAGGTCATGAAGAAGCAGAGTTTGCACTGAAGAAGAACGGCCTGAATGCGGAATGTCACAAGTGGTAAGTCACTGAAAGGGCAGATGTGCCGACCCATTTGCAAAGAACCCATAATCCCAGTCTTACCACCCTTTGTTTTCTAATGTCTTTCAACAGGTTTGCTGTTCTCACTGCCCTCACCTCCCAATATGAGAGTATGCATGGCAAACTGAAAAGCAGCCACATC
Source organism: Esox niger (assembly GCA_016801105.1). Lineage (NCBI taxonomy): Eukaryota > Metazoa > Chordata > Actinopteri > Esociformes > Esocidae > Esox > Esox niger. The sequence goes on along the minus strand of JACXGJ010000047.1, from coordinate 59,386 downwards.
CTCAAGGTACAGTCTGTGCTTCTCTCTCTGTTCTGAATTATATTTGAATTATGTAAGTCCTCAGATGGTAGTCTTCTTGTTTTAGAAATCACTTGGTTCCAGGCATTGAATAGATTTTAAAAGGTAACCCATGAAAATGTGAGCTATTTGTGTGTGGATGCACAATATTTTCTCTTTACTCCAGGAGCACTTAGACCAAGCGATCGCCCATAGGGACGATGACCCACTGTGTTTCTATCTACTGGGGCGCTGGTGTTATGATGTAAGCGAAACAACCAACTTGTCTATTAAGCCAGGATCTTGTCTTTGTCATTCTGCATTCCTATTATAACCAGTCCTACGGTAAATAATGTGTTCCTGTGGGCTGCCTGCCCTTCTTTGTAGGTTTCCACTCTAGGCTGGCTGGAGAGAAAGGCTGCAGCAGCCCTGTATGACAAACCACCGACATCTACACTCCACGATGCTTTGGAAAACTTCTTGAAGGTACATGATTAATTACCCAACACCAAATAGACCCCTAGCCCTTCTCCATTTTATGTGGATTTATTTTTTAAATGAATTGTATTCGTTGTAGTCACCTTATCCACTGTGTTTCATTTAAGGCAGAGGAGCTGAACCCAGGATTCTCCAAGACAGTAAGACTTTACATTGCCATGGTATGGGAAAAACAATTATGTAGCCAAGAGCAAGCATTTGAAATTTGGCTTTCTTGTAACTACTGTCGGGGTTAATTTTTCTGATCTTCTGATTTCCCTCTCTGTGGTTTTATTTGTAGTGTCATAAGGAGCTAGGGAATTTGTCAGAAGCCAAAAACTGGGCCACGTTGGCTTTGAAGATGCCTAGGGACTCAACTGAGGTAAGTAAAAAAAAAAAAAAAATTTAAAAGACAGTATACAGAACAACAAAAATTGTGTACAAATATAACAGGTATAAATCCTATAGAAAGATCTAAATTCTAATGTCAGAAAGCAGCTTGTATATTTTATTTTTTAAGGAGTTATGTGAGACAAGTGTTGATCTAATTCCAATCATAGGTAGCAGCAAACTATACTTAGTGTCGACTACATGAAACATAGGCTTTAGGACGGATCAGAGTGATATACGTTGCATCCAGAATTATTGGCACCCTTGGTAAATAATAATGAACAATAAAGGCTGTGGAAAAAATGTTATTGTTATTGACAAATTGGATCTTACATAACTTTTTTTTAAAACGTTATTACAAAACTTGAGTTCACTCTTGCATTAAGTGCGTTGTGCACCATCCCTTTGCTACGAGGACAGCTCTGAGTCTTCTATAATGTTCCATGAAGTTTTCAAACATTCTTCCATACAGAAACTCTCCAGATCTTGGTTGGGGAGTCTCATCAGCTCACCCTACATGTATTCAGTGGGATTTAGGTCAGGGGACTGTGATGGCTTCGCAAAAGCTTGATCCTATGGTCAGTGAACCATTTTTGCGGGGATTTGGACGTATGCTTTGGATTATTTTCCTGCTGGAAGATCCAACAATGACGCAGTTTTGGTCTCCGGACGAAGCCAGACAGGTCCGAGAGATTTTGGCCTAAAATCCCCTGTACTTTGAGTCTATGTTGCTATGGATCCTAACAAGGGTATCTGAATTTTCAGATATCGGTGGATTACCTCATGTGGATATTTGGATGCTTCGATTAGGGTATTCGGTGTTAGTCGATGTGGTGAACAAAGAAATTAAACAAATGTTTCACCCGAGAAGTACAGAATGATTTTCAAATGTATGGGTATATTTTCTATACAATCCATACACTTAGTATACTATTACAAGATCAGCTGGTGTTAATCTAACTGCTTTTATGTTTTTTAGGATGAGAATAGAGCAAGATTGGAGGCAGAACTGGGAGCCTTGATTGACAAAACAGACCACTCCCTCTGCGATGGAGACAAATAAGATGGGGCACACTGAATGCTACTGAATGGACTTTGGCCAACAATTTCACTTATCACAGTCACCCAATTCAATGTGTGCTATATAGAACTACCATGACTTGTCCCCTCCTTCCTTTGTGCACCAAGAAGATATACACTCAGTTGCCAGTTTGCTAGGTACAGCCATTGAATAAAGGATTCCCCCTCCCATGCCTTCAGAATAGCCTGAATATTTTTGGGCCATAGACTCCACAAGGGGTCTGAAGAGTTCCACCGGGATGCTGGTTTTGGCTGGTTGAGGTCTGGAGATGGCGCAGGCTATTCAAGTATACTGAACCAGGATTTGTTGGACCAGGTGATGTTTTTTCATTCCTCAGCTGTCTGCTGATTACATGGCCACTCGTGTCCCTTGTTGTTTTTAGCAGAATACAGTAGCAACTAGCGTGAACATCTGCTGCAATAGAGCATCTGTAACGAGCACCAATAAGTTTGGCGGTCGGAGGTTCTGTTCTGCACAACAATGTTGTCTTTGGCAGATGGACTGTCACACCACACTGATTCTGTTTGATTTATCAAAGAGTAATTGAATGCTTTGATGCCTGTTTGCCTGCTTTGTATACAAGACTGTCTGTATAGTCACTGTCTGTTGCTGCAAACCATTTTTTGTTTGTTGAACAGGGCGGTGTACATCGTAAACTGGCCAATGAGTCTCTCATTATTAGTCACTAAATCAAATGAAGCAAAGTATTTATATTCAATTGTTTGTTTTTGTTACAGGCAAGTATTCATCTTTAAACTCCAAATAATTTATCCTTTCTGACATTAACTCTTATTAATGCTCGGTTTTCTCTGAGAAGTCATAGCATATTTGTCCTTCACCAGTCCCATTGCTGCTGTAATTTACTTTTGAAGAGTCTTCGAGTGTTGTTGCATTGTGTGGATGGTTACTCAGATGGAAGTAACTGACTCCCTCTTGTTTAGGTGGTTTAGTAATGCAATGTTGACCACGTATCCACATTGTTAAGTCAAATAAAAAAATGCCCCACAATATTAGCTAATAGCCTCAACGATCATGTAGGTGTAATTATTAGTGTGTGATGTAAAGTGAAATTGTTTCAATGAACCAGGCCCAAGGCCATTATGGTATTTAAAAGAAGCATGGATCCTTTGACTTTTAGTTTATAGAAATGTGACTGAAAATGTCAACCTTCTGTCTTGCTGCCTTTGATTTTTATTTTGAGAAAAAGTTTACAGTTGACCATCTCTTTGTAAGTTGGTGTAAAATGTAAATTTATCTTACTTGGCGCACTGGATGTTTATACTTCTGTTCATGTTGTTTTCAATAGGACCACATTACAACATTCCAATTGAGTTCTTTTAAATGGATTTCATGTTAAGAGATATTCTGATTCAGCTGTTAAATGTATTCTTTGTGTGTTACCTTGCATGAAACTGGCGTGTTGACTCCCTGGTGAGACCACTAATATTGACACCACATGAAGAAAATGTAAAATATTTGTGTATTCTTGGAGAGCATTTAATTTATTAAACACAAATCTAATAATGAACACTGACTGTCCATTAATCATGTCATTTTATTAGTGGGAGCTTACATTGAACTGCAATATGTATCACAGGCATGCCACTTTTTTATAGAACACAAGAAAGAAAAAAAATCTAGCAAATAAACTGGTTGTTCGTTTTTCTGTCCATAGACTAAATCAATACAGAAATAAAATTTCATGAGACAGTGGATTAAGGACGTGGAGGTACTAAATAGGAATGTTCAAGGATCCCACTGTTTCCACCAGTCCCATTAAACATCAAACAGACTGGGTGTTTTATTCTCAATAAGATATTTGTTTTGCATTCAGTTATAGAGATGCAGTTAGCGATCAAGGCTGTCAATAATTTGGTGCAACTCGATAATTCCACTATCTAATGGAAATCTATTACGTTTCAAAAATACAATTTGGAAATGGATGTTTACTAAGTAACACAATTCAGACACCAAACTTATGCAGATGTTGAGTTCTTGACATACTGAGCGGTTTCATAAAATCACTCAACGCTGCAGCAGTTTCTCTAATTTAGACTCAACAGTGGTCTCTTACAGCCCTCCGCTGCTGCCAGCGGCTACAGGGGAACTGCTCATGCGCATTACATGAAGTGGGTGAAACACCCACACCCCGGCAAGCCAGAGACAGGCGGCCGAACAAATATCACACACTGAGCACTTCATGGTTTTAAACAACACTGTGAAAAAGTGCCACAGCAGTGTTTAGTTTGAGTTGACATTTGAATAGATATATAAAGGAGACAGGGTATCCTAATAAAACAATTTTAATACAACACATATTTATATAGAAGATATAGTTCTAGAAGGGACAAACAAATAGAAGGCATGTTGTAGTTTCAAGGGTGTCAAACCTAGTTAAGCGGGGCAGGCACGCACTTTTATTCAGTCAAGCATCTGCTCTTAATGGAATACATGCACGTGTTCTATTGATTGGATGTCAAATCCAAATATGGGGGTGACCCCAAGAGGAACAGCTGCTGCTGGTACAGGGGCTATTGACTATGCTAATAAATACTAATTATTAAAACGCAATGCTGGGAAAGAACCAGACACCCTTGAAATATACAAGTCAGAAAAGTACAACCAAACATGAATATTCAAAATAATAAAGCCACATTGTACAGTAGATTGAATAAAATAACAAAACAATAGTTGTCCTTTTGTGGGTGAAATCAATTCTGCACATTTCTGTGAAGCTGAGCTCCCTGTTGATGAAAGCTTCTAGGCCCATACAAAACAGTATACAGCAGTGGTAAGCAACTCTGGTCCAGGAGTACCAAAAACACCTCTGTTTTTCCATCCTCTCCTAGCCAGGGACTAATTTAGTCGTGGGATACCAGGTGAGTGCTACGAAACAGCAGGTAGGCCCAAAAACAGAAGAGTTTCCGCTCTTTTGGACCAAGGTTGCCCACCTTTGGTATACAATGTAGGCCTAAGAACGTGAATCACTGTTAACGCAATTGGCATCTTTCTCCATGAAAAGTACTCCATAGTGTAGAAATGTGTTCCTCCCTCAGGAATGGGATTGTGCAAAATCATATTTCTCAAACAGTCATGACCAGCATCTCTCCCCATCAGCCATTTTCTTTAGCTCTTATCCCAGGGACGTTTGCACACACAAACAAGAGCTGCCATTGTGCAAGTTGATGGAGGCGGGTGAGAGACACTGCCACATGACATACTGCCATGCTCTCACTTCCCGGCACGGTGCCATCAGAGCTCAATCCTTGGCGTCGCCCACACCGTCCGGGTTGATGGCAAACATGGCTTCAGACTCCGGAAGGCAGGGCGAGTCATAGATTTTGCAGATCCTCGTCTCCCCACGACCTTTCCTCAAATACAGTCTGAAAAAATAAACAGGCATTATATCCATCTGTAGTGTTCATTAACCAGGGCCCTAGCAAGTGGTTGCATATATAATGATTTGGTTTGACTAGAAGTGTGCCCTGGCCAAGGACGCTCGAGCCCGTCAACCTAACCGGATGTTAGCAGCCTGGATTGTTTTCCTAGGCTGCCGTGACTTACTACAAAGAAGCAAAAACATGTTTTATCAAGTTCTGAAAGAATATAGTTCCGCTCTGTTAAAGGCAAATGTCAAATTTGGTCTGATAAGCCGACACACTCTCCTCCGCGTGCCACAGACGGTACGTTTGTGCGTCTGGCAGAGGGACGTCATTGCATGACTGGGAAGTACATTGTAATGACATATGTAGCAATGTGAACAAGGCTGTCAGGTTGAGGACGGTTACAAATAAAACACCCATGGACATTCACGAACACAATATCACCATAAATCCAACAATGGCAAAGCAGTGGATGCAGTTATGTGACAGGGAGCAAAGGGGTCCCTCACCGTGTGGTGGAGGCGTGTGCCATGATGTTGCCTCCAATGGGCTTTTTAGGGTCTGCAGAGAACATGGCAGCTCCGTCCACCTGGGCGACCACCTGATTGGTTATCACCACGGCAACACCAAACTGTAACGAGGCAAGAGGAAAATGCTGGTGACCATTCCCGCGAACAGTTGCAGACACACAAAACACTGGGTCTGCAAAGAGTTAATGTTGCTAGCAGAAACACATTGGAACAAACCAAACCGAGAGAAATATATTTAAGGAGTTTCACAACCTGACAAAAGCTTTGTTTTTCAAACCCTGTTCTCACCTCATCTGCGAGCCTCAGCAGCATTCTCAGAAAGCGTCCCAAGTGGCCTTGCCGTGCAGAGAGCTCTCCCCGTCCAGAGTAATCCGTCCTATAGAGGGCCATGGCGCTGTCCACTATCAGAAGGGCGTACCTGAAAGAAAACCAGCCATGCCAGTAGAGTGAGCAGACAGGTACTTTACCAGGATTCCCTCTAGTTTTTTTGCCTTTATTCCAGATGACCCCAAAACCAAACTATCGACATGGAAGGAAAGTTAGATTAATGGAAATAAGATTAACAGAAATACATATTAGGATCAGAAACGTTGGGAATAAGGAGGAGGGAGGGGAACGGGCCCGACCTGGACTCCGCCATCATGGCTGAGGCTTGGTAAAGGAGCTGGGTCTGGTGGTCTGTGTTGAAGGCCCTGGCATAGGCTACGTTGTCCAAAACATCACTCCCAACAAGTCCATAACTGATCCAAAAAATGGCAGAACAGTACATTTTACAACATGCACATTATGGTAAATTCTGTAGTTTATTGCTATTGATTCTGTATATAAGAGCACTCACCGTTCTGCCACAGCCAGTAACCTCTCTGGCCTGAAGGTGCCCTCTGTGTCGATGTACATGGCTTTGCCCTCTCCACCACCCTGGTCAATAGGCAACTGGGGGGGTAGAACAAACACTCAATGAACATTTAATAGTGGGGCTGTTGTCACGAGATCAGGATGATAAATTACTGTAAGACCAAGTTTGCCTTTATTAGTGTGAAACTGTACCTGACACGTGACTGCGAGAGTGTGACACAGTTGTGTCTTTCCAGTCCGGAACTCTCCAAACATCTCTGTGATGGAGCCAGTCTCTATCCCACCTGAGAGACACACAGCCCTTTTCATGCACACGGACATTGACTGGGACAACATGTCTAATTCAATGTGTGCCCAGTCATGGGAATGGTTCTAAAATCAGGGTAACCTGCAAAGAGCCCAGCCTCACCCTGTAGCAGCTTGTCAAGCTCTTTGGACCCGGTGGAGATCTGGATGATTTCAGCTCGCCGTTGGTGGAACTCTGTTGCCGTGGTGAAACCCATGGGCACTAATTTGGCAGCTTCAGCCTGTAAGTGTTACCGTGTAGGCAGAGGAAGATCAGGCAGGACTCATAATAGCAGGCCTTACCTCAGGCTGTGGGCAACCCAAAATGAGAAGATAATCTATTCAGAGCCTGGTATATGAAGGTGAGCCTACCAGAACTTTGTCTGCCTTGGCCTCACTGATCCCTTTGATGTTGAGCAGCTCCTTCTTCGGAGCATAGGCCACGGCCTCAATGGTGTGGAAGCCTGCATCCTCCAACTTCTTTATGTCACCGGCACTGATACCACATTGCTTTGTAGGAGACACACATTACCATTATGAATTTAATGTGACGATGCCGCAGAGGAACAGCTTTAGCCATCAGCCAAATGCTGTTGGCTAGTAGTGTACTAAAAAAAGAAATTTGCTTCAACAACTACCTCCAGTCTACTCAGTGGCTGAGGTCCAAAACTCTCCTCCTCCTCTACCTCTGCCTCTGCCTCTGCCTCCACCCTGGCCTCACTCCTCATAGCCATCTTGAGTTAAATATAGCAGAATGCCTGTCAAAGGGGGAAAATTACAATTAACAAGTGCAATAGTTAAATGCGTAATACCAAATACCCTTTTCTGTGGGGTCTTTGGCTGTATCCATCAATAAACTTCACATTTAACAATTCAGCTAAGCCTAATCATAACTAGTAGCCTCTGTTGTACATACACCTGGTGGTATTCAAAATATGCCAGTTGGATGGCCCTCTGAAACATTTCATGCTAGCAGTAAAGTGAGCTTGAGGTGCATTTACCTCAGACACATATCAGACTGGGCTGATATATAGGTGTACAGCAGGCAATTTACATCTCTTCTCAGAGTAATAGCTCAACAAAAATTTAACTTAAGTTTAGTCAATGTCTCGCAAGATTACTAAATTAATGTAGGCTATTCTATATCAACGCAATTCAACAGTAAATATTATTTTAGGCTGAATGATAAATATAATTTTTAGATGCAGAACTTAATCTAGGTTATCATTAACAGAAAATAAAGGTGGAAGTGAAGTTCCTTAACTCATTTGGCTGGTTGGGTACCCGCAAGCTCAATCACCAAAACCACGACTAAAAATCCAAAGGCCGACTCGACTAAACTAAATATTTAGTTTTAGCACGGCTAAATCTAAATATCTTCTCTTTCACTTTTATTTTGTTAGCTGATAAATAAAAAATATATATACTTTTTGAAATGGCAAAATCCTAACTCAAGGAAGTATGAGTACAATCATATATTGAATATTATTCTCACAACATTAACCAAACCCCAACTGCCAGCGACGTCTCCTTCACCGACGAGTTTGACAGGACCTACGCCCGCATCAACAGGGACAATAAAGAGTCAGCCATTAAAGCTGAACTCCCCCAGATGACCCCCCCCTCAGACTACCTACCACAGATGTGTCGTTGGCACTGAGCAGGGTGAATGCACGCAAGGCTGCTGGTCCTGATGGCATCCCCTGGCATGTGCTCAAAGCATGTGCTGGGCAACTGGCTAAGATCTTCACCAAAAATGTCAACCTGTCACTGGCCAAGGCAATTGTTCCAACGTGCTTCAAGACCACATCCATTGCGCCAGTGCTGAAGAAGTCGACTGTGTGTAGCCTGAATTACTTTCGACCTGTCACACTCACCCACCCCGATCATGGAGGAGAGGGCAACTATGTTGATCGTCAGTGTTTTGAGGCTACGAAAGACTACTTTTGGCCCACTAGTTTGCCTCCCGGTCGAACAGATCTACTGAGGACGCAATCTCCACAGCTTTACAATCTGCCCTGACCAACCTGGAAACAACCTACACCTATGTGAGAATGCTATTCATACACTTTAGCTCAGCATTCAACACGGTCATCCTCTCTAGGCTGGTCAACAAACTCCATGACCTCTCTCTGCAACTGGACTTTGGACATCCTAAAAGACAGACCCCAGACTGTCAGGTTAGACAATGTCACCTCCTCCACCCTGATCCTCAACACTGGTGTTCCACAAGGCAGTGTGCTGAGCCCTCTCCTGTACTCCCTGTTCACCCATGACTGCGTGCCTGTACACAGTTCCAACACCACTGTCAAGTTCACAGACGACACCACGGTGGTAGGCCTTATCAGTGACATTGAGGAGTCAGCCTACAGGGAGGTCAATCACCCGGCGGCAAGGTGCACTGCAGTCATGCCCCAGTTCCCATTGATTGCCCTGAGGTGGAGTGTGCCCAGCTTCAAATTCCTGGGTGCTGACATCTCCGAGGACCTCTCCTGGACCCACAACACCTCAGTCATGTTCAAAACGGCGCAGCAGCGTCTGTACTATTTGAGGATGCTGAAGAAAGTCAGCCGGTTCTCCAAGATCCTTGTCAACTTTTACCACTGCACAATCGAAAGCATTCTGACAAACTGCACCAGCAGGCTCTGGAACAGTTTCTTCACATCTACTGTAACGTTGTTTTACTCTGTGACCCAGAGAACTCTGTGAACCATGCGCACACGTATGTCTACTGCGGGGACCTCATTGCTGCCATCTCTGCATCCCGGTTGCACATGATACATTACTCCTTCAATTTGCCTCGATTGCACATCTAGAATGTCACTTAAAATAGCAATTTGTAACCACACAACTAATATCCCACCTGTAACATTACTTGTGCCTTTTCTGCCCTCTGCCCTATTGGCCTTAATTGAAATTGCCTTCATTTCACATCTAAACGTTCCACTTGTAATATATGCTTATATTTAATACTTGTAAATGCTTGTACATCTTCGGGTTAGATTCTAACTGCATTTCGTTGTACTGTTCAATGACAAAATTGAATCTACTCTAAAAATCGAAACCTAGCTCATCGTGACAGGTATTAGTTTTCATTGGAATTAATTTAAAAACAAATTCATAACATAATTCTGGTCGCTAACAACAGATACGTTTTTACTAGAAGCTACACATCGGGAAATTTCAGTTAATTCCAAGCTAGTTAGCCATGGATTAGCTAAAGTCAGTGAATGGGTAGCTAGTCATGTTGACTGTTACAGTACTAGCTTTTAATGTAGGTATCTACTGTAGCTAGTAGCCATCTAACGTTCACAATTTGTTTTACTTTTCACAACAAAAAAGGCCTGTGTCGTTTAGACTTAATACTGGATTTGGACAGTAACATAAAATACTTTATGAAGGGCAATTATATAACAGTAACTATATGAAACTTTAACTAGCTAGCTTGCTAGCTCTCCAGCTCTATGAACTGCAATGCCCCTGACTTGGTTTGTGTAATTCTACTCACGTAATTGCGAAATACAAATGTTTTACACGACATACCAACATGTTAACTCATTTTCATGTTAACCCAATGTATGTTACAGAATGTATCCCATCTTATAATAACATCCACTTACCTCCAGTTAATCGTACTCAAAATAAAATCTCCCGCTCGCCGCTCAACGTACTTGATACGTAATCACGTTGGCCCTTCCCTCGAGCACTGCAATTGGACGATATTACCGGAATTAATTGATTGTGACTTATTCAGTATCTAGACACCCAAAAATCGGCAACCCGGGCGGGAAGTAAACACAATGTATTGAGCATTAACACTTGGTAACACTAAGTCAAGCCAATACATTTAATATCGCATTACAAGTCAAAGAACATGAAGAGACAACTTACATTACTGAGATGTAACAATGACCCTAAACTACATTTAGATGAACTACCCTTCAGAAGTTTGGGGTTGCATAGAAAGGACCTTGTTTTCGAAAGAAAGAAAGTTAAAATGTTATAAATTACTATTGCAGATGGATAAGTGCATTTTTAATGGGATGTATATACATAGCATTTCAGAGGCCTATTATCAGTAAAAATCTGTCCTGTATTGTGTTCCAAAGGCACATTGTGTTTGTTTATCTAAATTAATAATTTCAAAAGGCTATGTGGTCATTAGAAAACCCTTTAGAAATTATATTAGTTGAGCTGAAAACTGTTGTGGTAATAAAAGGAATAAAACCAGCAATCTTTAGACTAGTTGGGTATCTAGAGCATAAACAATTGTTCGTTCAAATACAAGCTCCAAATTGCCAGAAACAAAAAAACATTATTCTGCAACTTGTCAGTCAATTCTAGTTCTGAGAAATTAAGGCTATTCCATGTGAGAAATTGCCAAGAAACAAAAGATCTCATACCAGGGTGTATAATACTCCCTTCACACAACAGGGCAAACTGTTAACAGAACTGAGGCCCCAGTAAACCAGTGAGCAAGAGGACAAATACATGTGTAGTTTGAGAAACAGATGCACAGGTCCCCAACAGACATATTAAATAGCACCCACGAAACACCAGTCTCAGCATTAACAGCAACAGGTTGCTGGTCTTCTAGGCAGTTGCACAGAATATCTAAGCATGGCTAATGAAAAGTTTAGGCTGGGCAGAAGAACAGACACTGGAAAAAGATGGTGTAGGAAGACCAGCATTCCAGTATCACCTGTCCGCTGATGTTGAGACTGGTGTTTTCCAGAAAAAATATTTTGCTTTTCACTCAAAACCAAGGACATTTAAGTGACAGCAAACCTTTGAACAGTAGTGTACATATAATAATCTATTATTCTAATACGATTCTAATCAGTGCGACAGCCAAATACCATTGTCAAACAGTGTGATCTGCCCAACCAGTTGGTAAACACATGTACTTACATAAAAAGGCAGACCGTTAATGTGTTATTCCAACTTTATTGCAGTGAATTTCAAGTATTGCTTTAAGGCAATACATCAAAGACGGTTAGTAAGAACTCTAGCAGTCAAAACATATAGAACACAACATGGAAAACTAAGACACAGAACGCACTCATTTAATGGAACTGACAAAGATTTTAATTCATTACACTACATGGAATGTAGCACCACAACAGACATTGACTGGAGCTGGTCTCAGCACAGCAGATTTTCATTGATCTTCTTAACAATCTTAGTTAAGTAGTTTCTTGCTGGTGTTACCGATGATATTATGTCCTCCACCTGCTCTTTCCTTTAAAGGAAACATGTTACAGATGTTAAAAGGAACCCTTTTGCAACCATTTACATAATTAAATTATAAACATGTATATGTGAGATTTGATACATTCAAATATTCTTACGTTGTGTTTCCAATGTGATTCTGAAAGTTTTGCAGTTGAAGGAGACCGAAGGGGTAAGAAGACATAATGGCTACAGTTATCTCAAACTTTGCAACTGTCTTGAAACCGGAGAAGAGGATCTGAACTCTGAAATTAACAATGAGGTAAAAAGGTGTTAGTTTGCATTGATATTTATTCAGAAAAATGTTTAATTGAACATTGTCTGTATTTCTATGGTGAGCGAACTTACTGTGTGTCCACACAGCTGATGTCTAGGATGTTTAGCCTCAGAGCTCCCCACTTTTTCATCATGTGTATCTCTTCTCCCAGGAGGCGACATCGGCTCACCACCAGACCCACATCATGCAGCAGCTGGAGTAAGAGCCAGGCAGATATTACCAAGGCACAATGTAACCTCTATGACCAGCCCATTCTGAACACTTTGCGTGATTGTCCAGTAATACTGTTTTGGCAAAGCCTCACAATTACCTTGGGAATGTATCGACTGGTTGTGTATGTTTTGAACAAAGAGGGGTCACTGCCAATGTACTGACATAGCAGGTTGTGCACAAGGCGAGAGTGGCCCTGTGACTTTTCATCTATGAAAAAGAGAAACATTTGTAGGTAGACCAAGCGTTCTGTGTGTGGAGGAAATCAATTCATTATTTTTACATTAAAGTGTAATTGAGCATAATTTTTCCCCACCATCCATTTGGCGATGAAATGTGATGTCCATGATGTTACGCTCATTCTCTTCACCAACTTCTCCTAAATAAGAGAGCAATGCTTTAAAAAAAAACTGACATTCATCCTTGACTGATCTGGTTTTTGATCAGTGTAAGACTAATTGCAAAAATCAAATTCAAGTAAAAAATGTATTTAATATATAAATAAAGAATTACAATTACAGTACAAGAACCAAAGATAACAGTTTTGGAGATGGTGCAAGAGCAAAGATGCATCCAGAGGTGAGGAAAATGCAAGAGCGCTTTCCCAAACCCCACACTGGTTTATATCCAAACCAGTTTATGGGGCTTGGTTAACCAACATAGAAGTACCAAGACTAGTCCGGTAGAATAGACCCCTTATCAATTAGTGACACATCCTGATCACTTTCCTGGGGCCATTCATATGACAGAGTGGTGTTAATAAGGATCAAGTAAGCCAAGCAATTAAAATGAAAGCTTTTGTCCCAGCTTTCAGACCTTATTGAAACATCTGTTAACCGTTAACATTCCAATTACATAAGACAATTAGCCTATAGGTAATAAGTTAAATCTAATCTTACCCTCAGATTTCTCAAAATGTACCTCCATCAGGAAGGACTGATAGAGAAAGCTGTAGACTGTTTTCCTGTCATCTTTCTCCACAAACTTCCATTCATTCAATCTGAAACAAAAAGTGAAGGTTGAAAGTCATTATAGGCTTACATGCAAGGGGAAAAATTGATCCCTGATATAAAAGGGAAAAGGAAAACCGGACCTATCCAGCATGGCAATGTGGTCTTCCAGGTCCAGGGCCTCCTTCTGAAGTCTGTCAGCTCTGTTCAATGTGCATCCCTTCTGTACTTCTATTTCACATATTTGCCTGGGGACAAAAAAAGAATCTTCAATTGCTCTGCACTTTCAGCAGAAGTCTGTAAAGTAACACAAATACGCAACTGTCTAGGTGAGCGAGCTTCAGCTACGACGATGCAAAACAACAATCATTTATTTGCACTAAATGTGATAAAGGTACGATTCCAGCAATAAAGGCATACCTTTCATACTCAGCAACAGCTTTGTTGACATTCTCCAATCCTGATAACACAATGTAATATCACATCAAATACCAAGCGTACCATTGGTTAATAACATTTAATAAGTAAAATAGAAAACAAGAATAACCTTGTTGCCTTGCTTTTAAAGTTGGTTCACAGTCTTCTAGCCCAGTGCCTTCCACAGCTGCAAGTTCTGTGGAAGACAGAAGGAGGATAAAGCCTCTGAAATCAATAACCAACTGGAATTACCAAATTATTTAACTTGGTATAACATTTAAATTGATTAAACTGGAGAATATTGAAGGTTTCAAAAGGGGATGAACTAAAATCCAATATACCAGCTTCCAAGTCATGTATGCATTCATCAAGGTCTGTCAGTAACTTGTCCGCTTTCTCAATCTTTCCTCTTAAGTTATGTTGTGCCTCCTGTAAAGATGTAATGTTAATTATGAAACAGTAATGTGAAGTGATGCACACACAAATGTGTACGGTAACAATTTCTTAAATTTACTGGCATAATTGTAATTCTCTTCAAGGGTCCTACCTGAGTGGTTTTTACAAGGTCAAAATATAAAACACTTTTCATTTCATGTGATTGCACTTTGCTTTTCTTTCTGAAAGATGTCCTCCTCTCTTTCAGTTTGGCACCAAAAAGCTGCAACTGAGTAAATCATAAACCGAATCTTTAACACAGGTATTCCACACTGACAATATCTGCATCCATTTTGACAACTATTAAACAAAATACAATTAATAAATAAACAGACAAAAGACAGGTACATGCAGAAATGTAAATACCTCCTCATCTGAAAAACCCTTCACTGACTCCCAAAGTGCTGGATTTACATTTTTCAAAAGATTGTCTTGGTCTCTAAGACGAACTTTCAACCTGAAATCAGAAAACAAACAAAACAAATGAATACTGTACATGGCTTGTTATTCACTATGTACATTATATATCAAGCATTCTTTTTAGTCAAGCTTAATGCATTTTAGTTAACCTACACTTGACAAATAAAAGACAGACTACATAATGAAACATACCCATCCACCAATTCTGTCAGCTTCTGACAGTCCATCTCATACACTCTCTGTTTGGGACGGTTGATGTGCTTCTCCATTAACAAGTCTTTTGTTTGGCAATCCATGCATGACACAACCTATTGAAAATAATTCAAATGACTATTATATTTATTTTCTCATAAAAATTCCACAAAAGCTTGTAATCCATTCCGTAAGCGAAATAAAAATAAATGTTTAGGGTTTACCTTGGCAGGCAGTATACTTTGCCGGGGTTTATGAATGACAAAGTCAATGCTGAATAGTTTCAGGAACTCGGTCACTGTAATGCTACCTTCTTGGAGTTTCTGAAATGGTATGTGAAAGAGAGGTGAATACACTGTACAGCAAAAACGTTTTCTGAGGTGAAAAGTCTAAATAAGGGTTGTTGGCATACCTTCCGTACATCTAACATGTAGTCACCAGAGTCCTCAAACTGGGACTCAAGATGGTTTTGTCTAGAATCTAGAAAATGTCTTAAAGTTAGTATTACCTAGATGATGCACTTGTTTTAAAAAGAAACAAGACAAAACGAGACAAATGTGTTTGATTGACGCAGCCGAGTGACACAGCCTCATAACTCACTTGAGGTCTCAAATGTGCCCTCACAACGGATGTTAGCGTCGCTGCTGGAGCCATCGCTTGCGGTTCCTGTACAGTTACTGTCCCACTGAACTACGTGTGTGGGCGCCACCTGTCAAGATAGTGTGTTTGTGATTATTAATGTGTAGATTCTATTTAACAAAAAAATCTCACTGATAATATCAAATTCATTTACCATTTCTCTGACATTTTCTGTGGATGACTTCCACCTTTTTTCCTTGTCCATAGAGTTCTCATGGACCTCCTCTGGTAGGAGCCTCTTCTGACTTTGGGTAATAGTTTGCACTGGCTCTTCAAAGACTGCCTGAGGAGACTTTGCATCCACAGTTTCTGATAGGTCCTCTTCAGTGCTAATATCTGGAAGCACTTCATCATTAATATTGTCCATTAAGGTGTTGCTGATCTGCTGATTACTTCCAACCAAGTTGTTCTTCCAAATACGTTTCCCAAAATCAGGCATGCCCTTGGATTCCATGTGGTGTGGAACAGAGTGTTTGGCCCTTTGTGGGAGTTTGGGCAGGAAACCACCAAATGACCCTCGCGATGTAAGGTATTTTGTTTTCAGAGGAGTCATATTAGATTTGACGTCGAAAATATGGTCCTCCAATCCAACACTTGCCGTAGTCATTCCTCCCATGGTTTTAGACCCGTAGTTTATAGTGTTTAAGGATTCTGTCTCTACACCATATTTGTCTGAGGTCTTCGCCAGGTCAAACAAAGGTGGAGCACAGCTATCCATCCCTTCAGTAGATATAGTTATTGTGCAGCTCATATGATCAAGTTTCCGCTGCAAATCTGCCAAACTCATTTGATCTGTTATCTCTGAAGCTACATTATCATTTTCTTTTGAAACTGAAGGGGATATTGAAGAGCTTACTGATTTGTTAAGAATAATCACAGGTTGTTCAACCTTCAGAGCCGGATCATTTATGTCTTCCAATCTGTTTTGGTCAAAGTGATCCGTGAGGTTAGTGAGGACTTGTCCAAGTTGAGTCTCAGGTAGAATCAGGGAAACTGCCTTGGTAGTTGGGCCCATCAGAACTGCCTCATTGGTAATTCCATGTTGTTCAGTTTGCAATGTGACAGACTGGGTCATTTCATGATCCTCAGAAAACACTTGAGTTTCATCTATGATCACTGCCTCCTCCTTATTAGAAGTAACAGCTTCAGCATTATTACAATGTGTTGCTATTTCTTCTCCGTTTCCTTCAAAAGCCTTCTCCTGTCCATTAAATAATTTTGTCACATTCCCTAACGCTTCATCTCTTTGGGGTAAAAATGTCAGGTTAATACCTCTGGATTCAATTGCAGTAGTCTGGCTTTTTGTCCTTTCCATTTCAGAGTCAGAACATGTTGGTGACTCGCCACTGCAGCGGCGTTCAGTACCTAACTGAAACATGTTACCATCTGCAATCTGCTCTAAGTGAGGAACCATCTCCAGAGTCCCACCCATACTGGTTTTCCTTGCACTGACATGCTCACAATTCCCCATCTTTATGCTGTCAGACTCAATTACTGCGGTCTCACTTCTAGTCATATCCATATAATCGGAATCCAAAAATAGATCTGTTTTGTGACCCCCAAAAGAACAGCCTTTTTCTCCCTTGAAATTTGCCTTAGAGCTTGTGGACATCCTGGGAAATGTGTCATCACCATGGGCAGAAAAGGAAACATTTGCCACAATCTGTTCAGTTGACGCTTGACTTCTCTCTTTACTCTTTTCATTTTCCCCTAAAAAAATATTATTTGAATCAGAAATATGGACAGCTTTTCCTCTAACACTTTGTGATAGATTTGTGACATGATTAACTCTGGTGTCAATGACACCTGTCTGGCTCCTTGTGAATTCCATGTCATCCATACTAAGGTCTGCTCTAATCAGGCTCTTCTCAAACAACTTGTTTTCGGGTTTGGTTATAGGCAACAAGCTGCCCATAGCCTTATCAGTCATGTTTGAAACATTTAGTGTTTCGGACATGTCCATAGCACAGTCATGCTCTGATGAATTATTGCCTTTGTTAAAATCCGACAAGATACTATTCATTTTTGTCCTTTGCCCATGATTGACCACATTGAGGCTTTTTGTGTCTAAGGCAAGAGAGGATGGCATGCAGAATGAACCATTCCTCATCTTTCCCTGTGAGGGGACCTCAATAAGGCCTAAACTTTTGCAATCAATGGCAACTGTCTGACATCTTGTAGTCTCCATGTCATCAGAGTTTGGGAGGATGGTACTATGTGATGTCTGTCGATTTGGCTGAAAAGTGATTTCTTTGTCCTTGGGAAACATCCAGGGAGATGACACACCCTTTTTTGTCAAAGAGCACACATCCACATGCAGAGATGCATCAAGAGCTGCGGTTACTTCCATATCATGGTCATCATCTCTGAAGATCTGGGTTTTATTCGGATCTGACATAAAGACCACACTTTTAGTTTTCACCAAGGGACTTGGGGCTATCATACCAATGGCTTTGGAGTCAATAGCAGCAGTTTGGCTCCTGGTCAACTCCATTTCATCTGGATCACTAGAGAAAGATGCCAGACTGAAAGGGCTTTCCCTTAACCTTTGTTCCTCAGATGTTATATTTGGCACACTCTGAAATACTCTGTTACTATCTACTAAAGTATTGTGGCTTTTTGTCAGATCCATATGATCTTCTTCATAGTGCACCACAGATATAGTCTTGAACTGAGTGCTTTGCATTTGAGGAATAACTGATGCTCTAATAGCTTTTGACAAAGCTGGAACCTGATTCTCTTGATCAACTCCTGACATGCATGCATTGAGTGTAGCAAGAAAGCTTCTGTTGTCAGTTCTTTCTGTAGGGGACGCAGCTTGGTGGAAACCCACTTCAGTGGAGCAATCCGGAGTTACTTGATTAACAGTAGGGCCCCTAGTCTTTCTTAGACTGGCAAGGAAATGTTCAAATTCTGGATCCATACCTCTGTCAGATGTGGACATGTTTTTAAAGGGGGCAGACTTGTCTGCTGAGTCATGAGAATACCTAGTATCCTTTTTGTCTTGTGAAAAAGTAAAATCCATGTTCCCGCAGGTAAGTATAGATGTATTGCTTTCATGTGGCACAACAACTGAGTAGTTTGTATCATTGCCAATGAGTATTGTGTGACTGTGAGTCATGTCCATACATGTTGTGTCCTCTCCTGTGAACATCATTGTTTTCTCTCCATAATCATCCCGTTTTAACATGAACTGGTCCTGTTAGGAGAAAAACATTGACTTAAGTGTTTCAACAAAAATCAAGTCCACGTAAATTAACAAAGCAAGAAGGTATGACCAATATTTATGCACCTAGGTTTGGGGCAAAAGTTCAACCACAGCTTACCTTAGTTCTTTTTTGTGAAACATGGAGAGGACCATTCAATAAGGTTTCCATGCCTACATTTCCAAATTGAAAGCAAAAGTAGTAAGTCCACTGAAGTGGCATGGTCAGAGGGAATTACACAGTAAATACATTAAACAAAAAAATCGACTTAACTATATATTAAGCCTACCTGCAATTGGTTGAGACCCATCAATGGAACCAGTTTGAACGCTTGCATTTTCTGCTGCTGTGAAAAACACTGCATGTCATTTGTAAACACATGAATAACTTTTTGTATGGACAAGTATGATAAAATTAAAGTAAAACAAACACAACCACAAGCCCAATTTATGGTGGTCTGTCACCTGGCAGTGGTAGACAATTGTTCACATCATCAATACATTCAGTGATCCTGAGGTCATCATCAATACAACATCAATACTAATACCAGACTTAGTTTTTAAATACTCAGAACCAAAGCAATAACAAAAAATAGTTTAATGAAAGCGCTACTTACCAGTTTTTGTGAGGTTTCGTAGAGGACTTCGGACAGGAGAGCCATTCTTCAAGTCTCTGACAATCATTGGTAAGTGTTTTATTATTATTCTGGTATACTAGTGTAAATTCAAGTTGTCACAGCAAAAAAAATATGACTTACTTTGAAAACAGTAAAACATCATTAGAAGTGGCAAAACTGACTCTTCTGGAGATCCTCTTCTTCTCTACTGGCTTGACACGCTCCACCTTGTGAGGAAAAACATGGTAAGTAGTGACATGACTGACACCACATCAATTTTCCATACTCTATTTAGTCTTTACCTGACTCTTCTCTTGCTCTGGGCTAATGAATTTGACAGATGAAGTCCGTGGTGCTTTCAAGATCTTGTGGGTGTGGATAAAATATTAATTCAGAGATGTTTAGTTGAGAGAATTAGAAAAAGTAGTTGTGCAACTGTTGTACTTACCGAAGAAACACGCCGTTTGGAGGAACCAACAATATCACTGCTGTAATAGAAAAGACAAGCAGCTAAATTGAATATACTTGAAATACATATTTCTCATCTGATCAGGGCTCTATTCTGTGGTTACACCTGAAACCGGGTTAGGTATCAAACACTAAATTTCGGCCTTCTTAGGGAGTTTTATCTAGCCACTGAACTTCAACACTACTGTTGTTTGCACAACTGATGATGTAAAAAGGGCTTTATAAAATACACTTGTTGGATTGATTGTTGGATGGATTGATGGAGAACAAGACCAAACATACTGTAGTTAAGCCAAAACATGAATAACTTGGAGGTTGGTCAGTAGTGTTCAGGGCCTTGGACAGGGTTATAGTTCTTTTGAAACTGCTCAAGGATATGAATGTTTCAATTTATTTATGTCCCAAAAAGGAGCGATGACTGGGTGAACTGCAGCTCAGACGTGAGGTACAATTTCGTTTTATTTTTTAATCGGATTTCAGAACATTGGAGGGCAATATTTTGGTAATAAAATAGTTAATTGTCGACGAATATTTGTCCTTTTGTCAAAATGTTACTGTCAAAAATGCATAAAAACATTAGCCACTGTACTGTTTATGTATTCTTCGACATTATGTACAGTAACTACGAATTGAAAAGTTCAAGTAAAATACGAGGCGGCATATTTTGAGCTATCAGCACAGTAGTTACTTACTCTCTCCTTGTTGCTTCAGACGGTTCCATCTTCGGCAGCTGTAAAATGAATTAATCGAGGGAAACAGTAACAGTGCTATTGCGGCATCATTGACAGCTGAGCTGCACTTGTGAAACGGAAAATGAGACAGAGCCACTTAACTTCCAAAATCTAAAAGAAATACTGTACCGTACAATTAAGGTATTGAACACATATGGTTAACAAATGTTGGCACGTTTACAGGTTAGCAGAAAGAGCTGAATATGTCTCAAATATGAACTCAAATGCACACCTAGCTAGTGGCTAGTGCTGTAACGTTCGCAAGCTACACATATAAGTTGGCTAAAATAGGTAGCTAGTAAAGTAAACGTAGCCAGTTCAAGTTGAGTGTAATACATGCAGGTTAAAACTTCCAAAAACATTGTTACTTTGTCATAAACCTATTGTACCTTGTATTTGTATCAAGTAGCTGTTAGATGGTGGCATTCGGTTACTGATCTAACTATAATACCCTTAAAGCTTGTCGTAGATTTTGAATTTAACCGCCTTATTTGGAGCATGTGCCGTAGGATCAGCTTCTTCTTCTACAAGTTGTTTGGGTCGTGTGGAATCTAACGTTATACTGCCACCGCCTGAATGTCAGCACGTCACAGTTCCCTTCGCTAAAGTGAATGCTGTAAACTTACGTGTGAACTGGTGAACATAGTAGGATATAAACTCCACAAAAACACGTTATTTTTGGACAGCTTTTATAAAATCCATATCACTGTGATTATACTGTATGTTCTGTTCATGACGTTGCAGACAAGCTGCCTGGATTGGATAACGTAGATTGCGGTGTTAATGGTAGGATGGAGGACAGTCACTCGGTTCCATACTCATGTTTGAAGATCTGCAATCTGTTCTGGAATAGAATATAGTGCAACAGCGAAAGCTTCATGAGGCAGACACACTCCTAATTATAAATACGGATTTTGTGGTGTCTAATAATACTAATTATTATTATTATCATTAAACAATACCAATTATTATGATTATTATTTATTGCATTTCAAAGTGCATGAAAAGTAAAATAATAAAAAATAACTATCGGATTTAAATAAAGTATAAATACAGAATATATACATAAAAATATAATAATAATACAGTAAACTAATTTTTTTATAAATATATTATTATAGAATAATGTAGAGTATAATTTGTTTAAAGGGCAGGTATGGCCAACTGTTAAAGGTGTGTCTTAAAGTCTGACTGTCTGTGCAGCCTTGAGCCTGTCAGGAAGGGAGTTCCAGTGGCGAGGTCCAATGTAAAAAGCGTCACGGTTTTCAGAGCTGTTCATTGAGCAAATTGGCTTTGCTAGACCGTAGAGGGAGTGGAGGTTCATAGGAAGAGAGCTGGTCAGATAAGTCATTCGCTCCCATGCCATTGATAGATTTATAGACTAAAAGGATCATTAAAAAGGCAATTATTTGAGGGACAGAAATCCAATGAAGGTCAGCAAGGAGAGGTGTGATGTGGGCAGATTCATTTGATTGTCTCAGGATCCTTACAGCACGGTTTTGGATGAGCTGTATTTAATTAATTTAATTAGCTGGCAAATGGTAAGAGGTCTTAAGCAGGAAACATTCTTAAGGTGAAACAATTATGTTTTACAGACATGTCTAATGTGGGCCTTAAAAGAGAAAATAGGATCAAATTTCACACCCAGAGTGATAATGACTGAGGGGAATTATATGGCTGTCATTGGCAGGGCATATTTGTAAGAAGTGATGAGTTGCTGTAGGGTGCCTGAGCATTGCCTCTGTCTTGCTGCTACTGAGTTGGAGGAAGTTTTTCTGCTTCCAGTGTTAGATCTCAACCATAGGTTGGACAGGATTGACATAGCAGATGTTGTTTCACATTTGGCTTTTATGTACACTTGTGTGACATCTGTGTAGCAGTGGAATTGAACACGTTGAAATATTTGTTTGTTAATATTCTGAAAAATACAGATATTTTATCCATTATGCTATGCATACAGTGGCAATTTATATATTATTAAGGAAATGTAACTGTTATAAGAACTGAAATGCCACTTCTACCATGTATTGTAGATTGTTTAGAACAGATTCCAGGTAAGATGGCTGTCAAAGAGAAAGAGAAAAGTTGGTTTGCGTCTTTAAAATCTTGTCTCTATTGCATTTGATCAATTTACATATGGATCAATCACGGCATACCGTTGTAGCCGTTATCCATTTATAATATCAAATTTCCCTTCGACCATTTCACCTCAACATACATCTAACATGCATATACCAAACATTTATATTACATATTCAGTCTTCGCCACAATACACAGAGCTATTGTTACTTAACTATCCCTAATAACACTATTCAGTATGAACAGAAAAAAATGCTGATTTTATATATATATATATATATATACACACACAAAACATTACATTATCTTTCAACTTGTCTCCTAAAAAGAAATTACATTCCACTATAATATAGTGATCAACATGCTACTCACAGCTATACTTCACCATACACAATTCACACAGGGCATAATCTGCAGTGGGAAGACATTTTGGGAGGATGGGTGAGATAGGTAGTGGATGGGTGTAAATATGTTTTGGGGAATAGGACTGACTGCAAGATGAAGAAAAATAGTGTTGGAGGGAATTCCCATTCCCTCCCATAGTTGGAATTTGACAGGGGCTCTTTTTGATGAATAATCCATGATCACACTCCAGAACAGGAAGTGGTGGTAAATGCCACTTCCAGATTGGAATCTGGAAATAAAAAATGTATTCTAAATCTAAATGCTGTTGTATATAGTGTTTATCTGTATTTATATGTTTACATTATTTATGTGAGAGTAGACATGAATTTACTTGCCTTGTTAAATAATAGTTAAATATTGAGAAAAGGAATCAAAGTTTGGGAAAAGGGATAGAGGTCTATTCTGTTTTTTAGGTGGCATTGCATTGAAAGATGTGCGAAAGTGTTGGTTGAATCCGATAGCGCATGATTGAGGGAAATTGCTGTGAATGTGAAGATAATGACAAAAGCGAGTGTGTCAATTAACATACGTTTTTAATGATGCATTAATAAGGATGCCATTGAGATCCATTTGTGGTATCTGGCATGGTAAAGCCAAAATTTCAGGCATGATGAAGAGTGGAGCCTGGCAGCAGGACTGTAGCTAACCCGGGGAAAAGTGGATCTGATTCACAGTGCTTGGCAGGGCCCAATGATCGTAATAATGTCAATGTTGTCTAGAAGTGATATCTTTTCAGGGGACCCAACAATCCTGGTAACAGCCCTGCCTGTCAGTGAACAGGAGTTCTATCTAATAAATAGGCTAATGCAGAGCTGCCCAAACCTGTTCCTAAACATCTACTGTCCTGAATAATTTATCTTCAACCCCATTTATGTCTAACCCAATTAAGCTTCTCATCCAGCTAATTATTGGAATAATATGGGTTAAATTAGATTTGGAGAGAAAACCTACAGGACATTAGGAAGGAAAGATGACCTGCCTCAGACTCCATCTCAGTAGGGGGCGGTATATACACCTACATTCGGCGACCAGCCGCGAATACGAACTTGAAGAACAGTATGTTTTACGGAAATGATGTAACCACAATTTTCAAATCGTCCAGCGCCTTCTCAAAAGAGTTTCCTGTGTGTTTATCATTCAGTTCAAAAAACGGTAAGGCGGCTTTACCCTTTCTAAATAAATACTTGCAACTGGCTATATGTTAGGCGATTTGTCTCGATTTTGACATGTGTATAATGTCAACCACGTTGGTCGCAAGAGTCAAGACAAACATTCACACGATATCCATACAGACATTTCCCCACGATGTAAATATTTGTGTCCTTGTGTAATATTACCAATCATAACAATTATCCAATATTATTTGTTCTGTGGATGTGGAGGTGTAAATGAAAGTTGGCAACCTAGCAACGTAAACTTAATCCTGATAGTAAGCAAACTTACTACAAAATGCATTAACAGCAGTAAATGTGGTGTGATAGTCAGCTTGTTTACATCTAATGAATGGTTTGGACGTGGACATTTGAGAGGGTTATGTTTGATCGGTTAATTAACTGTAATTATGCTAATTGCACTAATTAGTTTAATCCTAGTCGATAAACATTTAAGAATGTTTTTCTTGGATAGCCCATTACACGAAGTTCATTTGTTCTCTCTACTCTCAACAGTTCGACATACAGCTCAATTCTAATTATGCAATGTACATAAATTAATGGTTTAACATTTAATCGTATTTAAAGTTAGCATAGCCTTCAGGATTTCAGTTGATATTACCTCTGAATTTGGCGAATACGCATTTCTAACATTAGTGGGCTATCCATTACTTGGATAGCTTAGTCATGTAGTTAGGTGACTTAACATAAGGACCAAAAATTCAATGAACTACTAAAAGTTGGCTTTTTATTTTATTTTGCATAACAGTATGATGGCATCGAAAATTCCTAGATGTGGGCAGAGTAAGTTGAAGTTATTTTCCTTCACTTCAGTCCCTGCATTCACATACCATAACTAATCTTGAAATCTGGTAGTGTTTTCTGTTTATATTTTATAATGGAAACAACTTGCATGGGGTTTTCTGCATTTGGCATTTTCTTCTTTGTTTCAGGTGTGCGACCTTTTGCTGTTGGTGCAGAAATGAAGAGAGTGGCCAATAAATATGAATTCAAAGAGACTACCGTACCGTCAGACTTCAATTTTGTTCCAAAAACAGCTTGTTTTAAGCCTCAAAATGAGAACGTACCAAGGTGACTAACTAACATTTGCATTTTTACATAATCGGGCCATAAAAACTGCAGTTGTAGCGGAATTAATGTTTTACAAAATCTACTCACCAAGATGTTTGTGCCCAGACAAAAGTGCATCTTATAACTGAGAAATTCTATTGGTGAAAATTAGGTGAACCCTATCCTTTCGTCATGGAAAAGCGGCACAGTCCCCCTCTTCCATTGGAAACATTGAGACAGACATTGACTTTCATCTTTCCTCAAACGAGCAGTTGTAGATGGGTCGCCAAGTCCATATGCTGTTTCTTTATTGCTTTAATTCTACACAATTTACATAATTTATGTTAAAGTGAAATAATGTTGGCATTATTCATTCTGCCATCAAATAAACTTATTGAAATATCCCAAAATATTGTTTGTACAATTTTTGTAAGTTGGTCAACCAAAAGTAAAATCTTGGTGAGTGGAGTGTACTGTTGCTGTAATTCAGCTAATGTCCACCAGGTGGGTGCCAAAATGGGACGTCCCTTTCGATGCCTGCCTGCTCAGAGAATAACAGATTTTGTACTTGCTGCCTGTTATAGCAATATCCACGGTGTACTGGTCTGTTTTCATCCAATACAGTGACCCCCACATCGTTTGCAAAGACCATTTCGATGTTAATACTCACACATTATTCTTCATCAATGTTCACAATAGCTGGATTGGACTACAAATGTATACATATGTAATGAACAGCTCTAATGTAGTTCTACTTTCGACATTGTCAAAACAGCCGCTATGCCTTAATGCAGATTTTATTGAATTGGATACTGTGTATGTGCACTCTAATAGTAATTACTTCTCTAATCTTTCCCCAGAACAAATGCACCTAATGTGCGTAAAGGGTAAGATTTCTCTTCTATTTAAATTTTTTTTTTTTTATAGCTGTTTGGAAAAATACATTCTATAAGTCTCATATTTGTGTCTTTTGCTAGTATCTCTACAAGATATGGTCAGCATCTGTCAGAACTCAAGGGCCAGAATAAACATTTAGAGGAAGCCAATGTGGAATTGCAGAAAAAACTTACAGAAACTCAGGTAAATATGAAGACTATTTTCCAACTGTACATTTTGGAAGGTTTTCAGGCATTTTAGTTGTTTTTATTTTCAATCAGTCTATTAAAACTGCAGTCCGTTGTAGTTGGACAATGCTTTTTAATTGTAGGCATGGTAGAATTTCGTAGTATGAAAAGTAATAACTAAAAGGACAGACTTGTCACATTTTAGAAATTTCATTCTATGAAATAATGCATATTTTGAAATCTTTCAATCATATGCAGAATCAAACTACATCAGAGCTGTAGTCCAGAGTTTTATTATGCTGATAAAAACTCTGGCTAAAATTGGTGACTGAATTAACTGTTTTCCACTGGTGATGCCTGTTAATATGACTTCATATTATGCTACATTTTACAAGTCATCAAAGAACGCTTGGGACATTCGATTGTCTTCTTACTGAATAAAATAGCAGATATCAATAGTTCGAGAAGCCACTTCCAAGGAAGCGTGTGCCACATTGTCGATAGAGCCCCCCCCCCCGCAGTTTTTCAAGTGTGAAGACAATTCTGTTAATACTTTTTAACAACTGTTTTTTTTAGCAAAAATGTGCCCTTCTGGAGCAACAACACAGTGAGCTCCAAGGAACCAATGTTGACATCCAGAAACAACTGAAGGACTGCCATGTTCTACTGGTTGCTGGAAATATTGATCCAGGTAAACATTAGAATCCATTAATTTGTTCACATCTATAAGTCACATTCAGAGCTATGAGAAGTGGACAGTTGCTTATTAAGACACTTGATTTAGTTTGCTGTTAAATTGATGTTAAATTATTTACTTTTTCTTAGTTTTGGGAGACAGAATTAGAGAAATTAAACAAGAAAATGAGGATCAAAGAAGAGAAGTTGTGGTAAGCTGTTAATTTTTGTCTTAAACAAAAATTCTGTAAAAATTCTGAAACTCCTGTATTATTACAGTATAATGTTTAATCTCTCCAATAATGCAGAATATATCACAAGATCTGTTAAGTGAACTGCGGACATTTGGTGACATGGCAACAGAACAGAGTGCACAAC
This sequence comes from Esox niger, assembly GCA_016801105.1. Taxonomy (NCBI): domain Eukaryota; kingdom Metazoa; phylum Chordata; class Actinopteri; order Esociformes; family Esocidae; genus Esox; species Esox niger. Next base: position 31,771 of record JACXGJ010000047.1, on the reverse strand, counting down.
TAACCGTAAGATCCTTGTGTTTGACATGTAAGAAATTAATCCAAGTTTTTATATCTGTAACTTGTTTGAAATTGACCTTGTTTGTAAATTTACAGGAAGTTCAAAAGGTCATGAAGGATCTCATGGAGGCTCAGGGACATCTTGTGCAGGAGAGCAATATTTTTTCTTTTGATGTTGAAAAAATGGAGAAGGCTCTTGAGGAAGCAGAGCAACTGTTATTGGAGTAGTGTGTTTGTATGAGGGTTTACTTTTTGAAATTGTTATACTTTAATAAACATAATCATTTATACTTTACAAATATGTTGTGACAATTAAATTCAATGAAATGCATTTTCAGTGATTTCCATTCACTGTTGTATTGAAACATTTGAGTCCCCCCCCCCCCATTTTGTCTTTCAGTTAAGTTGCTATACTTGTTGAAAACAACGTATTTCCACAACCTTTATTTTGTAATTTGGCAACATTACTGCCTTCCGGAAGTTAGACGCTGGTGGTTTACACTTACCCACACTGGTCGCAGTTTTACTATACAACCGCAAGCACCTATCTTTGCAGGATTGACTAAAGTAAGACGCCATACATCGGTTTACACAATTGAACTATAAATAACCCTTGTTAAGTTAATGCATAATTGGATCATACTAACTGTATACATAGTTGATTACTGCAACATCTCATTCGATTGCCCTTGTTAGACTAGCTTGCCATAGCTGTGCTAGCCATAATGTGTATAGCTGCATGTACATCAGTATTTTTGCGAACGTTGGTTACCTAGCTTCGATTTTCTGTGAAGGGAAGGATTTGAATCTGTTGCGCATAAGATGTTATAAGGGGTAGCTACTAGTACTGTGTTTAGCCAGGGCAGGGGCACTGATTTCCACGTATCTGGAATGTTGTGAAAAGTGTGCCTTTAGGCTACAGTACCTAGCTATAGTCATAGGGGAATCGCTACTGTACCAGCTATTTATAGCAGGATAAACATTAAAAGCAACTATTACAACTGATTTATTTTACATGTGGCATTACTTGTCGTTTTCTTTTTGTCTTTTTAAGTCAAAACCACCATCCTTTTGGATGACTGGCAACAATGTAGTCCATTCGCTGACAAACTATTTCTCAGTAATTTGAGGGTACTTAGACTAAGGTTTTAAAAGCCTTTGCTCGGTCTACGTTTTGCTTGTCGGACGTTTTTTTAAACAGGTTTTAATATCGAGAAATGTGTATATCTTTGTTTTATTTAACTATGATTACAGTAATTGTATTAAATTTAAAAACAATTAAAACACTTTTACTGCGCTTGTTTACAGTCTGACGAACATCGGTGTTGGACTTGGATATGTACCATGCGCCCACTCTCGGCTGTGGAGTTCTCTGGGATTTCTTTGTCGCATTATTTTGTTAAACCAAAAGCACTATGCACAATATAGTAGTAATGTTTAGTGCTTGAAACCATTTTATGTGCATGCAGTAATCCAGGCCTGTTTAAATTATTCTAAGTTTATAAGAAACAATGCTTAATCACGGTACTGCAGCCGTCTGCAGCCGTCTTTTTGTCTCTTGTCTTTATTAATTACTTTAGACGTGTTTGTATGTGTCTGAGCAGACTGAACACTTATTTTTGCTCCTACTCTGTTGGTTCCCTTAAGGGTTGTTATTGATACATCATTGTGTTCTAGAAAGGAGAGGTCCTGATCGGTTGGGCTGTTCTGTATTGTTTTCATCACCACTGAAATTATTTTTCGTTCATCCATTATCGTGGTCTTCGTTGTTCTTCTAAGTTATTTGCCATTACTGTGGTCACCTTGCTGCTTTATTTATTCTTAGTGAATGTACCAAGCAGTGGATTTTGGCATGTCTTGTTTTAGTTATGTCTCTGATTTATTCTCATTAGCCTCTTGATGGCTAGCTTGACTTGCACTGTCACTTTTTTGGTCCTCATGTTTTAAGATAGGCCCACCAGCAACAGATGTCAAATACCAATATGAAGCTTAAAATTCAGACTAGTCTATTGCCATTTCTCTTGCATGCGTTAAAACATTTAAATACACACATGCCCTAATCAGAAACAGCTGTAAAACCAAATGTCCAAAGCGTTTTGCTACCCTAAAACAGGGACACTACAAAACATGCTATACTTCATAAAAAGTAAAATTTCTGCGCATCAAACCCATATTTTTTTGTGTCGTTTACAATGTGCTGGAATTCACTGACTAGAATCACTATCTAAATTGCTTTGTAGTTTACTGTAATTATCTCCAGGCAGATTAAAAGAGGCTCTTTCCCTATGGCCTAGGGAGTGGATTGGCTCTACCATGGCCATGTGGCTTTTTGTCCCCACATCCTTAAAAGAAAATCCCTGAATCTGTTTGCCCAAGCACAGACGCCTCAGGATTTACTATGGGAGTAAATTATAGAGATGGGGTTCTTCTGGGGTTACACAGTATCTAGTTCCCGCTACTGCTGGTAGGACTTTGGAGGGGCTGCTGGATGACCTCCGTTTGAAGTTCTTGGGATATGAATTGCCAGACAGGCAGATGAGAAAACAAAATTGGGTTGGCCTCATGGGACAACTTTACATCATGTTCTTTGAATATAGGGCTGAATGCATTTTTATGTTACGTGCATTTTTCACCCACTATTTTGTCCTGTTCATAGGGATGGAAAGGCAACATCCAGCATCATTTGTGAAACAAAACATGGTTGGATTCTATGTTCATCTCTCGCTCATTAAATACTTTTTTTCAAATGGTTAACAGAGAATTATTACAGTAGACTTATCTGTAATGCTCTTTTTTGTATAGTTTGCTATTTAAATTATGGGTTTAATATGTCTAAAGAAGAACACTGGTGCCTTAATGTGTTCCTTAATCAACCTGATGACACAAATATTTATTAGGTAGTATTATATATAGCCTTCCAAGGTGAAATAATGCAGAGCTCCATGGAGAATCACTGATTAGGACTCTACTTTGTCAATGTCCTGTTTTTATCAGTGATTGTGGAAGCCAGTGGAATGAGGTTATGTGCTGAAAACTGAGGGCCCGAACGTAAAGATTACATTCTGCTATGTTCTGACAATTTCCTGTTAGTACCATTTTAAAGATGTGGTCTGCAATGTTTGGACACTGTTGAAAGTGTTTCTGTTATGCCTAAATGGTTACCAGAAAATTGTGTACTGTGTCAGGTACTGATTTGTCATCAAGTCCACTTGCTTTCAGACTTGCAGTTTCATTGCTTACTGAGCTGTGAAAGGGATCTACTTAGATTATATGCATACGGACAATGTATTACATATTTTGAACCAAAACCCCCCAAACTGCATCTTTAATACTTTATAAACCATGGTTCACAGCTGCTTTCACAATTGTTTCACATGGTAGGCTCAGACTCCAATGTTATTTCATGTCTACATTTGGTTCACCAGTCTGCTATAATATCCACAGAAGTTAGCGGTTGTCAACTATGCCCACAAGGTGGTGCTCGTGTTAATGGCTACACTATAGTTGATAAAACACTGCTATGATTACTTCTTTTTTTTTCAAATGAACACCAAATAAATTAACAGAATAATTTTACAATTGAAATGGACAAAAAGAAATTATCAGCAAAATGCGTTATCTTAGATGTACCCCAAACTGGTTGGAGTGACTGTTAATACTGGTGAGAGGTTGGGCGCCCATGCTGGATGGTGGATAGAGTGGGGGAATTTTAGTTTCCCAGGCTGATGTTGGAAGCAGTCCTCAGGGAACCATGACCTATTTTCTGTCCTTGGGCTTAAATTGAGGCATCGAAGCAACTGAGGCCAGATTGTCCAGGTGCTCAGAGGAACAAATACTGACCTAGAATATTGGCATGTTAGTCAGGATTGTTTTTTATTTGGTGGATGATTGTTTCATTGTGGAATACCACAGTAATGTTAAAGGGAGTTAAAGTAACTTAATTTGAAGATTTTTAATACCAAACGTTTGTTTTAGCATCTTCTGTCAAAGTCCAGATTTGACTACTAATATATCCGGGTGCAGTTATTTACTGAGCGTTTTCTGGCCTTTGCGATCGCTTGTCCTCATAACCGACAACTGCTGCCTGTGTAAACTGCTGTGTGGACTGTGGCCTTGACTGTAAATTCCTCTTGAGTTTAGCATGCTTGGCCAAATCCAGCTTAGAACACAGAGTTACTGTTCCTGTCTGTGGACAATTTGAGCGCAGTCCTGTCCTAGATTATCAATAAAAGGTCACAAAGTGCAAAACTATGGTCCTTTAAGACCATTGACAACTGTGCTGTTTTCAAGGCCGTGTGTTGTATTTGGTGACAAGGTGGTCTTTAGGTGTCTAGAAAAGTGCTGCTTAAATCTGCCCTGTTTTTTTCTTTATCAAAATGATTCAGCCCTTCACCTCTGCATAAGCAGAGGGCTTGTTATGAAAGCAATTACTTTTGCAGAGTTCTTTCCAAAGGCTAATCTCAAATTATGTAATATGAATGTTAAATGCCAAATGTGTTGGTTACCCCAGACTTTTTACTGATGACGAAAAGCTGAGAAGATGCTGGATGGGAATCCTTTACCCAGTTTACCCACCATTAATTTTGAAATAATCTCTGATTTAAGACTGTGTTCATATGTTCTTCTCATGTGCTGGCGATCAGCTCAAGATTCACCATGAAGAACTTTAAATGTAAATCCAAGAAAAGTCTCTGGTTCCAAATCATGTTCACTGGGGAATTTGAGAGGTTTTTGTGGTTCTTTGTCAGTATTATTGTCTCCAGGTTAATCCTAATTGATCAGGTTTTTGATGACAGCTGTAAACGACTGGATGTTGCTACTAAAGGCTTGATTGTACTCTCATTAAAATGACCAACTAAGTGATTAATTATTTAGATGTTTGAGATGGGTGGATCCAAGCCCTACTCCCACGACATTCACATGTCAGTTCTCTTTATAGACTTCAAACAAAAACAGCCAGTTTGGATTTACCACCATGTCATTACCAGGCCCAACTATTGTTAGTCAAAATATTTTTGTACTTCAGTTATTGTGTGTTGGATGACATGGGAATAACAATTAAAATGTTGGTTGGTTATTTGAAATGCCCTTTATTTAGCAGTTCTTTATTTGTCAGACTGAAGGGACTGAGATTTGAGCAGTGAGATTGTATCTAGGCCTTAAATGAGTAAAGTGAATTTCATGACCACTGTTCCTCAAGTTAGTTGTTCTGAAGCATTGTTGCCATTGCCTCCCTGACTAATGCATCTTCAGCTCTGAAAACGTAATTGAACAGAATGCATTTAAGTATTTTAATTATTGTCTTTGTAGAGCTTGTTGGCCTGTGATTAAATCCGGTTTGGAAAGGTCATGGAAATGGAATGATTTCCAACATATATTTTCTAAATGACAGTTATATGTTAAACTTGCCCCTCTTTCTGTTTTCCCATGTCCAAATGTGGAGGAACTCGCTATAGCTGCTTTCACATCCACTTGTCTTTAACCTTCAGTAACAGCAGAATTCATCCCTCTATTAAATCTGAAATTTCCCAATATTTATGGTGGCTGTTCTCTTTGCTGAAATACAGCACCACTGTCTTACTACTGTCCCCTCACTTTCGCTTTCCTCTATGGTAAAGCTATAAATCTGTCCGTGCTTAATGATCTCAGTATAACATTTCCTCACCAGGTACGATGGTATTTGGGTCGTAAGCAGGCAAGCAGAGGATTGATCTGCCAGGTTGTACATCACGTCTGCTGTATCACAGCTTTATGGAAACAATAATTGAAATCAGCCTTCCGATAGGGCTACTTGTCTAAATCTCAAGCGTAGGGTGCTCTTCGAGTCATGTGAAATATTACCAAGTTAACCATTACACTCTGCTCTCAGCTATTTGACCTAGGCCCATAGAATAAAGCGTCGAGAACAACACATGGCTCTGTCTTTTGCCTTGCCTGGTCTGCTATCTCCGTCTGTCGTGCAGCTGTCATTGTATGTATATCTGATATACTTGGGATGTTGAGGGGAAAAAAGACAGGTGATCTGTATTAGTTCCTCTCCCCCCCCGCCAAATGTGGCCTGGAGTCAATCGAGTTGTCAGAGCACATTATTGTAATATGGAACTTAATTACTTTTTATTTGACCAATCCTACAAGCCATCAACTGTCCCCAGGAAAATGGGGGGGAATGATTGCAGTTCAAATAGATTGACCTCAAAGATTTCATTGATTTGTCTTTGAATCTTCCCAATTTTAGAAAACGTGGTCTAAAGTATGTTATATAAAGCTCCCAAAACTGATTTTCTCCAATTTCCTTTCTTAAACATATTTCCAATATATTTAGACATGTGGTTAGTTGGTCATTTCTCTAGTATGCAAAGAACAGTAAACATTTTTAATGCTGTACTTGCAACCAGTTATGACGTGAAAGGATCTAGCTGGTAGGCTCATTGACTTGTGATCGAGGTAGCTAGGGCTGAATTTTCCGGATGTCATTTTTGAATTACCCGTTTGTGAACATGACTGATGTTGAGAAGGCTCCAGCAATTGCTCACCCTGAGTTTGAACACACATTTTCAAATCCATTCTGTGGTGCATATATCAGTGACCCCTTCACTTTCTTTGTATTTTGTTGTATTTCCGTCTTGATTGAAAAACGGACTTAGAGAGAGAATGTTTTTGTCTGTGTGGATGGAAACAAAGTCCTAACTGTCATGTCGGAGATTCGACCAGAGGCCTCTTCGTCTGGCTGCTCCTGTACTGGCTAGACAGTGCCTAACCTGTGCTCTTGTTCTGTCAATGACACATAGCTTGAAACTCAGCTTTCATAGCTGAGCTCCCATCATATATCACTTTTGAGCTGATGCCTTTAAGAAAAATTGCATTGCGTTAGTCCTCTGCGTTTTCTACTGAAAGGCGTCCAAGAGTCTACACCCTTAATTCAATAAGAGATTAAATATTTTTTTCTTTTGCAAATGTAAGCAGCATTTGCTGGCTAAACCTAATAGTGGAATTCATACCCCCCTTGCTCGTGCTTGAAATCTTCCCTAAATTCCATCTGCTTGTCTCTAAACAGTTAAAGAATATGTTCATTAGACTGACACAAACCAGGGAGGGCCGTGACACAGGGATGTGGCTGCATACGCAAAAGTCTTGGATGCAGCCCAAGTGTCCAACCCCGCTAGCTTACTTATCGGATCACCATGCCGACGGTGAGAGTAGGATGGAAAGGCTTTGGGGTCAGGGTAATCCATTGCTGTGTCGAGTAGGGTTAGCAGCCGCAGAAAGTGTGATAGTTAAACCGTTAAACTTTTTCTACACTCTGTGGGGATACAACTTGAAATGTTAAGTGGTTTATATTGAGATTTGTCGCTGATCTACATACATTACCCCAAAATGTTTTTTTCTAATTATTTTACCCCAGAGCCAATACTTTTCTGAAGCACATTTGGCAGTGATTATAGCAATGTGCCTGATTGAGTATGTCTGTTAGCTCTGCACATCTGGATTTTAAGAAGTTCTCATTCTTCCTTAAAGATTTTCTCTTGGATAGGGATTGTTGGGGAACAGCTATCCTCAAATCCTTTCACAGATTTTCTATTGAATTCAAGTCTGGGCTTTGGCTTGGTGACTCTCCTTGTTCTGAAGCTATTCCATCATGACTTTGGCTCCATGCTTGCAGTCATTTACCTTTTCTATTGTAAATCATTGTCACAGTCTAAGGTCATTTGCAGCCTTACAAACAGCACCAGTGTCTCAAAGATTTTCCAGTATTTTATTTCAATTTTTGTTCCCTGTATCAAGTCTCCAGATGCCTTACACTGGAAAGTATCCCCATAGCATGATGATGCCAGAAACATAATTTATGGTATCAATGGAGTTGGATGGATGACAATCTGCGCCTGGTTTTTGCCAGATGGAGTGCTTTGTGTTCAGGCCAAGAAGTTGCACTTCTTACACATCAGACCACAGAATGAACCGGAAAGCTCACCTTGGTAAAATGCTGCTGGGATTGTTGTCATTTTGGCAGCTTTTCCCATTTCAGCCAAGCACTGAATGTGGCCCCTATTGCCGGTTGCTCAGTTTGGTCATATGTTCAGCTCTAGGAGGGGTTTTGGTACTTTTTTCCTCAGGAATAAATATGCTTCTATAGAATGTTGCTTGGTCATCATGATATCGTTTGTGCTCTAGCCTGCACTGTCAACAATTTGTAATAGTAAAAATACAAATGGTTCATATAGGCGAGGAAGTGTTGACGAATTGGTTAAACAATCAGAATTTCGATTCTTTTGAATTTGGTTTTCAGATGGATGAAAATTTGAATCAGCCGACTGATTCTGATACGTCTTTTTACACACAGTGAATATATTTAGCTTTTTTATGGGGGGTACCCTGCAAGGACAACAATAACAACTTTAAAGGTATAAAACATTTATTTTGTACTGTGCTTGTTTTGGCTTCCATTCCAGTGGCTGCCTCAATTGTTGCTCACTGCCTGGCTTTGGAGTTGTTTTCTTGGAGAGCTCTGTTCAAGTTATAGTCTAGGCCTTGTGTGAGATTGTTTACTAATGGGATTCACTGTAGTACTGGCAGCTATTCAATCCCCATTATATGGTCTGTCTGGACTCTGATTGTGGAGTTTGAAGTCCTGAAGGAGCTGCTTGGGCAATACCGTGCCTGGATTGCCAAGATATATTTTTGCTATTCAGGAAGGATGTTGCAAATACAAGTTGTTTTTAATATAACTTTTAGTTTGGTAAAGCATAAGTTGCGTCTGCATTTCTGGACCTTAACACTTCTGTGTTTCTGCTTGAATTTCTCTCAGCAGCAGTGGCAAATGTATTGTCTGGACTGTAGGTTGCTGGTACATACTTTAACCAAAACATCCAAAGCTGTCATCGAAGCAAAAGGTGGCTCTACCAGATATTGTGTGGTGGTTGAATACTTATGCAAGCTATCAGCTTTTTTTTTCTTCCCAGTATTTTCCCAATCGCCTTGCAGTATTCGATTGAGTTTCTGAGTTTTAAAATGAAATATCAAAAATAATGAAGTGTCAGTGTATCATTTGTAATTCAATCATTTGAGTGAGATTGCTATTGTAAAACATTGATTTTGTGGTCTTGCAACCATTTCTGTGTTTTGGTTTTGGTGTATATTTGGGGTCTCTGTCTTGTTGAAAGGTCCATCCACGCAAGTATCAAGTATCAGTCTTAAACTACGCAGATCTGAAACTTGCTTTCTACTTTGCCTTGATTTGCTCCTTTCTAAACCTGTGTTTAGCAGAAAAAATATCATAATCCCGAATACAATGTTTTATTTTACAAATTGTGTTGAATTGAAAGTAAATGACTCAACATATCTCTCATTGCTAGTTGTTTATCTTTCGCATTCAGTTTTGCTCAATTTCGTGTAGGCTATCAATACTTCTTCAGTTGATTGCCTGTATTCAGCCCTTTGCCATGACACTCCAAATTGATCTCAGATGCATCCAGTGTCTTTGATCATCCTTTATCTCTTGAATTTGATTTGAATACTACTGTACCAAATGTAATTGATTGGACATGATTTATTAAAACACACACTTGTCTATAGCAGAAACCATGCCATTCCAAGTAACTTTTTTTTACACCTCAGAGATAGAAAAGTTGAGGCGTAGATCCAAAGGTTGTAAAAAAAAAAAAAGCATAATCATTGAAAGTTCCCAGTAGCACAGTGTTTTCCATCATTTGGAAATGGAAGAAGTTTGGAACCACCAAGACTCTTAAAGCTGACAGTCTAAGTAGCCTGGTGAGAAGGACTTTTTTCATGGATGTGACCAAGACTTAAATGGCTATACTATAAGAGATTCACAATTTCTGCAAAGATAGTATCTGTCATAAGGACAACCATCTCTCTAGCATCCCATGAATCAGGCCTTTATGACTGAGTGGCTAGACAGTAGGGATGTGAATTGGACCATATTTTACTATCCGAATAGTATGTGTTGTTATTCGAATAGTATTCGGTTAACCGAAATACATGTTTACTGATACCACATGAGCGCTACTACATAACGCGCAAAGGACAGGGTGTTGTTTCCTTGTACCGTCAGCTCAATGACCATTCGTGTGACGAAGAAGCAACTGCGTGTATGGAGGAAGCCGTGTGGTTGACACGCAAAACTACTGAACAAGAAGACAATATTAATCAACACACAACATCCAGATTATTGGATGGAATAGTCTAGAGAAGCAAGTTAGCTAAGCTAGCTAACTTGGATGTATTAATGGACCTTGAATAAAACCTGATCCACAGCATGTTGGGCACACACTGGCCTGTGCGCTCAGCAATACAATGACCCCAAAACTGGAGAGACTTTGCTGAAGGCCAAAGACCTTTCTAAAAAGTGCTAAATGAAGAATCTGAATCCTTATAAACATGAGAGATTTTAGATTTTATTTTAAATGTTTGCTCACTTCTAAAAGAAAGATGAACTTTTTTTAATGGTAAGCTCATGGGAAGAACTTTTGGTCTTGACTTCTGCGCCACTCTTCCCCCTTCTATGCATTTCAAGCATTTTTGGTCCCTATAATTGATGAAAAAGACAGTTATTTATAGGTTTCCGTCATTTTTTCCAAGATATCGTTACATTGCTTACTATATAATTTTTTTATATCGCTGTTTCACATATACCTAAGCCTTTTAGGGAAGAGCTCTTTTCGCCAGCCAATTTTTCACTAACAACAGACACAGACACACACACACACACACACACGGCAAGGAGGCAGTAGTCTTACCTCATCCTGCTCTTAATCCTCCCTGGCTCCCAGAACAGAGCAGACGTGAGCCCTTGCACAGAAACACCCTAAGAGTCAAGGGCACCCATTGAGTGTTCTGGTTAGGAGTGGCGAGTTGAGGGTTAACGCTGATTGACGTTTCCCTGTTGGTGCTCATGACGTAGGCTCCTCCAGGTTATCACCCCACCTTTGGCACGGCATGTGCCGTTCTGGAACCTTGTAGAAATTGCAACAGTTCCTTCAGCAGACCAGATCTATCCCTCCCCCTCGGTCTTCCTGGAACTGGTGTGCTTTCAACAGACCCCTCATCCGTTAGAATGGGAAACTGGTCTTTGTCAGTTGTCTGCATGCACCCAAGCTTGCCCCTAACTCATGCCATCCTTCCTGTAATGTAAACAGGGATCTCATCGACCTCTGGAGATCAACCTGAAGGCCTCTCATTTATGTGCTTCACTGGGAAGCCACTAGCAGGAAAGTCTGCGCTGTTTTAATAACCCATTCCATATTTCAGTGATGATTTGTTGTTACCTGAGCTAGTAACCCGTCACACACATGGTGGAGACACAACAGAAGAGGAGCTAATAAGGGGCTTTCTTTAATGCAACTGGCTTCTGTTGTGCGAAGGGCATTTTTTAAAGGCAAATCTCAAGGATAACAGGAACAACAAAGTTTGTAACATTGTTGGCTACTAATCCATTAGTTGGAAGATCTGGGGGATGCCACGAAACCAAAAAAAAGCATTCAAGATTGAGGAGACTGGTGGTCAGCAGCGGAACCAACTACAAGTGTCTGCTTTTCATGATGCTCTATTAGTTTGGCAGCATGCCATAGGTTTCCTGTTGAAGTGATGAATCGTTTTTTGAATGCATTGTTGAGTGCATTAATGTAACATTCTTAGTGGAACCACTAAACCGGTGGCCTACTTTTGCTTGTGGAGTTGGTTTACAGATGTGCATATGCTAAGCATTCCCTGCGTTACTGATGCGATGGATCATAAGTTTCATAGGAACTTTGAGCAACGCGCACTTTCCTTCCATAAACCTCAATTTATTGAATTATGGGAGAAAACGTTGTCTCCTTCAGGCAGTACTTCAGCTTTATTTAATGGTGTCTGTAAGATTGTGGCTAGGATAGGAATAGAAGATAGGATAGCAAACTATTCAGTGGTGTATTGGCATAGTGTTTTATGGATTTTTAAATTATAATTGAATATGTTTATATCAAAACAAAACAGTTAATAAAATCACCTTTCAATCTAAAGGATAAAACACCAATTTAATATTCAGTGACCGTTAAATGTTTGGACACACCCATTCAAGTAATAGGTAAGTGTGTCCGAACTTGTAACTGGTACTCTGTAATATATTGAGCACTTGCATTTTATCCTCAAATAAATTGCTGTAGAACAGTGATTTCAGAAAGCTTGTGACTAAGAAATCATAATTGTTGAACAAGGCACACTTCTCTCCTTATTTGTGTGTGTGTGTGTGTGTGTGTGTGTGTGTGTGTGTGTGTGTGTGTGTGTGTGTATAAAATAGAACCACAATGTAATCATGAAATATCTACACTAGATTATTGATAGATTAACCAGTGAGGCAGGTAGATTAAACTTCTTTTTTTTCATCTTTTAATCGACCAATCACTAAGATTTTATTGGATTTCTTTTACCAATCAAAAATATTTTTCCTGGTTATACAAAAAAAGATGTAACTCTTGAATATGCAGGTACATTTATCTCATATAATGGGGTATTCCTAGTACAAAGATATATAGTATATTGCTCAGCTTCCATGACATGTCTATTTTAACCAAACTGTCTTGAATAAGAAAACATTTCATCTGATATTTTTAGGGTTGGAAGGTACCTGTCTTATGCAGTAATTTGACGTCTATTGTCAGTTGCTGCTTAAACTCCAATTAACATTGTAAAACCACCAAATACGTAAACAAAACAAAGTAAATACCCAAGTAACATGACCATGAGTCTTAAGCACATTTTCAGATAAGACTGTATCTTTCTTCACTCCCGGTAGGCTACAGTGCAAGCCCTGTGGCTGCCACTGCTGCTTGTATTTTGATACAATTAAAAATGATTTGTAGTCCGGCTGTGAAACTAGGCTAAACAACGGAAATAAAATAACATTGCTATAAAAATCAACATGCTTATACTCAGAATTGTTGCAATAAGGCAAGTAAAACACACGCACAGAATATGTTTTGTCATTTCTACCTCTTTCTTTCTGGGCACAGCGGACGCAGGACCTATGTGTTTCCTTCATGTGACTGAAGTGTAACTAGCACAAACAAGAAGGCAAAGCTTTTAACTTCTGTATAAAGTTATCAAATTTGGAACCATGACTGTCTCTTGTAGCAGCCCTGTTTCGTTCCCAGGTGGACCAGGGCATTAAGCTAGCCTTCGGTGAATGCGGCACTCAGAGATGCGCTGCAGGGGGTCCCCATCTAACCTGTGGTATTTCAACAAATTGGTTTAACAAGGCAGATGTATACCGACACCACACCCCTGCACACGTATAGCTTTGTGGCGTAGTGGTTAAAGAGTCTGTCACGTGGGAGACCCCGGTTTGAGTCCAGGGAGGGCAACGTCTTTCACCCCTTTTAATCACGAGCCAGCCGAACAAGGCCTGTCTGATTTATTTTCTTGTTTTTATGTTGAGACCTGATAAAGTTAAGTTTATTCAATGTCCCTATTTTTTATCATTGTGAAAACAAACAATGTTTCTATTGTGTAGACTAGCTTTCATTTTCATTCCTGCCAGGTGCCTCTTTCCTTCCCTCTTTCCTTCGCTCTCTCCATCCAGAAACAGAACCAGCTTTGTTTTTGTAATGATCAGTTAAGTTATATTTCCAAAGCCCAAGGTCAGAGTGACTTCCCCTTTCGGTTTGATTTAAGTGGCACTTAGCTGTGCTACTGTAGCTAATCAAAAGGGTTTATGGAGTGCATCACTTTGGCCTGGAATAGGGGGTGTTTGTTGACACCCTCCTCCAGGTGTTTTGGACGTTTTGTACTCACTATTATTGTAGCTGATGGAAGGCAGCTGTGGAGACCTTCCACTCCTTTTGTTTAAAGGGTTTGGCAGAAAGAGCAAGCCTCTCGTCCTGCTTATCTGGAAAGTCTGTGTAGGCTTTCATAATTACATTGATCTTGAGAGGGCTTTACGACCCGCTGACACAGTCTATCGCATTTCAACATGGCTCTTGTTAATGGCCCCAGTGTTTTGCATATTCCAAGTTCACGTCCAACCATGTGTGCTTCTCAGATTTCCTGGTAATTGGGATTTTTCACATGGCCCTAGAGGAGAGCGGAAGGGATGGACCGGCTGAAAAGGGGTATGTTTTTGGGGTCTCACAGCCTTGACTAAAGGTTCTTCTCCTTGATTCAGTCAGAGAGACTCAGGCCAGAGGCGTGGACTACAAGATCCAGATGTTGACTTTCCCTCAACGTCTACATAACCCTAAAAGCCTTGAAAAATGCTGCTTTGCAGCTTTGTGCATGGGGATTTCTAGTTTAGTTTTCCTTTAAGAGGAGGAAGTCATTATTTGGTCTCTTTATCCAAGGAACTGCGTCCCAGAGTTTCCACCCCACACACATTTTGGACTGGTTTGAGTGAACATTTGCTTCCTGTGTTCATGCCATCCTTACCAGCCAATGGTACTGCCTTCCTTATACAAAGATTTGTGCCAGTCTAAGCTAGCCATACATCTTAAAGTCGCCTGGGCCAAACCCCGCCAAGCACCTTAAATCTATCTTGAACACTTGGGATTTGTGTGATAACTTGCCATTAAGTGACTAATAAGTGTGTTTAAAAAGGCACCAGAAGGATTTATGTCACAATAGATTGGGCAACAGTGGTGAGATGTCTCATGCCAACTTAAGATGGATGACCAGAGTAAATGAAAGTGAGCAGTGAAGGATGAGACGAATTGAGAACCTCTGGTCAAACACTGCCTCTGGCTAAGCTTCTTAGTCCCCCGAGTCCCTTGGAGCGGCAGGTCATTGTTGTGTTCAAATACACTGACCTCTAGTAATGAGAAGCCAGGTTAGTGGACGACCTGGAAGCGCTTTGTCTGCATCTCCTGGGAACACAAACACCACAGTATGCACAGGAACAGCTGCAGGGTCGCTTCATGTCAACGGACACGATCTGACACCTATTTGTCATTTCGATGCAAAACATTTGTGTTAGAGTTTTTTTTGTGGGCCTTGTCTGTGACTAAAGCAGATAAGCATATGTTTTGTGGGAGAAAACGGTAAATCAGTAGTTGCAAATGCATGATATTACTCTTCTAACAGTGTTCGTGGCCTAGACCAAGTAAATATTCTCATTGATATTTTGACAGTTTTACTGTGTATAAAGACGCAAACATGTAGATGCTGTGTTATATCCATCGGATATTTACTAAATTATAAAAACATTAACTGCTGAAATAATGGAGTTCATAGATTTTGGTAGGATTTCAGATACAGTACTATGTACTTAGACGTTCTTGCTGTATGAAGTATTGTTTTAATTTGTTGTCCTAAATAAAAATAAAGGCTAAGTGAATATTTCAGCTTGATATACTTCCACACATTAATGCATTTAAATAAAGTGTTGGAGCAACGGTGCAAGAACAAAAAAATATTCTGTCTAGGCCTGTATGTGTTCACCTGCATTGTCTAGACTGCCCCATTCATTATTCAGTACTGTTACTGTCATGTGTTTTTGCAAAATTTAACAAACATAGCAAGAGAAGAATATAGATGCTTTACTCTATGCCAAGAAAATTATTCTTTATATTTTTTTCAAGGTTGCACAATTGCTCATAGCTAATTAGTCACTGTTTTAAGCCTAGTCCTATACTAAAAATTCCAAGTGCCATTTTAATAGCGACTTATTCAAAATCTGTGTTCGGGAAACCACCCCTCATTCAAATTATTAGGGTTTCATAAATTCACTGGGCCGCAACAGTTTTTGCAATGCAATGTAAATTGGCCTCATGGTGGTGCTTTAAGCCTCCAAAGTGGCCAACTTCAGACACTTAACGCGCTCATCTCGTGACAGGGTTGAATGTTAGTATGTAGGTTAAACTCTTCACAAGGAATGGGACTCAAAGTCCACCATATATGTTTTTCCACCATTTTGGATTTGTCAAATGAGTGAAAATGAAATTTAAGGAATCTGGTCAACAAGGCTTAAATGGCAAGTGCATAGCGAAATATGGGACATGGTTTGCAGAGAGATACTCTGGTGGGCGGCGCTTGTATGTTGTGAAGGTCATGCATTAAGATTTATTTCCAAAGAGCTATGTATTGAAATCTGATTGGTCTAATATGTACTCAGACTGCATAATGTGTACTAATCATGCTACACAAGTGTAAAGTATCTAATTAGATAATACCTTTGTTACTGTTTGAGTATTGGTAAGGGAAATACTTCTGTTCTGTCCAAAATGTCTAAGCTTTTGCATGTATTCACAATATTGTGATTTCTATGTTAACCATATTTGCTCTGAGAGGGTTTATCAGGTAGACTCTCATCTCTCCAATTTAGAGGGGGTGGTTTTGAAGTGGAGGTCAAATTTAGATTGGAGCATGTAAATTATATCTTTAATTGATACTTTTACTTGAGTAAAATGTCATTACAGTCAGGTAACAGCCGTGCATAATCAGGTCAATGTAACAAAATTATTTACTTTTAAAATGACCTACTTTTCACAACCTTTATTGTACCTGTATTTTTTTTCACCCGGGTACAATTCCTTGCAAGTTACAATACTTCTATTTTTGTAGGATATTTCAGTATCCTTTCCACCACTGTACTATGTACAATGTACTTTTTAGTAACAAATTAATTCAGTATGCAAGAAATGTCAGTGTGTTGGGCTAATCTATTTACAATGTGTCATCTTATGGGCAACTGTTGATTTCTGCCATTTCTTAACATTGGAACAACCATTTGTTGAATGGGGGCTTACACAAGAACGCAATTCGAACACGGACAATGTATCATGGTTTATTAATTGCTCTTCAAAGTTTCTTAAGAATTCCTGTGATAAAAAACATTTGGTTACTTGATTATGATAGTCTTTAAAGGCTTGCCATGTTTGGGAATATGGTACTCCAAGGGCGTCCCCTACACTCTGTCTTGATTCATACATTATTTGATATGTTTAGAAAGAATTACCTCTGCCTATTTTGGCTTTTTGATGATGCCTTTTCCTTTTTCTTTCCCTTCTGCCCTTTCATCACTGGAGATTTCCCATGTTGATATCCCCATGTCATCGGATACCTACTTATTTTTTCCTGTCCTAAAACCCAATCCCATATGGTGTTCAGGGTGAGTTTCAGAAGCGATTTACATATCTAGCATGAAATCGAACAGCTGAAATAAGACGCAGCGGAGAGATGCTTTTTGGCAGCACTCCTGGAATGGCAGTGGTTGCTAATCTGCTTTCCGGGCTAAGCTATTTACTCTGTCCCTAGCTATTAAGTACTTTTGGAACATGTATCTAAAAGTAACAGCCTATATGGAAATGTATCTATAAGTAACAGCCTACTTTTCACTTACTGTACTTAAAAGTTAATATTCTGTTAAACCCAATAAAAGGTGTTGACTCGTACTCACTAATTTTTTTTAATAAAACACTTCAGAAGGAAGCTGACCAATCAGACATCTAGAAAATGGTAACTTGGCCAATCAGCTGGTTACGTGCATGACCATATGCCTATCCTTATATGACTGTTCACCCAGACCATTCTGTTTTTAGGGTATGACCACCGTCCTTTAAAAATATATATTTTAAGGACAAAATATTTCTTTATGCAATGTAGATTGAAACACTTGGCTGAAGTGTTGGAATCATAGAAGTAGAATGACTTGAAATGCAGGGGCATGCAGACCCATTCTTATTTATGACAGTCTGTTGACTGTATTTGACCTAATAGAACAGCATGCAAACATGTGTATCCTAAAGCAAGGGTTAGTGACATTGTGACCATAGGAGGCAGGGCTTGGTGTATGTTGGAAGTGGCCTCAGCAGGGTAAAGGAAGGATTAAAAGAGCATCATGCTCAGTACCATGCACCCTGTCACGGTTACCACAGGTTACCGTATTTCATTCAGAGTTTTACAGTGTTGTGGATTGATTTTATGGTATCAAAATGTGCCATATATGCATTCTACCCCATTGCTTTCGTAATACATTTTATATTATATAAAAAGATCGCACCCTGTCAAACAAACAAATAGAATTCCATGATTGATCCATCTTTGCCTTGCCTGTTGAACAGTGGAATTTCTCTATACCCTGTTGAACAACAATCAAACTTGCATGGACTTTTTTGTTTAACTTGAATGGAAATTTGCAGCATACCAATTTCTGTTATAAGATGGTGGAAAGTGAGCATAGCACTATAGTAATTCTTGGCATAGTCTAGATCTGTCAAGGCTGTCTGCATGGGTTTTTGCTCAGTTTAGTGGATATTATAGTAAAGGGTGCTTTTGCTTTGAGACTTTTCTTTTAACTTGAAAGGAACACTTTTCTTTCTTTGATCCAACACAATTGGGAAAGACTTCCATGTTGAATAGTAAGCCAGCAGGAATCCTAACAGCTATGAGTCATTTCTCAGATGTAAAACAAAAATGGGGAAATGGTCTTTGAAAGCAAAGAGGGAATTACTTTTCCCTACTCTTCCACAAAGGGTTTTGAGTTCATATAGGCTTGCATTTCATCATTGGAGGCAGAGCCCATATAGTGTTGCATCTGCAAACTAAAAACATAAACTAGGATAGTAGTAGGTGCTACTGGCTAGCCAGTTGCTAGCTGCCCTTTACTACTGATGGTAAGCTGCTACATTTTGGCTGACTCTTGTTTAGCTTTTCCTGGTTCTTTCTTCATTGTCCCAGTGTTCAATGGATTATATAATCCCACATTTTTTTGGTGATCTAGATTGTCACTTCATCTACTGAAGCCTCCAAACTTCCAGCCTGACAAATCTGCTCTACCATTTCTCTGGTAAAATCAGTCTAGATAACAGTGCATTGAGCTCACCGAAAAATCACACTCACATCAGCCAAGAAGATTGTTTTGACAAAGGCTAGTTGTCGAGAACAGCAGGTGCCATCCAGCATGGTTCAGTCTTACTTGCTGGTCTTTTCTGCTTGTGTCGCTGGGCGGCATGTGGCTTGGCTAGCCCTTTATACTCTCTGATCATTTGCAAGCCCTGCCATGTCCAATGGGTGACAGGCCCAACATATTATGATTTTATATTAGTACTGTGTTGACACTGTCTGTTTGATTGCTCGGACATTCTTTACAAGAACTTCACAGGTTCTTGTAAACAACTGCATTGTGTCCTGCTCCTTGAAAGCGGTAGCTCTGGTCTGTTGGCTCATTGCAGATGGTGTCTGTTACATCTTATTAAGGATTCCTGTGAGGATATGTACATATGGTCAATGTAGAGATTACTTTATTGGTGGTCTATGGGTGTTCCTTAAAGTTTAATTCTAGGGCCAGACATATTCTCTGTGTATATAAATGATGTTTGCTGTCTGTAACACTCTCATACACCTTTATGCAAATGACCGTGTCCTGTACGCACCTGGCGCCTTACTGAATACGGTGTTGATTTAACACTGTAATGCTTTAATAGCATCCAACATGTGTGCATCCCCCTGAAAAAGAGGAATGGGGCAGAGTTAGAGTAATTTACACACCTTGAAATATAGTAGGACTTCACCCACTTTCAGTATTAAGTTAATTCCAGAAGTTGAATTTCTTGTTCCATAACAAGGCATCCTTGACAAATTTACATTTTGCTAGTTTGCCACTATGGTGACTTAGTATATAAGCTGAAAAGCAATACAGTGTATTTAGTGTAATTTAATGTCTCTTGTCGGTTACCTTCTACGAACTGCTTTTATTTACTTTTTATGTATTAGTAAGTCAAGCATCCAGTTGTGCATGGCTCGGGCCAGTCCAAGATGTCACAGTCTTCCAAGCTCGGGCGTTGAACATTGCATTGAAATTGACAAGGCATTCCAATGTAGACAATGCCTATGATTCAAGTAGTTATGATGCTCCTGAACAATTTCTGTTAAGATGTTGCAGCCATAAAGATATCCTTTGTTGAGATTCATTTGTTTTGACATTGAGGGTGAGGCTGTTTACCTAGCGTCCGACCACCAGGTTGCTAACCTCCTAGAAAACTGTCTTGTGGTCTCTTTTGGTCAGCATGGTTGAGTTGCCATCATACCTGTTACCTGATGTTTTGATGTTATTCTCCTGAAACATGACTGTCTATTAAAGCCTTTTTAGAGAGAGACAGACTGTTTCTCAGGTCATTGCTTGTATCATCTCTTTGCCATGGCAATGGTTGAAAAATGTGGGTTTGGGGGGGTGCCTGTTTTAAACATAACAATCAGAGGATCCAATCAGACCTGGAAGCCCGGGAATAAAAGGGATGCACTGGTGTCTGAGGAAGCCCTTCACTCAAAAGGAATTAGCCTGCAATAACACTGGCATTGTCTGAATTCCTTCCCTTTTTTCGTCATCGCAAAAGTAAAGACTATAGGCCAATGGTTAGATTGCAAAATCTACAGGCTTTCTTGCTCAGCTTAAGAGTATGATTTCCCAGAATTCATCTCATTGTAAAGAACACTTGTTTCCTAAGAACACCCATTTCCTGATATCTATTATGCTAAAGTGTGTCTTCTCAGAAAGTAATTTGTAGGAGATTCCATGGTTTTGAATTGGCCCAGTGAATCAGAGTGACTCCTTTGGAAATGAGCCCTGACTTTGACTCAACCCAAGCCTCATTGGAATAATTGGCTAGCACCATGCTGGGACTCTGCCGTTCGGTGGCCAAGCCGGGGGAGATGGAAATCATTTGTGAGCAGGATGGATGTGAATTAATTGGTCCTGTGTTTTGGACTTAATCTAAATTGGTTTGGAAGGGGGGTTTTGCCCTAAAAAGCTTTTACACATTTTTGTCCAGATAGAATATATTTAATGATGCCATAAGACGCATTGCACCATAATTGTAAATGCAGTTCACCTAATATTGTCATACTGTCTTTAAAAAAGGACAAAACCTTCATTGTTCTACAGATTATTGCAGGTGTTGTCAATTGTTTTTGTATTATATTCAGTCAGATTTCGTTCCTTGCCAAATGCTATTGATGCCCTCCTAGCACAGTCCAAATCGTCTATGACGAAATGTTAACATGCATTTAGCTTGGAATGTAGCTTGTTGTCTAAAAACTTGTCGGGCAGCTAATAGTACTATGGAATTCAGAGAGGACTGTTTGATTGATTTAAAATGTTGGCCTTTGGGCAATACTGTGTGAATTAAATTGCTTAGAAAATAAATTATGGAAAATCTTGAATGTGTATTAAAGACTTAAACAAATTATAATGGTAACCCCCCCAAAAAAGAAGATTTTGTCTGTCAACATATTCCACTGTCTACTGATCTCTTTGTCTTCTGGCTATTTTAGCACACCTTGGTAATTGATGATGTGTGCTACATGTTAGTCCTGCTACCAGGACTTCCTCTTCTCAATCATATGGCAGTTGGCGTCTTGGTGAAGGGAGGTTTGGGAAGGAAGAGCCCCCTTTTATCCTACAATGGGAAGCTGCTGGCCAGTGAGCCTGGCAGTTTTGAAAGAGACTTCACATCCATGTTGCCACTGTCAAATCTTCACAGTGACCTCCCATGACCTTATTAATGGGGAGTGAACGACAAGGCTGCTGTTACCCCTCTTGTGGGTCAAGGTGGTTCAGGCAGGGAGCAACCATTAGCTTGAGAGTGTCCTGAGGAGAGGCTCTTTTGAAACCCCCAGGCAACATGTCATTCTCCCTTCTCCCCTAATTAAAGAGATTTTCCTCGCTGGTTGTTTTCCAGGTCTGTGCGTTGAGAGATGTTTTGAATTTGTGTTTTAAACATTTTGTGGGAATATTCATTGTTCTGTTAGGGCTGCTTCAGGTCTATTTGAAACATTTCTGGAGTAGCCTGAGTGTCATCACATGTGTTTTTTGAGACAAAGATTCAAGTGTATTTACAGGTTGTTCATCTTTATGTCTGCTGCATCGAGCCAGTGTGGCTCAGCTTAGGGTTGCGTTTGCTTGGGGAGCCGTAAAACATGCTGTGCCATGAAGTTAGAAAAGGAAGATGTACAGTATATCACCATTGAGAGCCAGCTACTCTCGACCATAATGAGGTTGCCGGAGTGAAAGTTCCATTGAGTTTTGAGAGCCTCACATTCCAAACTTAGAAATGTTGTTATATTTGATTTTGTATTTTTGTCTCTTACAGCTTAACCATTGTGAAGATATTTCCGATCTGAACGTATGAACATCACCACCACATTGGACAATATCACTCCCCTGGTAATGCATTTTACAATAATTCACTGCAAATGACTGATAAACAGATATAAGCCAAATGTATCTCAACTAAGTATATTACCAGTAGTTATGTTTTTCCCATTTCAGTTTTTAATGTCAATACTTTTTCTCAGAACAAATACATTTTTAGTTTCCAGTGCTTTATCTGCAAAGTGGTGTTGGTATACTTGTATATTTTTCACTTTGAATACACTCTGCTTTCCATCGTACCCCGTCCCCCTTTCCCATCGCTTGGTCTGGCATGCCTAGACAGGCTTTCAGAAAAGTCAAACACACTTTTCTATATTTTTTGCTCTTGCTGTGTCAGTGAAAAGGTAAATGGAAACCAGTTTGCCATTTTGTTCTGCTGAGCTACACAGCCTAACACACACACACAGCGTCTCAGAGTATAACCTGTTGTAATCCTCCATAGCCAGGTCAAAAACCTGACAACTGTTACATTTTAAAGGGTTCTCCAAGTTTAAGTTGTAGACCAAACGTGTTTCCTTTTCTTTGACCTTTGCTTTGTTCCCGACACATTTTTAATACAAGTAAGCTGGTGTATGTTTTTGTGTTTGTAGGTGTGTATGCGTGCAAGTTTGTTCTGGTCCAGTATCGGACTTTGCATGTCTGAAAGGTGAATAAAAGAAGAACTGAGCAGCTGGCTCTGTTTTGTTGGTATGTTTTGTGATGTCATAGTCTGGTGTTAATTCGGTGCACAGCTGCAATGATTCTGCTCTTAACAAGGCCCACGTATGTACCCAAGACAAAGCTGGGGGGGTGCAAAGGTTTGTAGGTGGGTGTATGGATGTGGGGGTTGCAGTGCAGCTAACTGAGTCAAAATATGGCTGCCGCCTGCGAGGAAAACGAGCAGCTGTGTTGACCGTCTCGTCTGACTGTTAAGAGGTACTGATTATAAAGTGCAACATTCTGGCAAGCCAGCAGTCTCAGCGAAGACTGCTTTGATCATTTAGCATTGTAAACTGCTCCATAACCTAATGCCTCAACTAATATACTGGTAGTATTAGCTTAATGAAGGGGTTGAAATGTTATCTACGATCATTGTCCCTCATGCGCCTTTCAAGCAAGCGGTGACGAAAACTTCTTACATCTAATTTAGTGGCACAATTCATCAAATTCACATAGAAATTGCTGGCGATACCATGTAACATCCATTCATACTGGGCAGTAGGCTGGTCCTCTTTTCGTCTGTTTTCTTTGCCAAGACAACATTGTAACTGAAAGCTGATTAGAAACATGATCATTACATAAAATAAATGGCTAATTGAAATGTGCATTTTTGTTACACAGTGTCACAGATGTGTTATGTTTTGAGAGTGCATGCAATTGGCATGCTGACTGCAGGAGTGTCCACCGAAGAATTGAATGATGTTTTTCAGGAATGTCTTTTTGGAGAACTTGGCATTATGTCCAGCAGGCCTGACAAC
Organism: Esox niger; assembly: GCA_016801105.1. Lineage (NCBI taxonomy): Eukaryota > Metazoa > Chordata > Actinopteri > Esociformes > Esocidae > Esox > Esox niger. The sequence continues at coordinate 8,183 of JACXGJ010000047.1, read as the reverse complement.
AGCAGACTACGTGTGATCATGCCAGCCCAGAAGTACCACATATGCTTCTTCCACTGCCCTCACATCATATTTCAGTTAAATTTTTCCTTTACAAAGCCTTGAATGGACAGCAATTTTCAGCACTTTATTTAGTTATGCACCTACAAATTATTTCTTAGTTTATTTGTACATAATAATAAATTCAGTAATTAAATTTGATTTCATGTTTACACTGCTTTGCTTTTTATGATTAGGCTCCTAGCAATGGGTTTATGTCTCAATGTTTTTTGTGAAAATTTGCTATTATTGCTAGAACAAATAGTGGAATTATTCAGAACATAATTAATTTTTTGATTTAGCTTCGACAATCCTAAATTGTGCTGAATGCATTGTGCATTGGCATGCTACATTTTTTACATAGTCAATAAGGACTAGGTGAGTGGAAGTTTCACCCTTTTTGCTGATAACTGATAAATATTTTCACAGATTTATTTATTTGAGTCAGAAATTCCTGGACCTACAGGTAATAAATTAAAATCACGGTCATGATTCTACATGCAAGCCGCTTTCTCTGAATAGGTGTCTTTTATTGACAGTTATTTGACTTATAATGGGTGCTTTGAATGAAGTACATTCATAACTACTAGGCATGCAAATAGAATATTTCTAAATACTGTTTTTACAGGGATAGATTGTGAAGTGTTTTGCTTTACCGCTGCTAGGGCAATGAGCACAGTTCATGAACTGCAGATTATATTTAAAAGGTACAAATTGATCATGAAGTGCCCAACACTAATAAGGCCATTAACAGGTTTCCCATCCCTTATGATCCATGTATCTCACATTCTTTTTTATGTGAGATGTCTGTCATTATGTAGGAAAGCAAGCAACTTGATCCGCTGTATATTTTGAAGTTGTTTGCTAATATATAAATAAACCGAGTGCATTTTGTGTCATAATCATACGAGAGGCAGCCTGATTTTTGTAGATCAGTCTCTGATTAAAATGTTGTACATTACGTCTCCTTTTTGGCCGTCACATTTTGCTATGATCTTGGGCCTGCCTGGTTTGCTCTTTTGTTCTGGCTCTTTGGCCGTTTCCTTTTGAAACTTCTCATTGTGTAGTGCAATAGCTGCTTGTTTCACTCACCAACAGGATGCTAATGACTTGGTTACTCCCTCTTCGGAAGGAGTGCTGAATGACAGGGAGACTGGCTCACAAACCACACGCAACATGCGAAACACACTGAAGTAGAGTTTGATATCAGGACATGCCTCTGAATGTAAACCCGCAGTTTAAAAATGATTTCTTTTTATTATTTATTGCACTTGTTGAGCAATTTTGCCAATAGTGTTTCTGCGTGATGAATAAATGCTGTAAATTGTATGAACTTAATGAAGGGCCTTGGATGTTTCAGATCAGGTTTTGGATCGAAATTGAGTTTTTCTTAGGTAAACTGATACCAGGTCTAGATACAAGGGACACTGTTCTGTCAGAGCTTCTCCTCTGTTTTGGACACATTCATGGCCAGAAAAGCATAGAACCTCTCTATATGTCTCCTTATTGGTTCAACCTAATTCTTAGTCTCTTCTCATTTTTGGCCCCAATCTGACCAGCAAACAACTTGAATTGTGTTCAACAGATCAGCACAAATCCTGCACCACTGGCAGGATTTTGACAAACCCTCTGTGATAGATGCGATTCGCAATAGAGATCTAACATTTACAGAATGACACTCATTGATCTAATGGTGCTGTTATTACAGGCAATTGAAAATGCTAACTTTGCGAGGTTATGCCCCCTTATGCCATTTAATTTTAATGAATGAAGTGACATAGCACAGTTCTCGCAACCAACACATTTTCTAATAAGGTCTGCCATGATGGATTTTTAAAAGGACCTTAAACTCTGATTCTCTTTCCATTTATGTACAGGATTAAAGTGACACACATTCTCTGAGGTAAGTATTAGTAGGCCTCAAAATATCTCTGAAATAACAGGCTTGGTTTTGAGGAAATTTGGGTGAATGATACATCATGTAATAGAGAATCTTGCAAAATTTCGCTGTTTGGCTGAAGGGGGTACTGCATAATTTGATGAGCGAAGACGTGTTTGCTTTTCCCTTGTTCAATTTGGCTATTATTTTGGCTCATCTTTGGTCTTTTGTAGTGCCAGTTCCGCTGGTGGTCCCAAGTAAACATCTCTCAAAGGGGTTCCCCTTTTCTCCTCTCCCTCAGAGATCCTGTGCCTCTAGTTTAAAAGGGGTAATTGATCATGAGATGCCAGGTCCTGGTGTTGAGTGCCAGGCAAGACAAGCTCAGTGTCTCTGACCCCTCCAGTACAGAGGGACCCTTTCCTCATCTCTCCCCTCAGAAAGCTGGGAAGAGTAAATATTTATCAGGCCACACAACAATGGCTTGCCCAGGGAAAGAATCAGACGGTCACCAGAGCTCATGGTTAAAGGGACATTTGGCAGAGGAGGGAATTAGGGCCTTTTTCTCTTCAGCAGAACCCACAGCAGCCACTAAGAGCTTTTTCTCTAGACGTATATTTAATATATTTAACATTGTTAGAGCCATCAGAGATTTGTTCTGTCAACACTCTCCTCCCTTTAGAAAACAAATTAAACTCCATCATGTGATATATATTTCTTACTTCTGTTTTTAACCACCCTCTTTGACCATCCCAACACTGACGTGTGTGTGTGTGTGTGTGTGTGTGTTAGGCCAAGTTCCCAGCCTTCTTTCAGACACGCAACATTTTCTTTCTCACAATGTAGGTTTCCTTCGCTCTTACTGTTTTTAAACCATTGTACTGAATGTCTCAATTAGTGAATTGCTAAAGAGCTAATCCTTTTTGTTACCACTTCTGTTAAGCTAACATGTAGTTTTTGTATTATTCGAAATTACAGTGAATTTATTGTTTTCTGCTGGTGCACAAACATAGTATCCAGCTACTAGAAGAGGGTCCAGGTTCAATCTTTGACATGCTGTGCCATGAAAGTATTCATTCACTTCACTTTCTCCACATTGTGTTATGTTACAGCCTTATTCTAAAATGGATTAAATAAACGTTCCTCAATTAATCTTAACACTGCACCCCATAATGACAAAACAAAAAATCTAAATGATATTACATTTCCATTATTAGTCAGACTCTTTGCTATGGCACTCAGAATAAAGCTCAGGTGCTTCCAATTTCCATTGGCCATCCTTGCTATAGTTCAGTCCACCTGTGGTACATTCATTTGATCAGACATGATTTGGAAAGGCACACCTGTGTGTGTAAATATTTGTTCCCACAGAGAGACCGTGCATGTCAAACTAAAAACCAAGCTATGAGATCAAAGAAATTGTCTGTAGTGCTCCAAAACAGGATTGTGACAAGGCATAGATCTAAGGAAGGGAAACAAAAAATATCTGCAGTAATCTATTAGGCCTGAAGACCAAACTCAATATCTAGTGAAAACAAGGTACTCCTCATCACCTGGCTAATTCCATCCCTATGGTGAAGCATGATGGTGGGTGCAGTATCCTTTGGCATTGCTTCTAAGTGGCATTGAGTGGGAGACTGGTCAGGATTGAGGTAAATACAAAATACCGAGCGGTCTCTGAAGATAACCTGATCCAGAGTGCACAGGTGCTCAGGCTTGGACAAAGATGAATCTTTCAGCATTACATCGATACGCCATACGGCCAAGAAAACACCGGAGCGGTTTTGGGACGAGTCTGTGAATGTCCTTGAGTGGCCTAGCCACAGCCCTGACTTGAACTCCCTCAAACATCTGTGGCGAGTAGAGGTTGAGAAGGGAATAGGACTCCCATGGGGCTTTGCAGGGTTCCGTCAACAATGTGCAAATTCCAGAGATGTTACAAGGGTTTTAATTGGTTTACTGGTATTAGTACTTGGCAGCATTATAACTGAAAAGCACACCTTATATAAATACGTACTATGGATATAACAAAAATGACACATTTCCCAAAAGTTAAAATATTTACTGTTAAAACAATAAGAGGGGGAAAAAAATTGGCCCGTAGCTTGTTGTTAATGTCCAATCACGGCGTCATTAAAGCAGTACTTAACTAAACTCAGTGGTAAAGACTTGGTGTGGCAATTATAAGAAGATATTTGGCTAATCAATTGAAGATGGAATAAAAATGTCAGAACTAAAAGTTTGAAAGAGAAAGCAATACCACAGCACCGAACAGGTAGGCTTGCTAATTAGTTAATATTCTGAATTGAGCTGGAGGTTAGAATTTTTTTATGCCATGGCATTTTTAATATGCCTTGGCATTTGCTGGCTAGTTTAATAATTTCTCAATTTGAGAAACTAAGCTATAGTTGCTAATACGGTTTTGCCTTATTCTTACAGCATTGTTGCATTAGCTTGGTATTTGTATCTTTTTTGATGATTGACCACTATTAGTTCTAATTTTGTTAAAACAACCATAAAAATTGATTTTTGTTATAAGTAAATGCTTACATTTTATTTTCAAAGAATTAAAGCAAACCCTAGCAACTTTACTTTAGGTAAAAATCCAGTTAAATATTTGATGTCAATTATTTGCTTGCACTATGGTGTAGAGGGAAATTATTACTGGTTATAATTTTTCAATAATTCAAATAGCTTATTAGCATTAAAAAAAGAATCAGTAGGAATCAACCCTTCAATGGGAAACAAACGAAGCCCCACGGGATCGGTGAGTAAGCTTTTTAATTGGGTTTAAATTGGTCAAGTTCCAGCGCTGTTGATCATGCTGCTCTAACAGCTGTGCTGAACGGGCACTAAAGGGGTGAAGCTCCTCTGCTGCGCCATGCAGTCACGTGTGCGTGCGTGTGTGCGTGCGTGCATACATGGAACACAAGCCTGGGAAGGGAGGTATAAAATGCGTCTATGAACGGAAAAAGTACTCCCCTCGTTATTATGCCTTTTGCGGGAGGCCTGTTGACCGTAAGCATGATGTCATTCCATAAGCCTGTCACTAATAATTTCCCACTTCTTTTAATGGGCATGAGATTCATCCAGGTCTTATAGCTGGGTCCCATCATTTTCGCTGGGTGGGGAGTTTTTCCTGCTCAATTTTACTGCCATATTTCACTGTTTATAAATATTTATGCTCATAACAGCCATCTAATAAAGTCAGGTCATCCAGTTTGCATTTTTAAGGTATTATATACTGCTGGTAGAGATGCCAAAAGCTGTATCCACCCTTTTAATAATAATAATAACTGCATGTTTTCTCACGTAAAGTAAAATGATAAACAGATCTCACCCCTATAATTTTGCATGGCCTCTTATATACACAAGCATACCTTCATATCCCTTCTCCTTACCCTGATGCTGGGTAGTGGATGGATGAATGGGCTGGGGCCTTCACAAAGGGAGCTGTCAGGAGACACCTGTAGCTCTCAGGCCTCCTTCTACATGTCCTGGTACTGTATCAATTTCCTTTTGATGTACGTTGTGTTGTTGGTTTTGGGTCCCGGGGAACAAAGGTTCCAAACGTTGTGTTAAGTGGATGGGCTGTCAAAGAACGTTCCACAACCATTCTTCCAAATGACCTTCATTGATTTTTTTCAGGACAGATATGGTACTTCGATATTAACCCCTTCTACCCCTTCCACCTTAACCCCACTCACCTGAATCCCAACTACTTTTATCACATTGAATCTCTCTCAGCCCCTGCATATGTTTAAATACAGACACCATCATCCTCCCCTACTATAAGGGCCAGACAGGGCTGGGATGGACAGGAGTACATACATGTGTGTATTTACAGTCTCCATTTGTCATGTGCCCACTGGTATCAGTGAGAGCTGCGTTCCCACATCTCTCTCTCTCTGCAGGTACTAACTGTTGCCCCTGCACACCTGATACACATATAGTCAACAACACACACATAGGGTTTGCATGGATGAATGCCCCCCTCCCCACAGAAACCCCCTGAGTGAACCAACGTCCTATCAGGTCCAGGAGAATGTTTGAGAATCATCATCTATAGACTGACAAGCTAACTTTAAATCAGTCTTTCTGTTGTTGTATTCTTAAGATTATTAGGTTATGTGTTTGAATGGTTTTGTCCATGAAATTTGCTAAAGTAGCCATTAGCTGCATGTAGCTGGGATATTCACTGAAGTCGGAAATATGAGAAGCATTGTGCCTTCCGGGCTGGAGTGGTTCCTATTATATTATTCACCTGTGTAGAATTACTTATTTTGGAAACAATGGTAAATAACCTCTTGGGCAAATCGTAAACGGCAGAGAACCTTCTTGGAGCGCCTGTAAAATAATGTAATTAGGCCAACCTCAGACTAGCTTTTGGTATTGATTTCCATTATGTCCAAAACCCTCTCAACTACATCTAGCTAGTTAGATGCCAAAAGGAGAATAAAGCAGACAACATTGGGGAAAAAGAGTTAAGTGCTAGCTGAATGCCATTACTCATTCTGGGAAAGGTTCATGCTCATTTCTGTACTGGTCTTTACATGTATATTAGTATTATTACTTAGCCGTGAACAGATCCAATAACAGGACCTGCACTTTATGTGTAAAGAAACGAAGAGACAAGGGGCAAGTGAGAGATGTGAAACACTCATTGTGTTAAAATGTCAACACATTTTTAGTTTTTCTCTCTTCTGAAAGAGCAGCTGCAAAGGATTCGCTGGCCCTGTCTTGCTGGCGGGCTTTTCTCCGTAGGGAGCATGAGAGAATCCAAATGCCAGCTTTGCGCAGCCCCAAACCTGGAGCGACCCATTAGTGAGGCTAATACACACACACACACATACACACTCTAGCTCTTTCGAACCAGAGTCCCATTAACGAGGCTACACCCCCGCCCCGTCCCAGGCCTCAGAAAGCCTACTTGTCCTTGGGCCGCTGAGTGAGATGACACAGGATGAAGTCAGTCCATTTGCGTTGGCACAGAGGCAGGCTGACGCCGGGGCTGCCAAGAGTTGGGCTATTGGGTGCTTCTAGCTCTGGTGAGAGAGACATGAACCAAAAGGTAGAGTTTGTGTCGCACTGCGGTGGACCGGAGTCCAGCGTTGCTCTTGTTGAGATTTTGTCGAAAACCCTGCTGACCTAAAACAACGTTGTACAAATGAAGTGGGTTATGTTTTAACATGTATGACGCTGAAAGTCGGGAGAGGTTCATATTCCACACTTAACTTCGACATGCTTCAAAACCATTTTATACATGTTTTTGGATAATGTGTGTACATCATCCATAATTTCCAGTCATTTTGCGCCCTCTCCGTATTTCTGACAGTCAGTATTGTTGCAGTGGTGTGTGATCTCACACCTAGACTGTTCTGCCACAGAAAATGTAGCATCATGATATTTCCTGTATGTGTCCGGCACTGTGATTTACCCACTGTGGAATCAGAGGGTCTCAGAGAAATTTGACATCTCTGTACCAAAAGGTAGCCAACGGAGGTTGGAGTTTGACAGACATCCCTTTCCTCAGAGGTCTGAGAGGAGAGGAGCTGCCCCATTTTGTGTTTGTAGAGCAGGGGCTGGGGGGTAGATTGACTCTGAAAAGCGTTTGCTGTGTTTGGGCAAATCCTCAAAGACTCAGCCGACCTGATGAGCAAACGCTAAACATTTCTGTTCCTCAATGAGTCTCTCCATAACATCTACAGTGCTAGCCGACCCAGCCGGCTACTCCCACCCTAGGCTCAGCTGGACAGCCCTGTCTCAGCCCTTCGTTAGCATCTCAGCAAGCCCAACATCAAACAACATGGATGGACTCCTGCCTTCTGTTCCCACTCTGCTTTATTGTCTGTAATACTAATCTCAGCTAAGGCTCTGAGACCCTTTCTCAAGAAATCTAGAGCAACGTGAAGACTGGCATTGCTCTGACAAGGAAGTAGTATACTCAATGGCTCCTCTAGCACTTGAGGAGCTGGAAACGGGACAGAGTTGGAGAGAGAAATGTGAAAGAAAGACAAAGGCAAGACAGGCAGCTCCAGAGCTCTGACACACTAAATAAGCTTTTGTAACAAAACAGTAATTATAGGGCAGAGCCTGCTTTTGTGTCAATGGCCTTGTTGGTGTTGGTGGGGGTGGGGTAAGGGCTTATACCGTCCAGTCCACGTCTGAAGTAAGGTGTGGTGGTGGTGCTTGTGGTGGGGTGGGGGGAGGGTTGTTGGTGGTGGTGTTGGTTGTGGTGATGGTGGTGGGGGGATCCGGTGGTGGTGATGGT
>JACXGJ010000046.1:35207-222245 GCA_016801105.1 Esox niger | reverse complement strand
GAAAATCTGTGGTGTGACTTAAAGAGAGCCGTCCATGCTCGGAAACCATCAAACCTGAATGAATTAGAGGTGTTTTGTAGAGAGGAATGGTCCAAAATACCTCCAACCAGAATCCAGACCCTCATAGGAAGCTATAGGAAGTGTTTAGAAGCTGTTATTTCTGCAAAAGGGGATCTACAAAATATTGAGTTATTTTTTTTTATTGTAGTGCCCAAATTTATGCACATGCCTAATTTTGTTCGAACAATCATTGCACACTTCCTGTACATGGTATAAACTTCGTTTCACTTCTCAAATATCACTGTGTTTGTCTCCTATATGATATATTTAACTGATTTTTTTTATCCTAAGAACCAACGATTTATGAAGGAAAATCATGGACAATAACAAGGTTGCCCAAACTTTTGCAGACCACTGTATATCAACCATTCATGGGATCATCAAGAACTTCAAAGAGAGAGGTCCAATTGTCGTGAAGACGGCTTCCGGGCACCCAAGAAAGTCCAGCAAGCGCCAGGACCGTCTCCTAGAGTTGAATCAATAGCAGGATTGGGGCACCACCAGTGCAGAACTTGCTCAGGAATGGCAGCAGGCAGGTGTGAGTGCATCCGCACCTCTAGTGAGGCAGAGACTTTTGGAGGATGGCCTGGTGTCAAGAAGGGCAGCAAAGAAGCCACTTCTCTCCAGGAAAAACATCAGTGGCAGATTGATATTCTGCAAAAGGTACAGCGATTGAACTGCTGAGGACTTGGGTACAGACATTTTCTCTGATGAATCCCCTTTCCGAATGTTTGGGGCATCCGGAAAAAAGCTTGTCTGGAGTAGACTAAGTAAGCGCTACCATCAGTCCTGTGTCATGCCAAGAGTAAAGCATCCTGAGACTATTCATGTGTGGGGTTGCTTCTCAGCCAAGGAAGTGGGCACACTCACAGTCTTGCCGAAAAACACAGCCATGAATAAAGAATGGTGCCAAGACATCATCCCAACCATCCAAGAACAGTTTGGTGACAAACAATGCCATTTTCAGCCTGATGGAGCTAAGTGGCTCGGGGAACAAAACACCAATTTTGGGTCCATGGCCAGGAAACTCCCCAGACCTTAATCCCATTGAGAACTTGTGGTCAATCCTTAAGAGGCAGGGGAACAAACCTACCAATTATGACAAACTCTGAGCATTGATTATGCAAGAATGGCCTGCCATCAGTCAGGATGTTGTCCCGAAATGTATAGACAGCAAGCCAGGGTGGATTGCAGAGGTCTTTAAAAAAAGGTCAACACTGCAAATATTGACACTGCATAAACTTAATGTAATTGTCAATAAAAGTCTTTGACACTTATGAAATGCTTGTAATTACACTTCAGTATACCATAGTTACATCTGACAAAATATCTAAAGACACTGAAGCAGCAGACTTTTCAAACATTTATATTTGTGTCATTCTCAAAACTGTATATTTGTGTAGACAAATGTGTCTTTTTACCTGTGTCTTGTTTTGTCTGTACACTGTTTTTCTTTTTCTGTTTGTTTTTAATCATTTTATATTTCTAATCAACGTAAAATGTATATGATAACATGTATATGCGGGTCCCAGATGTAATAGAGCTGTATTCCTTGTTGTCTGTGTTCCTTGTTGAAATGAAGGTTTACTAATGTGCTGGAGGTGCATAACTGCATTTTGGGTTAAGGTGTGCTATGTCACTAGGCCTGATATTGTCATGGTGTGTTTGTTGATCTAACCCTAACCCCAGCTCAGTTCCCACCGTGGTAATCCTTCTGTCTTTCTGTCTCTCAGTCTGTCAGTCCGTCACTGTGTTTGTGGAAGGGATCATTGTACATTCAGCACATTGCCTCTGGATTTATCCAAATCCTGGCCTTTCTCTTCCCCTCCCTCTCTCCCTCCCTCCCTCCCTCCTTGCATTCTCCTCACTCTCCTTGCTTTCTGCCAGCTTGACACCAAATCACTCCCATCCCTCCCTTATGCACCCCTCACCTTTCTGCTGGATATATCCGAAATACACACTTCACAGAGTGGTAAAGGAAAACAAGGGCTTTGGGCTTCAAGGGCTGTTTGATGGTGTCTGGTCACTAATATAAATATGTTTGTCTGTGTTGGAGACCAGGTTAGGTTTCACCCTGTATCTTTTTCTTTTGGTTCTCTGTGTTTGGGGTGGGGGTTGATGGGTGGCTATATCTGCCAAGCTGTGGTTGTGGCCAGAGAACAAAAGCAATAATACAAGTGAAATATTGTGTACTAACAATACTACATGCTGTTTGAGAACAACGTATAAATGCTCATCAATTTATAAATTTGCATGCGGCTCATCTCATTTTGACCAGTTGAACTGCCCTCCTCGGGGCCCCTGGTTTAATCCGCATGCAGGATTTGAATCCTGGACAATATAGCCACTAACCAAGAGGGATTGACTAAACAAAACATGTAATTTTGTAATGTAGAACGCTACAGCTTTTAATACCCATCAGCCTAATATAAAAATCCAAGTACCGCTGTTCTGATCATTCTTGTATAATTTCAGATAAGATGGATGGTTAGATGGGGATAATGAGAGTGAAAGTTTACTTCTTCTTTATGGAAGTAAACTTCAGTCCCCTTCCCTTTCTTTCTCCTAGTTTCACCTGTGGTTAGAAGCCCATCTGGTCCGCATTATGGTCCTCCTCTAGATTTACAACTCTCTCACTCTCTAGCCCTGACGCGAGCCACTTTGACAGGAATGATAATGAATCCGAGGTCAAGTCTAGGAAAAATACTTTATTGCAGTAATTAAGGTCCCCTCACATTATTGAACACAGTGACGGGTTGGATGAGGTCAACAAATGTTTCCACTCTTAGAGACACTGAAGGGAATCTGAGAAATGTGAAATATCTGTCAGTAGTGGAGGGACTGCATTTTTCATATCCTGTATTTCAAAGTGCATCTTCTTGCCCCATATGTTGCTCTTGGTCAAAAGTAGTGAAATACGATGTCATTTGAGTTGCCCCTCTTGTGTCTCAGAGAACTTGAATGGAGTGACAGAAGAGAACTGACCTTCTCATGTATGCATTAATATAATAGAAAATCGCTCACTCTATATGTTGCATTATATCATACATACCTGAATAATTTGGTATTTCACATAATATTGCATTTTTGTGAGAACTACATTGGACACTCCATGCTTTCTATAGTGTACTTGTGTGTGTGTGTGTGCATTTTAGGTCCAAATAACAACAAAATCCAGGGTTTAAACCGCATGCCTGTTTTCTCAATTAGAGGTCCGATCATAGCCAGGCTATGGCAAATGTTTTCTCTACCCCTTGTCAAAATACATAGTTTTATGGTTGCGGTTGGTTTTTGTTTCCATCACGGGAGACTGGAGAGGATGTTATCCCGGGTGTGTGACCCTTCCTGGAATGTCAGAGGTTTGGCCTGAGCTGGAGGAGAGGAGACGGACAATGTTGGACCACAATGTCAACAATGCTCAGTTCTTTGTCTGCTGGTCTGAGAGAAGAACAGTAATGTAGGAGTCGGTCTACCTCTGTATTTAATTGGATTCACAATAGTCTTTTATTGGTGCGTCTGAGAGAAGAACAGTTTAGGCATTGGTCTACATTCCTCTCTACCCTCAAGTATGTAAAGGTCTTAAACATGGAAGATGGTTGCTGATGGACTACAGCAGTAATGAAAATGCAATTAACGCAAAAAGCAATTGCAGCTAACAACACAAGATCAATAATCAATGATTTGAATGGCCTTATAGGCATCTGAATGTTGTTTATTAAATAAAATGTGGAAATTGTATTGTGTGATTTGCTAAATGTGATTTATTTTTCATTTTACTTAAGTAGGGCACTGACAAAACAATACCTTGAATGCCCATTTCATGAAAATTTGCAGTTGTGCCTAAAAATACCTGTGTGTACTTGAGTTCAACAAGAAATATCACGTCAGTACACCATTTTTGCAGCTTTAGCTGTTGAAATTTGATGTGTCTTCATGTGGATTCATATGTAAACCTACCTCATTTCCTCTAGGTTCTGAACGTGACACGGGCCATGATTGTGCAGCACCAGGACTTCGTAGTTCCATTGTTGATGAGGTACGCGGAGGACTGGATGACATCAGGGAACCCTATTTACCGGCCACTGTGGTGGCTCAGCCCCAATGATCCAGTGACGTTCACCATCAATGACCAGTTCCTCATTGGAGACGAGGTGATCGATTGATACTCAGGCTGTTTTCCATTTTTCTTCTGTTGGTTATGCAGTGGTTAGGTCAAATGGGAGTGGGTAATGTTCATATTTTACATATTCAGGTACATACTTCTCTGTTTCAAAACACATCTCCTGTTTGGAGAATACTGATTGCGACCCTAGAGGCCTCAAACATCTACAGTGTGGATCCCACCTCTAACACCAAAGTAATTTGGTCAGTGTAATAGCCAATGTGATAGTCACCCAGTAAAATCCACTTTAGTAAAAAAGTATTTGTTTTTATCGCATTCAAAGTGTAATCAAACCCCTGGTGTCATAGCCTGAATTAAAATGTATTAAATATATCTTTTGGACAATAATCTACACACTAATCTAATACCCCATAATGAGAACACGTATTTGATACACTAATGGTTGTGCAGGTTTTCCTACTTACAAAGCATGTCGAGGTCTGTAATTTTTATCATAGGTACACTTCAACTGTGAGAGACGGAATCAAAAAAAAATCCAGAAAATCACATTATATGATTTTTTTAATAATTCATTTGCATTTTATTGCATGACATAAGTATTTGATCACCTACCAACCAGTAAGAATTCTGGCTCTCACAGGCCTGTTAGCTTTAAGAAGCCCCTCCTGTTCTCCACTCATTACCTGTATTACCTGCAACTGTTTGAACTCGTTACCTGTATAAAAGACACCTGTCCACACACTCAATCAAACAGACTCCAACCTCTCCACAATGGCCAAGACCAGAGAGCTATGTAAGGACATCAGGGATAAAATTGTAGACCTGCACAAGGCTGGGATGGGCTACAGGACAATAGGCAAGCAGCTTGGTGAGAAGGCAACAACTGTTGGTACAATTATTAGAAATGGAAGAAGTTCAAGATGACAGTGAATCTCCCTCGGTCTGGGGCACCATGCAAGATCTCACCTCGTGGGACATCAATGATCATGAGGAAGGTGAGGGATCAGCCCAGAACTACATAGTAGCAGGACCTGGTCAATGACCTGAAGAGAGCTGGGACCACAGTCTCAAAGAAAACCATTAGTAACACATTACGTCATCATGGATTAAAATCCTGCAGCGCACGCAAGGTCCCCCTGCTCAAGCCAGCGCATGTTCAGGCATGTCTGAAGTTTGCCAATGACCATCTGGATGATCCATAGGAAGAATGGGAGGTCATGTGGTCTGATGAGACAAAAATAGCGCTTTTTGGTCTAAACTCCACTCGCCGTGTTTGTAGGAAGAAAAAGGATTAGTACAACCCCAAGAACACCATCCCAACTGTGAAGCATGAAGGTGGAAACATCATTCTTTGGGAATGCTTTTCTGCAAAGGGGACAGGACGCCTGCACCGTATTGAGGGGAGGATGGATGGGGCCATGTATTGCGAGATCTTGGCCAACAACCTCCTTCCCTCAATAAGATCATTGGAGATGAGTCGTGGCTGGGTCTTCCAGCATGACAACGACCCAAAACACACAGGCAAGTAAGGAGTTGCTCCATAAGAAGACTCTCAAGGTCTTGGAGTGGCCTAGCCAGTCTCCAGACCTGAAACCAATAGAACATTTTTGGAAGGAGCTGAAAGACTGTATTGCCCAGCGACAGCCCCGAAACCTGAAGGATCTGGAGATGGTCTGTATGGAGGAGTGGGCTCCCTGCTGCACTTTGTACAAACCTGGTCAAGAACTACAGGAAACGTATGATCTCTGTAATTGCAAACAAAGGTTTCTGTACCAAATATTAAGTTCTGCTTTTCTGATGTATCAAATACTTATGTCATGCAATAAAATGCAAATTATTTATTTATAAATCATACAATGTGATTTTCTTGATTTTGTTTTTAGATTCCGTCTCTCACAGTTGAAGTGTAGCTATGGTAAGAATTACAAACCTCTACATGCTTTGTAAGTAGGAAAACCTGCAAAATCAGCAGTGTATCAAATACTTGTTCTCCCCACTGTATCTAATGTCCGTAAGTATTCAGCCGCTTGAGTCAATACATTTTACAGTCTTCATGGGTTTGTGTGTACATCTGAATTTGGGGATTTTCTTTCATTCTTCCTTGCAGATTCTTCCAAGCTCTATCAAGTTGGATTGGGAATGTCACTGAACAGCTATCTTCAAGTCTTTAAAGAGTTTCAATGGGATTCAAGTCTGTGCATGACTGAGGACTTTTCAGTCTAATTCTGAAGCCATTCCAGTGTTGCATTGGCTGCATGGTTGGGGTTATTGTCCTGTTTGCCCCCATATTAAGGTCATTTGCACTCTGAAGCAGGTTCTTATTAAGTATTTGCTTGTATTTGGCTTGGTTTCTTTATACTTACCCACTCAGTTCCCACTCATTGCTTCCAAAATGCCCCATTGCATAATGCTGACACCACCATGCTTCATGTTAGGGATGGTGTTACCTGGGAGATATGTTGGGAGATCTGGTTTTCGCCAGATGTAGACAATATTCAGGCCAAATATGTTTTTGTCTTATCAGGCCGGAGAATATTTTGACTTCAGACTTTCACATGACAGGGGTTTCTGTCTGGCCTCCTTCCATCAACACAGGACCTTTTGAATCCTGTGCTCATTTGGTTCATATCAACTGACCAAGGTCCTTCTTGCCCAGTTGGTCAGTTTTGTTGGATGAACAGCTCTAGGATGCCAACTGTGCTCTTGGGAACTTTCTTCCCTCTAGAAGTAGATGTACACCTTTTCTCAGAATTATTCCTCCTCACAAGTTTTACAAACAATTCCTTGGATCTCATTGTTTAGTTTCATGTCAGCTCTGCACTGTCTTCTATAGGAGCTCATACATACAAGTGTTTTTTTTCTAAATGATAACCATGCATTTAATTTGGCCACCGAAGTCAAATTAAGTAAAAAAAATTTAAACCAGCCTGTAAAAAATCCAGTCCTGTATATTTAAGTTGTTTTAGAATCATACCTTCACTGCATTGGTTACGTCTATTCCAAAAACCACCTGACAACTGACCAACACAGATTTGTCTCCGCAACCTGACATATCTGCATAGAATAAGTTCTAAAAGATCCTCATCCATAAAAAGCATGACATAATTAATGTCTGCAAATAATAATAAATAATCTATCAAATTATTAACTGCAATCTACTACATTCATTCACTTTAGGTGCTTACTGTACCTCTTTAAACCATTTAGACGTTAAGTGAAAATTTCCGCTGATCAGGGCAGTACAAGCTAACTAATTTTCCTCCAGCCAAAGCTGTGTGTGAGTGTATAGGTAGCTAAATTTGCAGCTGATGCAAGATAGTATTACTTGCTTATATAGCTAGTAATAAACTTTAACTAGCCAGAAATTATTGACCTTAATGCACATTATTAGTTAGAGATAGTTAGACAGACAGATGCTACAGTTCAAACATCTGAGATTAATCTGCCAAATCCAATGGCTAATTGATGGATATTTTTAACTGTCAGAGGAGAGTATAGGTCGCTACACACCTGACTCCTCATTGTAACTTTCCATCGCCCTCTAAATATGTAATCTATTTCTGCTTAAAGATACATTACTAGAGTCTCTATTTTCGAAATGTTGTAGTCATATAGGTATATGTCAACTGAATGTGTGTCATGATGCACAAGGAGATAACTTGCATTGGGTAAGAATTCAAATGAGCAAATCATTTTGATAGACATTTTGTTTTTAAACCCCTCTAGAAAATCCGATAAATTGAAGGGGGAAATGCTTCAGGTAACATTTCTCATAATAGCAATGCATTTCTCAATGTAGACCAATGCCACTAAGGTGGTGATTGCAAGAAACACAATTGAGTAAAAGAGTACTGTTTCAG
This sequence comes from Esox niger, assembly GCA_016801105.1. Lineage (NCBI taxonomy): Eukaryota > Metazoa > Chordata > Actinopteri > Esociformes > Esocidae > Esox > Esox niger. Next base: position 214,202 of record JACXGJ010000046.1, on the reverse strand, counting down.
AGGAACAAGTACTTTTATAATTACTTTCTGGGGGCTGTACTCTTTACACTGACTAAAGTATATTTTAATAAATTGTAGTATTTACTCCGTTACGTTTCACCTATTTCACCCAACAGTTTTGTCTTCAGACATTGTTCAATTTTTTTAGTTTTTTTTGTTTCGTGATTTGATTTGGGGTTGGGGTGATGTGTTCCCTCCCGCCCCTTTAAATTTGCATCGGAGTGCGAGCACAGACATGGCTAATTAAATGACTATGAGATGGAACGTTATTAATTGGAGGACACTGACGAGGGAAATTCACATCCTTGGCCACAGTTGTGCATGTTCCAATTTAAAATAGTTTTTTTTATAAATATTTTTTTTATTCCTAAAGACGCAACAATTTCTGCTTTCAAAAACTCATCGTACTTCTGCAAGCACATAGGGGTAAGTTTAGTGAACCGGCTTGCGCTATTTGCCAGCTAAATCCTATTATAACTATCTATTATTTAGATTAAACTTTTTTGTCAATGAACAAGTACAAGTACAGTACAACGAAATTGAGTGATATATCGTAATGATAATGTAATATTCTTGCTAACTTACAACATTAAATAACACTACAGCTTGTTAGTATTTGTATTAGTGGTTCATTGGGCTTGACTCAAACTTCATTATTAAGTAATACAATTTAGTTAGCAACATACCCAGTCTAGCTAGCTCGATTTTACTTGAAAGCAAATGCTGCTAACCAGGTGGCTTAGTTACAATGCAGTCAGTCATTCCACCCAAGACCTGACTTACTAATAACAAATGTTTGATTGACAAGAAGTACAGAGTATTGCTACACAAGGTAAATATTTTTTTACCAGTAGTAATATGTATGACGGTCTTCATTCGCAAGAATCTTATTTGCAACTCAGATAATAATTGAAATACAGTATTATTTATTGTTACAATTTATTTTGTTTTTTTATTCAGCATTTCCAGGCTGACTTCAACTTTCACTTGAGTACATTTCAGGATGAGTAACAGAACATTTACTTGAGTACAGATTTTCAGTACTCTACCCACCCCTGCTACCTACATATTGACATTCCAGAAGTTTGCAAAATTTGTGAAATGTAAAGTTTGGATGGATCCCCATGTGTAAGATAAGTGAATTACAAGAACTTGGTGCTTAATTCCAATTCAGTATCCCCCTCCCCTATTCACAATGTAATGGAGACTTTTTTGAGTTTTATCCACCAGGGTTAAATACAGAGGGGAGGGGTGGAAATCAGCAGGCAAATACTCTTCCAATCAATTCTTACAACTTAATTCCAGCAGATATATTTTCGACAGTGACAATTCAAAACCTAAACATCGTAAAGTCATAAAATCCCCAAATGTAGCACAAAATAATAAAGGGTAGTAAAATATACATCTTGAAGTATATTTCCACAAACAAATATGCATTTGCCAGTGCCATACGTGAAATCCAAGCAGACTGTGGAGCAGACTTGGTCTCTTTTAAAGTTAGTGTCAGAATTGAAATCAACAGTGCTTGTATCACCCCCTTTAGATTTAAGCTAGCCATGGTCAGATCTAGCAAATGCAGGTGCTGGTCATATAATTAGAATATCATCAAAAAGTTAATTTATTTCAGTAATTCCATTGAAAAAGTGAAACTTGCCTAGTGTATACAGTCATTCCACTCAGACTGATATATTTCAAGTGTTCACTCCTTTTAATTTAGATGATTATAACTGACAACTAATGAAAACCCCCAAATCAGTATCTCAGAAAATTAAAGTATTACTTAAGACCAATACAAAAAAATATTTTTAGAAATGTTGGCCATCTGAAAAGTATGAACATGAAAAGTATGAGCATGTACAGCACTCAATACTTAGTTGGGGCCCCTTTTGCCTGAATTATAGCAGCAATGTGGCATGGCATGGAGTCAATCAGACTGTGGCACTGCTGTGGGGGATTTTTCTATAGAATGCATAAATAACCTTATGCAATGTATAATCACTGCTAAGGTGTTTTGAGAGCCCAGGTTGCTGATAGTGGCCTTCATCTCTTCTTCATTGTTGGGTCTGGCGTATCGCATCTTTCTCTTCACAATACCCCATAGATTTTCTATAGGGTTAAGGTCAGGCGAGTTTGCTGGCCAATTAAGAACAGGGATACCATGGTCCTTAAACCAGGTACTGGTCGCTTTGGCACTGTTTGCAGGTGCCAAATCCTGTTAGAAAATGAAATCTGCATCTCCATAAAGTTGGTCAGCAGCAGCAACTTCCTGGTAGATGGCTGTGTAACCTTGGACCTCAGAAAACACAGTGGACCAACACCAGCAGATGACATGGCACCCCAAACCATCACTGACTGTGGAAACTTTACACTGGACTTCAAGCAACATGGATTCTGTGCCTCTCCTCTCTTCCTCCAGACTGTGGGACCTTGATTTCCAAAGGAAATGCAAAATTTACTTTAATCAGAGAACATAACTTTGGACCACTCAGCAGCAGTCCAGTCCTTTTTGTCTTTCGCCCAGACGAGACGCTTCTGACGCTGTGTCTTGTTCAAGAGTGGCTTGACACAAGGAATGCGACAGCTGAAACCCATGTCTTGCATACGTCTGTGCGTGGTGGTTCTTGAAGCACTGACTCAAGCTGCAGTCCACTCTTTGTGAATCTCCCCCACACTTTTTAATGTTTTTTTTTTCACAATCCTCTCCAGGGTGCGGTTATCCCTATTGCTTGTACACTTTTTTCTACCACATCTTTTCCTTCCCTTCGCCTTTCTATTAATGTGCTTGGACACAGAGCTCTGTGAACAGCCGGCCTCTTTAGCAATTACCTTATGTGTCTTGCCCTCCTTGTGAAAGGTGTCAATGTTCGTCTTTTGGACAGCTGTCAAGTCAGCAGTCTTTCCCCATGATCGTGTAGCCTACAGAACTGGACAGAGAGACCATTTAGGCATTTGCAGGTGTTTTGAGTTAATTAGCTGATTAGAGTGTGACACCAGGGGTCTTCAATATTGAACCCTTTCACAATATTCTAATATTCTGAGATACAGATTTTGGGGTTTTCATTAGTTGTCAATTATAATCATCAAAATTAAAAGGAATGAACACTTGAAATATATCAGTCTGTGTGGAATGACTGTATACATTATGCAAATTTCACTTTTTTAATGGAATTACTGAAATAAATCAACTTTTTGATGATATTCGAATGTTATGTCCAGCACCTGTATTTATGGCTAATGAATGAAAACAGACAAATTTCCCCTGGCTTACAAACGACCTTCAGGTTGTGAAGCATCTTCTTATATTAATAAGTGAAATTATGAATGTACCAGTTATTGTGTTGTTATTCCATATTTTCAGGTTCTGGTTGCTCCGGTAATAGAGAGGGGGGCAGTATGGAGAGATATTTACCTGCCCGATGGGGGTTTCCAATGGCAGGACACCCGCAATGCCCAGGTGTTTGATGGGGGAACGCTCCTGGAGGACTATCCTGTTGCCCTTGAGGAAGTTGCCATTTTCTTACGAAGGAGATCATGAGGCTCTACATTGATTTTTATGTGACCTCACTGAGTACTAGTTTTTACTCCTTTTTTACTTGTGCTGTTATCAAGTTGCACTTTTCCACAAAGACCATTGACATTGTCTCAAGACACCATATTGAGATTAGATGTAGATTATTTTATACTTGCACTTTACAGTTCAAAAGATATTTTCTTAATGACATTTTCTTATCCCTCTTCTTTTTTTACATTAATTGCTTTAACCTTTCAGCTAATTGTTACATGTTTTTGCATATTTTAATCAATGCTTAAATCACTTTTTTGTATCTAAGTTAGGGCAAAAGAAACCTGTGTGTTTACATACAATTCATTTCTACAGTTTTATAACAATCTGCTGTCGGGTTCTCATGGATACATGAGTTAACAAAGCAAGCCACTTGTTTGCATAAAAACAAAACCTGAGATTCTATAGACGACCAAAACAATGAGGAAACAGACTGACGGTTATGGTTTCTGCTAAAGGAGAGCCTGGAATGAATGAATGACATAAGCTTACCATTAGCTTTACATGATGAATGCTAAAGCACCTTCATTCATTATAAAGGCTTTTACTTGAACTTATCTAGCCTTGGAGCTGATGTATGAATGAATGTACCTGAAGTTCAGTTTTTCATTGCTTTATTACTTAAATTACTCTGTCAGTCAGCACTTACACATTTCAAGACTTCAAGATACAGTTAAGACAATTTTTTTCAACTCACATAAAAAAATTAGCAGAGGAAATAATTATAGTCTGTGATCTATAACCCTAAACTAGCTTGTGAATGTTTACTCGTTTACTTGTATGAACAACACATTTTCACCAAAACCACTGTCCCAGTCACAGTATGCACATGTGCAATGTATAATTCCTAGAAGCTCAGCCTACCTAACTCAACAAACTTACTTAAATTTGCTCTGTGTTTAAAGAAAGCCAAAGTCTCTAATGAAACCCTGGTGAATGCAAGTCAGGAAGGATACTAAATGAAGGCAGATCCAAACAAAATAATGTGCCTCAAAGTTCCTTCACATCTTAAGTGTTGGAAATACCTATTCAGCATTATCTCAAAAAAAGATTTCAGGTATCGAATAGCCATGTGCAACATCTATATGCAGTTTTAGGCCCACTAGAGTTGTCGGACAATATCCAACATTGTAGTATGGATGAAGCCTGAGCTGGGATAACTGAAGCTGTTATACTTTACAAAAGCCGTAGATCTAGCTTGCTTCACGATATACCACTCTGGTTTTCCAGGTTGGTTAAATAAAAAACCTGTGGCACTCCTCTACCAAAGTTACTTATACATAACCTATGTCAATAAAACCAAAGCATTGTAGTCAAGTTTAGATTTAGGGGGAAAAAAATCCTAAAATCTTTTTTTTTTTATAATCTTTTCATGAATCTGGAGGTGGCACCGGCCCTAAGGGACACAATAAGTCATTGGTTGCCTCAACGAGGAGCAGAGCTTGAATTTCAAATGGTCTGCATCCATTCAGAGAACATAACTTAGTTATTGTTCCTAACTTTAACCTGAACCTTTACCTTATCCTAACCCTGCTGTTCCCAAATCAATGTTGAATTGTATTATTATTATTTTTTTACATAAATTTTTTTACACTGAAGGCCTATGCAGTGTATGAGGATTATTCATTTGGGGATTTCTTTTTTCAACACCTGCAGTAACCCTTATCAGTTTTAAACATAAGTTTCAATCAAGTTAACTCCAAGTATAAGCTCCCCCTCAACAATTGTGTCTAACAATCAAATAATTGCTGCCTTTGTGACAGAGCTTCCTCAAGGCTAAGACATCCTTTAGGAACCATTTTATTCATCCATGAATTGGTGTCAGTGCCTTTATCTGGATATTTTTTAAGTTCTCTAGGTAACTCTAGGAATGTTTTAAATCTCCTCACTTAAAAGCATCCGATTAAAGTACCGCAGTGGTAGTTTTTAAGAACAAGATCACTAAACTTCTTTTTGAAGGCTTCAAAGCAACTGGATGATCTACTGTATAGCCTTTGAATTAACATTTGATTGAATGGTCAGTGTTTAGTTGGCAATAACGTTTTGAGACAGTCCAAACAGATAAATCTCGACAAATGATGCACATGCTTAACGAGTTGTTTAGAAAAATGACTGCTGTTCTCAATAGACTATAAATTGATATCATCAGACACAGACTCTTGTACCTTAAATGAATTATTTCCAGCACCATGCCATTATTGATGGACATTTTATTTCAATTTGTTGTCCGAAAAAGGTTCATGAAAATTGCTTTCTGTGATGGCAACGGGAGTACTTCGCCCCATTTTTGCTCCCCTCCCAATTTGGTGTGGCACAATTCATGATTATGGCTTTGGTTGGTTGCAGCAAGGCATAGGAGGTTAGTTCCCATCAGGCTCAGGAGAGTCAAACAGAAAGATGTGTCCATCAATGCAAATCCTGCCCTTATGTTGTGATTATTTTAATACAGCCCGGTCAACCAGGAAGTCCGCCAGAACCAACATTCTTGGAGAAAAGCGCTCCTCTGGCTAATGTCTTAATTTTGTTTGCTGTATAAATCTAGTCGTAATGACTCAGATGCCCTGTGAGGCAACATCTCAGACTGCTGTGCCACTTGGGAGCCACCAGTCATGTTTTAATAAAGACTTTGTTAAAAATGCTTTACAACACGGACGTTGCTTAACAAATCAAGCCTTTGGACCTATTCTCTGTGGTTTGTTTGCCCTTCTGGGACCTGAACTGCATCACTTAAGAACACATTTGATTTGTACAACATAATGGATTTACTTTAACTGTACTTGTTTACTGTATACGAAAAAGAACACTCAGGTCTACTGAAGTAGATAATCCAATCACACAATGTCTTAGTGCAACAGCACAATGTGAACATGTGTCTTAAATGTCTTAAGCCCAATTAAAGCTGAATGTACCTAACTGTGATTGCTCCAATGTAGGCTAGTAGAACTCACTTTTTTATTTTAAAGCGCTGTTTTACTTTGTTTTCTTTCTGATCATGGTTTAGTTTTTTTTCTCCTGTAAACACAATAGTACTGTAGATGTAACATGCTAAAAAACCTTTGAGACAGTATTCCAACCACACACTTAGCAAATATGTACTCTGTTTTCAGCCCTAAGAATCATGTCATATAGTAACCGCATCAACAAAGTACATATTTCAATGACTGTGCCATTACATTTTTTAATCAATACAGTATAATAAAGTTTACATTTTCTTACGGTAACTGATCTTGACTAATGAGGTCTATTGCTGATGACAAATCTGAGGATATGTCAAGGTTGGGTTGCTGTGTGACTGTATGCATTGCAGTGTGTTTGATTTAGATTATTCTGTACATGTTATCATTAGCCTATTCATGATTCATTCATGATTACGCATATTAACATCCAGACGTGTTCTATTCTTATTTACAAAAATTCAAAATGGCATTATTCACCTATACTAAATATTGTGCAAAATTAGAAGCACAAGCAAAACAAACTGAAAATATTTCCAAAGTGTCTAGCCAGCAGCTTGAGGTGGTCAGTGCATGTTAGGAATACATGAGCCACCAGTGACATTCTTTTTGCCTTGTTAACACATTTTAATTATTGAGGAAAATCACAATTTGAATAAATAAATGTGCAAATAAAGACGCATTCACTTAATTGCTTGCATTTGTTTATGTGCTTTTATATCTGTATCTGCAAGTAGCTTTTAAGGCTGTATGTGTACAATGCTCGCCCCTCACTCTGCCAATGTGTCAGCCAGTCTGTCACTGTATATCTGCGCCCATGCTGACGACTAACATCTCTACTAATGACTCTTAAAAGCTAATAAAAGTTATTTATAGTGGTAGTGAGCATTCGGTGGAAGCCGAGATTCTCTGGCGAATCACCCTGTAGCCCTCCAGAACTACCTTATAGCCCTCTGACTGGCTGGGATCCACCCTGGGGCCTCTTTCTTCTTCCTCTCACTCGTTCGTTGCTCCTTCTGTCTCCAGAAAGACAGGTGCAGCAGGCTACAACATAAATTATTTTAAAAGGATTCATGTAAACCCTTCCACATCAAGTTGCTCTTAAAGCATATTCAATGAGTTAGCTTATTAGCTTTTTAATGGTTCATAAGTTAAGGTACACAAAATAGTCTCATTTGATGCCTTGTTGATTCCAGCTTGTGAAATAGCAGCCAGATATTCTGAGGCCTTTTTGGGAGGAGACCTGGGATCATGTTACTCAAGGTCCAAATGGTGGAAAACAGAATGAAACAGAGAGAGTTCCTAGGGATGTTTAATAAGTTACCCCCATTTTTGTATTCCATTATGTGGCCTAAATTAAAGTGATCAAGGTAGGACAGCATTGAAGGGCAAAATCATCAACCATGCTTTTTATTACACATTATAACATGATTTCCAAATTTATAAGCATAGTCTCTGATTATTGAATGTGTATAGTTAAAGGTGCCCACCATAAGACAATTTGTTTAGCAATTTTGATTGTTTTAGGCAGAACATTTCTCTAACGATCCCCCAGCATAATTCCTTAATGCACGTGATGTCAGTATGCGTTGACAGTTCCAGAGTTTGATTATGACACAAAAATGCATTTCACCCACAGCTGCCCAGAAACACCAAGCTGCATACTAGTCGGTAGGTCATCAATGCTAACTTCATCAGACAGTGCCACCTGAAGAAAAGAGAGAACGTTTATGCATTACCCTAGATTGCGTACGCAATCTCCAATATCAGTTTGCTGAAAATGCATCAGTCACATAGACAATCAAAAACTCACAGGTGTCAATCAATATTAACTGTAATATAAAACAGATGATTCTCTTCTAGGACAAGCGTGTAATGTGATATTAATATCCTCATGACATTTGGTAATTTTAACATTGTTGCTTAAAACCTGTTAGGTTAGGTGCAAAAAACGTCAATTTCCACCTAAAATGATGTACATAAATCAAAATGCTTGTAGCTCATGACATGAATATAGTAGAAAATGTTTGGGTTCAATTTCAAAGCAGACACTCTGTAGTATGTAGGAATTATAAATTAATGCAGAAAAGTATACCTCAAGTGATGTAGCAGAAGATAAAACAAACCAAAAACATGAGTTTTTTGTATTCTTTATTTTTATCATCATGTTTGAAATGCAGTGGGAAGGCCATGCATTGAGAGAGGAGGCTGGAGTCACTCCAAATAAATCTCACTAAATGGCAGCAGACTTGTTGGTAAAGTTTTAGGCAGCTACAATGAATTTAACATAGAGCTGCAAAATATTTTGTATATTTTGAGTGTCCTTTTCGATTGTCCACAAATCAAACCCAAGTGGCCAAATTTGATAAATGATTAAATTCCAAGCACATTACAACAGAGATTATAAAAAATACAAGTGGAATAACAAATAAGGTTTACACACTCCCAGAAATGTCATACATGGTGGATCATTAGTTTCCCTTCATAAAGGTACAGTGGGGAGAACAAGTATTTGATACACAACTGATTTTACAGGTTTTCCTACATACAAAGCATGTAGAGGTCTGTAATTCTTACCATAGCTACACTTCAACTGTGAGAGACGGAATCTAAAACCAAAATCAAGAAAATCACATTATATGATTTATAAATAATTAATTTGCATTTTATTGCATGACATAAGTATTTGATCACCTACCAACCAGTAAGAATTCCAGCTTTCACAGATCTGTTAGTTTTTCTTTAAGAAGCCCTCCTGTTCTCCACTCATTACCTGTATTAACTGCAACTGTTTGAACTCGTTACCTGTTTAAAAGATACCTGTCCACACACTCAATCAAACAGACTCCAACCTTTCCACAATGGCCAAGACCAGAGAGCTGTGTAATTACATCAGGGACAAAATTGTAGACCTGCACAATGCTAGGATGGGCTACAGGACAATAGGCAAGCAGCTTGGTGAGAAGGCAACAACTGTTGGCGCAATTATTAGAAAATAGAAGAAGTTCAAGATGACAGTCAATCTCCCTCGGTCTGGGGCACCATGCAAGATCTCACCTCGTGGGGCATCAATTATCTTGAGGAAAGTGAGGGATCAGCCCAGAACTACACGGCCGGTCCTGGTCAATGACCTGAAGAGAGCTGGGATCACAGTCTCAAAGAAAACCATTAGTAACACACTACGCCGTCATGGATTAAAATCCTGCAGCGCACGCAGGATATATATATTCTAATTTGACCTTTATTTCATCAAGATATGCAGACTGAGACACTTTTACTGCTGGGCCCAGGAAAAAAAAAAACAGACAAAACAAGATGCTCACAGATAGCTCAAGAAAAATAACATTTCTTTCAACCTGTAAATATATATTCTTTATATGGGATCTTTAGCTGAAATATATATTTATGTACTGTAAGTGTATATTTGTAATATTTACATATTACAACACTTACTACCCAAATAAAATTATTTTTCAGGTGTACACACGCATACACACATGCACGTACACATACATACTGTACATATAAATAACAATAATTTATTTTACCGATCTTAGACAGGATCTTTTCCTTCCAAGAACAATTCTTCCTCGCCAGAATCAAAACTGTTCGCAAAGAGAATTCTTGTCAAGCTCTCGGTCACTCTCTCACTGAATCTCCTCCAAAATCTCCAAGTTTGTGTACTTGGTCTTGGATTTCGCTTTCCCACTTTTAGGAGCCATGTTCAAATTAGAAATGTTTCAAATGAATGGAAAAACAACAAGAAATAACTATTGAGTAACAGCAAGAATGTGCGTAATGAAAATGCTAGTGCGCTCTGATGCTCTCTCACTTCGAAATGAAACAGGAGTGGACGGCTGCACAGAGCTCTATATTCCACCCCTTTCATCCCACAGTGGAAATCACACATCACAAGATAGTCCAGCTCATTGGCTTTTTCAAAGTAATTGGTCATCATTAGAGGAAGGTAGTGTCATTCAAGTTTGTGTTGGTCCATCTTATTGGAGCGCAAAGTGAGGCGCACTGCGTGTGTTCAATGAGGTATTGCAGAGCCAATTCACTGTGTAGAATCTCAGAATAAGGCTAGCTATCTTCTTGAGTGTCTTATCATTACAGACATACCTAATGAATATCATGAATCATATTGTTCCAAGTTGATCGAGTCATATTTCATTCTGCGACCCATGGATCATTTCTGAGAATTAAAACGGATTTCACCAAGCAAAAAGATGCTTCCCGTCCTCTCTGGGAACAGAGGAATTAGAAATGCTTAGGTTCAGTAATGTAAGTACAATATTTTCCATGTTACATGAAAGTATTAACCCCGGTGCCTACGGAAAAGTGTTTTGTTGTTGTTGACTATCGTTAAACAAATGCACAGTGTTTTGTCGTAATAATAGCTGTTTTAAATTGGTCATTCTGGTTAGTTTAATGAGATTCCAAGCTTTCTGGATATATAAGACATGCCTATACTGTAAAAGGATTTTCGTTTTTGTCACATGCCGAAAATTGAGTCTGAACCGTCCCGTCAACGGGACACACTCAACTTTGAATTGAAGTGCAGCAGTTTGGCATTATTCAAGAAATTGTGGTCTGAAATGTATTTAATGTTTTCCATCACAGTAAGAAGAAAATCAGTTTTATTTTGCTGAAGTTATACATTTAACTAAATGAAAACTGGTGAATTTTAAACCTACAGCCTTTGTGACAGCAGGAAGTTATTGAGAAATAATTTCTATCATCTGCAGCTCAGAACTCATTCAGGTCATAGCTACTTGTCTGGGATTTTGCCATTTACTGTATACTTGATTGATTTGGACTTTTTAACCAACTGATGCTTGGAACAAATCTTATGAAATTGTAGTATAATTTTGAGTGTATGATTCAGACCCATAAATATAGAGCTTGAATATGTTATTGATTTAACAGAATTATCAACACCCCTACAATATTTTAAATTATGATTGATTATTATTTTGTGCATGACATGGGTTTTAACTGATACCACAGAAGGAAATGTGCATCTACTCATGGATGAGAAAACTAATGCTCATGACTGTGCAGGATGTAAACATTAAGACGGTCTCTAGTAAGAAATTTGTTCCTACATGAATTTGCTCACAACAAGGTCTGTGGATTATCTTGAGTAACTTGGTCATGATTTCTGGAAAGAGACATTGCTGTTGAGTTTTTCAAATGTATATTTGAGCACCACAAGCTGAGTGCCATATAGCCCCATTATATAAAAAAAATGCAGAAATCTCTTTGGCCGATAACTCTGCAACTCATCTAAATGGATAAATAACACTGCAGGTAAGAGGAAAAATATATATTTTTGATTTTGGGTTGAACTGTTCGTTTAAGGTATTGGGTTTGCTTACTAGTATACTTGAGCTGCTCAGTCAACACATTCCAAGGCTCTATAATGTTGATGAGTATAATTTTTATCAGAGGATGTTTTAATGCCATCTTTGAACAAAATACATTTTATATGTTGTTTTTATTAGTGTCAGTTACTTTTTGAGTGGGTCCCGTCTTTTGCAGCATTACAAGTTAAAGCACCCACATTATGGTCATAGTGTTTGTTGCCCATGTACATACGTTAACTGTCCATGCAAATTTATATAATGGAATGCCTTAAATGTGAACCAAATTAAGATCCACTCCACAGAGGTGACTCAAAATCACACAAAGGTAGCAATATTCAGTTGTGATCTATGTTCTTGTAATGATTTGGTGTCAGAAGATGATTATTTCGTACACATCAACAGCCATCTCAAGAGTAATGAGACTATCACTTGTATGTTTCTAGGCTGTACTTTTCAGACAAACATTTATGGTATCTTTTAAGTCACACAAAAATAGAAAACATTACACTCACACGTCATTGAATTTTAAACCTGAAGTATTTAAAACTGCTAGAGTATCTTTACCATTAGATGAATTCCTTGCAAAAAGTCAAGAAGAGGAATGTACTGGAGATGATTCTTGTGCTTCTTCTGATTGGTATTCTACCACGGAGGGCTTAGCAAGGGCTATTGAGCAAAGATGTGCTGCAACTTTACTTAAGTTGGAGCACTTGATCCATGTGCCAAGTTCAGCTGTTGATGAGGTTTTAGGGGAACTTAACCATTTACTAGTTCTGCCCCTACCCCTTTATCTAGTGACTGTTAGTGACATCTTTCATCAACATAATCTCCAAGTTGATCGATCAATCATTCAAGAAAATGCGTTTGCAGTTTGTTTTAATAATCCTGTTCAAAAGCTTACTGAAAAAGAGGGCCCCCTTAGCACTGCTTATCAGCGTAAGCAGTTTTACCAAAAGCAAGTTTGTGTTGTAGAGCCAATTGAATACATACTCAATGCTAAAAAGAAGACACTTTCCAGTATGTCCCAATATTGAAGTCCTTACAGCAAATTTTTTGTAGACAGGAATCGTAAAGGACAGCAGCATACGTCCCCTAGAGATGGTTCACATTTTAAGGAGAACAGTTTTCTTTCAGGAGAAGAGCTAAGGATACTCTTAAGTGTTTATGTAGATGATTTTGAGACTAATCCCCTGGGCACCTCGGAAGAAACACAAGCGTTGTGCTGTTTATAGTGTTGGCTAACCTGCTACCTGGATCGCATTCATCTTTATCATCCATCTATTTAGCAGTTCTGTTCAAGAGCAACGACATGAAAACCTATTACAATAAGGTCTCAGAACCTCTTCTACAAGATCTACAAACTCTGGAGGAACTTGGCATTTACATGCCTTTCATGGGTGCCTCTGTCAAGGGTACAGTGCAAAGTCTAGTGGCAGACAATCTCGGAGCTCATGGCATAGCCGGTTTCATTGAACGTTTCTCAGGAGATTACTATTGTAGGTTTTGCACAAAAAAGAGTTGCGATATTCAGTTACACAACTTTGCGTCTGGTGGTTTTTAAAATGAGAACAAAAGAGCTTCATGAGGCTTATGAAAAACAAGCTATGTCAACTTCTACAAACGTTTGTGGTGTGAAGAAAGACTGCATTCACCAGGAACTTGTTGCATTTTCACATCATCTCTGGGTATACTCCAGATGTAGCCCATTATGTTTTTGAAGGTATTGTCCCAGTAGAGCTGGCTCACTGCTTAGCATTGCTTATATCAAGACAACTCTTCATTAAATTACCTGAATAAAGCTATTCTGAATTTTCCTTACAAGTGGACAGACAAGACAAACAGACCTCACATACTACCGCAAAGTTTCTTTATTAGAAAATAAGTAGGTGGAAACATGCATGAGAACTGGTGCTTGCTAATCTTAAAATTGTTGATCCTTATACCTGAAGATTAGCCAGCTTGTCTTGTGCTAATGAATCTGAAAGACATAATTGAACTGGTTGTTGCCCCTGTACACAGTGATACGTCTTTCTGATCTGGAAAGTAAAATTATTGAGCAAAGGCCCAGATATAAAGAGTTGTTCCCTGTTAGGCTTTTTCCAAAGCACCATTATCTGGAATACTACCACCAGATGATTAGGTTGGTAGCCTTACAAGAGGATTTTTGCTCCTCTTGTAAGGCTATGGACGATGCGGTTTGAGGCCAAATATAGCTTTTTTTGCTATAAGACACACAAGGTGTTTCAAAAATGTGCCTCTTTCATTAGCCTCCAAGCATCAAATGATGATTGCTTACCAGTTGAGCTCTCCAAACCTTTTAACAAATCTGAACTTGATGTCTCAACTGTCTCCACTCTCCCACTAGAACACAGGAAATAGCTCAACCCATTGGGCAGAGGTACCCTGACACACCTGAGGTTAATCTTGCCCAGTGTGTGAGCAGCAAAGGCATAAGAATATGTTCCTCATTCTGAAGGAACTCTGTGGTTGATACAAAGCATTATGGAGCCTTTGAAGTTACTCCACATCTCACAAGAGATGTCACTCTAGTTGCACTCAGTGAACTGGCTGACATTTTTCCACTTGTTGACTAAATCATTGGATCAGTCCGTACGGTGACTTTGAAATGGCATATCCAATAAGACATGATGTTCAGCTTTAATATCTGTTAAAGGAGAGGTTAATCAAAACATGCGATTAAGCCAGTTAGAAAACTTGCTTATGCATTTGCTTTCACCACAGACAGAAATTTAGAAATGTTGGCATTGATTTTGAAAATATAACTGATCATGCAAAAAAAATATATATTTAAGGATAGTGATCATATGAAACCATGTTATCACAGTTGTTTGGATCCATTTTAAATCATAATGATAACAGAAATCACACAAATGGCCCTGATCAAAAGTGTACATACCCATGAATGTTTGGCCTTGTTACAAACACAAACAGGTGAAAATGGCACTTAAAAGTGAATTTCTCACACCTGTGGCTTTTTAATTGCAATTAGTGTGTGTATAGAAAATTTATTTGTTAGCTTAATTTGTCCAAAGCCTTGCTTTGGATATCATCAAGGGGATCTATTGATGCCAAGGTCAGGTAGACCATGAAAGATTTCAGCCAAGATTTCATTGTTCAGTATACAAAGAATAACCCACAGTTAACCTCAGGAGAAATACAGGCTGCTCTGGAAAATGACAGTTTGGTTGTTTCACGGAGCACAATATTATATTAGAACAAAATTTGAACAAAAACTATGCAGTTGAGTTGTGTGCAACTCAACTGCATAGTTGAGTTGCACACAAAAGCCCGGTAACAATATGCACCTTGACATGCCTCACAGCTTCTGTCAAATTGCAATTCGGAGTGAGAGGACCAAAATAAAGCTTTATGGCTGCAAACGTAAGCGCTATGTTTGGAGAGGGGTCAACAAGGCCTGTAGTGTGAACAGAATACCATCCCCACTGTGAAGGATGGTGGTGGCTCACTGATGTTTTGGGTGTGTGTGAGCTAAAGGCACGGGGAATCTTGTGAAAATGTATGACAAGATTAATGCAGCATGTTATCATAACACACTGTCAGTCAATTTGCATTCCTCTGCACAAAAGTTGTACATGGGACACTTTCCAGCACGTCACTGACCCTAAGCACAAGGCCAAGTTGACCCTCCAGTGGTTACAACAGAATAAGATGAAGGTTCTGGAGTGGCCATCACAGTCTCTTGACATTAATATAATGACAATTAATATAATCAAGTCACTCTGGGGAGATCTCAAATGTGCGGTTCATGTAAGACGACCAAAGACTTTGCATGACCTGGAGGCCTTTTCCCAAGACGTATGGTCAGCTATGCCACTTGCAAAAATTGGGGGCCTCATAGAGTGGGGCAAAAAAGTATTTAGTCAGCCACCAATTGTGCAAGTTCTCCCACTTAAAAAGATGAGACAGGCATGTAATTTTCATCAGAGGTACACTTCAACTATGAGAGACAAAATGAGGAAAAAATATCCAGAGAATCACATTGTAGGATTTGTAATGAATTTATTGGTAAATTCTTCTGTAAAAGAAGTATTTGGTCACCTACAAACAAGCAAGATTTCTGGCTCTCACAGACCTGTAACTTCTTCTTTAAGAGGCTCCTCTTTCCTCCACTCGTTACCTGTAGTAATGGCACCTGTTTGAACTTGTTATCAGTATAAAACACACCTGTCCACAACCTCAAACAGTCAAACTCCAAACTCCACTATGGCCAAGACCAAAGAGCTCTCAAAGGACACAAGAAACAAAATTGTAGACCTGCACCAGGCTGGGAAGACTGAATCTGCAATAGGTAAGCAGCTTGGTGTGAAGATATCAACTGTGGGAGCAATTATAAGAAAATGGAAGATATACAAGACCACTGATAATCTCCCTCGACCCGGGGCTCCACGCAAGATTTCACCCCGTGGGGTCAAAACGACCACAAGAACGGTAAGCAAACATCCCAGAACCACACGGGGGGACCTAGTGAATGACCTGCAGAGAGCTGGGACCAAAGTAACAAAGGCTACCATCAGTAACACACTATGCCGCCAAGACTCAAATCCTGCAGTGCCAGATGTGTCCAGGCCTGTCTGAGGTTTGCTAAAGAGCATTTGGATGATCCAGAAGAGGATTGGGAGAGTGTCATATGGTCAGATGAAACCAAAATATAACTTTTTGGTAAAAACTCAACTTGTTGTGTTTGGAGGAGAAAGAATGCTGAGTTCCATCCAAAGAACACCATACCTACTGTGAAGCATGGGGGTGGAAACGTCATGCTTTGGGGCTGTTTTTCTGCAAAGGGACCAGGACGACTGATCCGTGTAAAGGGAACAATGAATGGGGCCATGTATTCTGAGATTTTGAGTGAAAACCTCCCTCCATCAGCAAGGGCATTGAAGATGAAACGTGGCTGGGTCTTTCAGCATGACAATGATCCCAAACACACAGCCTGGGCAACGAAGGAGTGGTTTCATAAGAAGCATTTCAAGGTCCTGGAGTGGCCTTGCCAGTCACCAGATCTCAACCCCATAGAAAATCTTTGGAGGGAGTTGAAAGTCTGTGTTGCCCAGCGACAGCCCCAAAACATCACTGCTCTAGAGGAGATCTGCATGGAGGAATGGGCCAAAATGCCAGCAACAGTGTGTGAAAACCTTGTGAAGACTTACGGAAAACGTTTGACCTCTGTCATTGCCAACAAAGGGTATATAACAAAGTATTGAGATGAACTTTTGTTATTGACCAAATACTTATTTTCCACCATAATTTACCAATAAATTCATAAAAAATTACAGGCCTCTCTCATCTTTTGAAGTGGGAGAACTTGCACAATTGGTCGCTGACTAAATACTTTTTTGCCCCACTGTAGACACCTATTTCAATAGACTGCATGCTGTCATTGATGCTAAAGGGGGAAATACACAGCATTAAGAACTAAGGGTATGCAGACTTTTGAACAGGGGTCCGTTCATTATTTCCAGACCACATAAAAAGCGCAAATGTCTCTTACTAAGTGAGTGACTGTCTGATAATATCTAAATAGCGTAGTGGTTAGAGAAGCGGACCTGTGAACTATAGGTCCCAAGTTCGTTTCTCCTAGCAGGAGATGCGAAGAATGCATTATGAATTATTCCATATAAACGAACACTTTGCTGGCTAAAACCTCCAGTGACTATATTACAGTAAGCCTGAAATGAAACAGTTAATGGTTATAGTGCGTCTGTTTCTGGTGGATTTTTTTGAAGTACACATCCATGCATGCATTTGGGTCAGGATAGACAAACACATTTGCTGGCTACAACATAGGCTACAGTAGTTACGTTAGAGTGAGCCTTAACTAAAGGCTCACTCTAACATTATATTGCGACTGTTTCTGGCATGGAAATGTTCATCTTCAGTCTTGCGAGCAATTGCTCAATTCTTATGTTTATTCCAAAGAAGTTAGTAGATACCAGAAAGCCTATGTACTGGATAATAAGCTGTTCAAACAGCCAGTGGCAAAAGCTAACAGTTTATAGACACTATTTTGCTGGAGGTGAACTTAAGAAAAGTTAGTCAGTTTTAGACAATGCTCAATAGTCTTTAGCAAGTGGTGAAATGCGTAATGCGGTGGCGTTATAGTTAAAGACAGTGCCTCATGTGGAAGGCTCAAGTTCAAATCTATTTTTATTTATTTTATTTCCATGATTCTCTCGTCGTTTCACTTGATGAAAAAATGTGTTATCGTCAACTTTCTTGATAGTTATTGTATCAATGTTATTCACAAAAGAAAAATATGTTGTTATGCCATGAAATCAAATAGCTTTGGTACACTCGCTAGCAATTGCTCAATTCCTATGACTATTCCAGTAAGTTAGTAGATACTGGTAAAGCCTATTGTGGCGCCCTGGAGGGAGTCAAAGGCGGATTTCATCAGAGGGAGGGGGTATTTGTTTTTAGTAGTAATGTTGTTGAGACCCCGGTAATCGATGCAGGGACAAAGAATGCCGTCCTTTCCCACGAGGAAGCTTGCTGCCAGAGGGGAGGAGGACAGCCGGATGCAACCCGAGTCTATGGAATCCCTGATGTACTTCTCCATCGCCTCCCTCTCGGGCTTAGAGAGGCTATAGAGACTGCTCTTAGGGAAGGTGGAACCGGGCAACAACTCGATGGCGCAATCGTAGGGCCTATGTGGTGGCACCTCCCTGATGTCGTCATAGGCTCATTTCTCCTGATCGCCCTCACCCAACGGGCATGTATTTCTCCATCAACAGGGAAATTGGGATAACTAAGATATGAGAATTTCTGTTTGTTGTTTGAACTAAATGATACACAGCAATAGCATCTTCTTGAAGATTGTGCAATACTTAGGTGTTGGATGGGATAATGTTGCGATACAAACACTGGGAGAAAATATACAGCTAATTTAGCATTCAGCTTTGACCAGGAATCAATATATATCTAGCTATCCTGCACAACAGTATTGAAATAGGTGAGTTACTATGCATTCATGAATAAAGTAACTGCCTAACAAAGTGTTAAGTAAACTTGTTACCGTACAGGCGACAATGTAACATTATTGGCACCTAGTACTAAAGTTGTTGCTAGTTAACGTTAGCCCACTTTCCTTACGCAGTTTACAATTGTTAATTAACAATAACGTTAGCAAGTTACTAACCATTGCATATACTTACACATTATTACAGATGGAGAAAGCATACCCCACTGTAGATGGCACGACCCTGAATTTGTTTACACGTGATAGGTTTATTGAACATGTCTGTAGCGGGGATGCCAGAATTACATTACATGCTGCTAGCCCTACTAATTTAGAAGAAGATATAAGTATTGCATCTGAGATGGAAGTTATTCGAGGCAGGTGGCTCCTGATATTAGGGTCAGGAGGGTGTTAGATCAAAGCTCTGCCAGTGATGTGAGGATTGAGGTCCTACTGGGGGTGTTAGAGGAATTGCGAGAGGGGGTTTGAACTTTGCACCCCGAGGTGAGGAGTGCTTGAGTACCTGCTCCTAACGGGCCGCCTGTCTCTGCTCGGCTGGGCGTAGTTCCAACTGCTCGGGGCCCCGGTGGCATAACCACTGATCGTGTGGCTAGGAATGGGCTGGAGGTTTGCTGGGAATGTGGGTGTAACTGCTAAATACATCGATTGCCCCTATGCGCAGGGAAACTAGAGGGGGCAGGCACGGAAGGCCAGATGCTCGCCCCCCTAGCTATTGTTTTTACATTGGTCTCTGCCTGTGACTGTAGGCAGCTTCCGGGAGTGTTCCTTCCAGCCAAATTAGGTGGGTGGCCTATTCATTTTTTTTGTAGACAGTGGAGCTCAGGTTTCAATTGTCCTGAAGAATTTGGGGCTAGAGATAACCAAGGGCGATGTTGAATTGAGGGGGTTAGTGGGAAATGTCGCTGCAGCTAATAGGGAAAAGATAGAGATAATGGGACGTTGGCAAACTATTTGCCAATTTGACTCCCTAGCTGTAGCAGCTGAATTTTTAGTGCCTGACATCCCTTCGCCGGAGGTCTTACTGGGTACTGATTTTCTGGCTAGATTTTGGGCTGTGATTAATTTGGGAGATAAGTGTTGTAGGCTGATGCGAAAGATGCTGCCTTTATGGTTGCTTGGAGACTTTGATCTCCCCCTACTGGTCACAGTTCACACTGACTTGGTAGGACTATAGAGGCTATATTGGAACCTTAGTCCTCCCTGACTGAGCACTGGGATGTTCTTTTGGCGCGTGTGGTTTGCATTGTGAACCAGGGGCTTTTGCCAATGCGAGTGATTAATGTGACAGATGAAGTATGCAGCCTAAAAAGGGTATGAATATTGGCAAGTTGTTCACTGATGTGGGTGATATACAATGAATCTGGGAAGTGGCAAATGCCCATGAAAGAGAGCACTCCCCCACTGTGGGTTGGAGACACTGATGGAGTACTTTGGGTTAGACCTGAGGAGTTTCGACCAAACTGAGTTGTGTTCTATTAGTGAATTACTTCATCATCACGCCTCAGTCTTTAGCACAGGGGATACTGACTTGAGACGAGCCCATTCTACACTGCACCAGATAAATACCGGAAGGGCTAGAACCATTAAGATAGAACCACAAAGATGCCCTTACAGTTACAGCAGGAGGCATCTGACCATGTGCTAGATCACAATATCATTAGGCCCTCTTGTAGTCCCTGGGCAGCCCCAGTCGTTCTAGTGCGTAAGAAGGATGGAACGTTAAGTTTCTGTTTTGATTATCGCAGGCTTAATGATGATACAGAGAAAGATGCCTATCCCCTCCCTAGAATTAATGACGCCTTGGACAGCCAGAATCAGGCCCAGTGGTTCTCCACCCTCTACCTAGCAAGTGGCTATTGGCAAGTTGAGGTAGACCCAATAGATAGACCTAAAACAGCATTTTCCACAAGGCAGGGGTTGTTCGAATTCAATATGTTGAGTTTTGGTCTATGTAACGCTCTGAATACTTTTCAGAGGCTAATGGATGTGGTCTTAGCAGACTCCCAGTGTACCACTTGTTTGGTCTATCTGGATGACATTATTGTGTTTGGGCGAACTTTTCAAGACTATCTTCTCCAGCTGAATGATGTACTAAGTTGCATCGCGCCAACCTTAAAGTTAAGCCCTCAAAGTGTTGCCTGTTTGCCTCTCAAGTGCAGTTCTTGGGCCATATTATCTCAGCCGAGGGCGTGATGGCCGACCCTGCCAAGTTAGAGGCTGTACGATGCTGGCCCACCCCTAAAAACCAAACTGAAGTTTGGAGTTTTGTGGGCTTAGCTTCCTACTACAGGCGGTTTGTGAAGGGATTCACGGAAATAGCCCGCCCCCTCCATCAATTTACAGAGAAAGGAAGGTGATTTAAATGGGAGGAGAGCTGTCAACAGGCCTTTACCAAATTGAAGTCTTGACTTATTTCTTCCCCTGTGTTGTCTTACCCGGATCCCCAAAGACATTCATTTTAGATACGGATGCTAGTAACGTAGGGATAGGGCCAGTGCTGTCCCAGGAAGAAGATGGGTTGGAGCGTGTAGTCGCATATGCTAGCCAGGCTTTGACCTTAACATGAGCAAAAATATGCCACCACTAAAAAAGGAGTTACTGGGTATGGTCACATTTACCAGGTATTTTAAACATTAACTTTTAGGTATGGAAATTACATTGCGTATAAGAAAAGTTAGTACAAAAGCTCCAATGTAAGGTGAATGACCGTTTTTACTGGCTAGGGTGATTTGGTGATGTCAAGCGGTGGTGCAGGGAGTGTGTAGAGTGTGAGTCTAGGAAAACACAGGGGCGGTCCCCCTGGGCACACCTAAATCCATCTTACTGCTCGTCCAAGGAGTGGGTTTGTTGTTTCGGCACACCTCGCAGTGTTCAGATCAGGGGAGGAATTTTGAATCCAACCTCTAAGGATTTGTGCAGGCTACTCTGTATTCACAAAACCAGAACCTCTGCTTATAGCCCTCAATCCGATGATATGGTGGAGCGTTTTAATCGTACACTGCTGGCCATGTTGTCACTTTTTGTGGGTGAAGGGTAAACTGGGAAATCTTATTGCCCTATGTTATGATGGCCTATTGTAGTAGCATACACGCCAGTACAGGATTTACCCTGTATGAGGAACTTTTTGGCCAGGAAATTGTCCTACTTATTGACGTGATGCTCGATATAGATCACAGAGTACGATTTACATCAGTTAGTGAGTAGGTGGCGGGGCTGGCAGATACGTTGTCTACAGTAGTTGGGGCGGTGAGAAGGCACCAAGCCAAAGCATCTGGTCAGCAGAAGGCTAACTTTGATTTCCAGTATTATTCCGTGGGTGAGTTGGTTTGGAGTACGGAACAAAGCAAAGAAACGAGGGGTATGTCACAAACTACAGCGGCGGCACAAGTGGCCAGGTCTCGTAGGTTTTGTACTGCATAAGGCTAGTGGAGGGAGGCCCAGACTGTGGTGCACTTTAACCACCAGCCTGGTTCGCAGATTATGATGTATGAAGATCATGACTCAGGGATGAGTCTTGCCAATGGGGGAAGGGATAGTGTAGTGGAAATGCTGCACTTGCTGTGGTAGCCTAATACATTAAATGAATGCACCTGTGGCTGATTGGGGGAAAGCTCTGAGGACTCTGGGACTATAAAGCGCAGAGCCGGGAGGATAACAGAGGAGACAGGGTTGATGTAGGACGATACTACGAGCCACGCAAGTATTCATCTCAAAGGGGGGAGGGAGCTGTTCGTTGCTAGTTAGGGCAGCCGGCGGCGAAGATAATTAGTACGAGGGCCTGGACGCTAGGAAAGATTAGTGGGTTGCTGCGAGTACATTAGAGCCCGTTTCAATGTTTAAACATTCACCACGTGCACCGTAGACGCTTGTCCACTGCCGGTACGGAACCAGCTGCGCCGACCGGTCAAACCAGGGTGGGGTCTCATCGGATCTGGGAGCTATGTACTTCTAAAGTCCCTTACAAAATAGATTGCCTTATAAGCCCATGACGCTAGCTGACCGGAGGGAAATCGAGTGGGGTTAGGGCTTCTTTGCCTGGGAGTTGGTTCCTGAATACTGTGTGTGTGTTATGCACAGTTCTAGTAGGCCCTTAGCCCTGTTAGAGAATTCTGCTACTACAGGTGGCTAAATAGGGTGCCGTGCTATTGCTCTTACAGTGTGTAGTGCTATTTATTTTATGGCATGTCATGCAATTGATCTTACAGTGTGTAGTGCTATTTTATTATATGGTGTGCTGTGCTATTGGTGTTACATGTTGTGCTATTTACTCTATGGTGTGTGGGGCTACTTATTTAATCTTGATCCGACTGGTTCAACCCATCCTGTTTTGCCATTGCGATGGCTGTATTATGAGATATCCCTATAAATTATTTTCAATAAAGGCTGTGTTTGTATATGTGGTGCCCGCCTCAATGTTTCCCATCCTCTGACTTCCGAACATATAAAGGAGGTGGCAGTGTTAACATTACCCTCTTAGACTCGATCCAGTGACAGCCCCACCTGAGGGTGATCCAAGGTTTATTATAATACATTCAGTACAGCCCACAGTGTAGTCTACATGTCTCACCAGCTTTTCTGCAAACTTTGGTTTAGAAAGATAACAAGATGTTTACAACCCTTGAGAAAACTATAGCTATCTTTTGTAGGCACATCCTGTACAAGTGACAAGAGTTGTAACACGTAATAGACTTACTTAATTACTGGGTTCTACTTAGAATAAGCAATATGATTTCATTGTACTATGGAATAAGAAAATGTCCACCACACATGGCACATTCTTCGAGAAGATGCTATTGCAGTGTACCATTTTGTTCTAACAACAAACAAAAATTCCTGCATCTGAGTTTTCACAATTTCCCTGTTGATGGAAAAATATGTGCCCGTTGCGTGAGGGTGATCAGGAGAGATGAGGGAACAAGTTTTAGGATTCTTCATGGTCACACCTTTGTGTGCAGTCAGCACTTTCTTACTGTGGATAGATACACATCGGCGAGTGCACGGATCTGTATTAACACGAGATAACAAGATTCCACTGGAATGATTGGGTAAGGGTAAGTTGTTGTGGCAATTTCTTAACGGATGTATTTTGGAGACATGTTTGCTTATCTATTACCTGGTATGTACCTCTGGTCATTGGTTGTGACACACATTTGTATTATGACAGAGGATCATTAGGTTCTCTGACCATCTGCTCAAGTGACTAAACCAATATGGGTATCTGTCCATTGTTCCTTAGGAATGTGGATGTTGGGGGAAGGTAAGGATAATTGGCCCTTTAGGTAAACACTGTAGTAAACATTATGGCTGGAAAGATATGCTGGGGGGGCAACCCTCCCTTTGGGTAAAACCTTTGTGACCTAAGATTGATGGGTGGCATCTTACCACACCCCTTTTAACTATAATAAATACCTACTGATCATGTATTGTCTTTAGAGGCTCCTCAAATGATTATTCTGGAAGCATTTGACGGATCTCTCTATTTGCAAATAAACTGCTAATTGTGTCAAGAGAATTTTGTCTCTCTAACTTACTCCTTTAAGAGTGTCTCGATGAAATTTCCATCACAAGGTGCACAGTGTTAAACATAATATTAATCCAATAATATATTACTTGTACAATATGTTTAATAATTTACATTGTGCATGAACTTGTCTTTCAAAGTTTAATGATACATAATCAGACCTCAGACTGAGAAACAAACTGATCCACAATGGAACTGTGTGGAATCATTCTAATCAAATTTCTTATTTTTTTTTAAGACTGAGTTAAGTTTGCTTGTTTTCTGCCTAATATTTCTACATTGCACAATGTTCCTGCTGATTTTTCAAGTGCATGCCAATATAATCGCCTGCTCTTTTTAATGCACAAACCACATTGTCAACCCAACTAGATATTTTGCTCTTGTAGTAATTTCCCAGCAAACAATATTGCACTGTCACAGCATACTGACAAGGTAACTTACATTTGGAACCAGTTAGATAATGATCTTACATAATTACAACCGGAAATGCAACTTTTTAAAAGTAACCCATTTGTAATTTTTGAAACAAATTGTGTACCAGGTATTTTAATATGCTATAACGATTCTTTGCACTTATATTAATATATTCATACCTACAGCTAGAATAGGTACAGTTTAGTTCATTTCTGTTCACTCAACATTTATTTTATCAACCCAGATATAATTGTCAATGCTGTTAGATCATCTTTACAGGTATTTTCTCATAACAAAGTACATGACATAATATAGAAGAGCCCCATATGAAATGTAGTACAAAATGAATATAACATTTACAAACAATCAAGAAAATGTATATAATTAACATTTTATTGATCACCCACCACACACTCTCCCAATTAGGTCAACGGTACAGAAATTTAAATCAGAACTGTGTGGGACTTAAGATGGCAATTCCATCGATAGTACAGAGACAAAACCCTATTGGCACAATTAACAGTTTATTTGCAAATAGGGATGCGTCAAAAGCTTACAGAATAATCCTTCTGTGACGACTACGCCATCTACTGCCCATCCTCCCCCTGCAGGAGGCGGGCTTCGGCGTTCAACGTCACCGGCCTTCTGACACTATTGCCCTGCTCATCAATTCATTGCACCTGTTGTCTCGTCTAGCGCACCTGATCATCATTAAGTCATTCCCCTCAGTATATATGTTCCCTCTGCTCCCTTTGTCTTTGTGTGTTATTGTCTCACTATCATGAGCATTGTCAAGCTCACATTAAATAAAACTGAAACAACGACTCCGCTATCTGCTCCTCCTTGTTCACCTCAAAGAGCTGACAGAATAACACACCTAAAAACAAAAACGCTCAAGGATGGAGCACAGAGCCAAAAAAGAGACTGATGTTGCGGAGGTCCCACCACCCTGGCCAGCCTAGGCGCCACAATGACTCACCTCACCCAGGCAATTCAGCGCCTAGAGTTGGCCCAGTTCGCTCCCGCAGCATCGGTCGTATTACCGCCTCCCCAGCCTGCACCTCCCAGTCTCGGAGCAATGCACATCCCGCACCCCCAGGATTACAACGGGAGGGCGGACCGCTGCCGGGGTTTCCTGCTTCAGCTGGACATCGCGCTCCAGGCAATTCATCCTGCGCCGACAGATGCCCAGAAGATCTCCTCACTCGTCTCCTGCCTGTCCGGAAAAGCCCTGGAATGGGCCACCGCCGTGTGGAATACCGAGGGGTCCATCCGGGGCAGCTACGAGGAGTTCGTCCGTCGCTTCCGAGTCATCTTCGGCCATCCGCATGAGGGGAGAGAGGTGGGCAAACGACTTTTCCATCTACGACAGGGGACGAGATCGGCGCAGGAGTTCGCACTGGAGTTCCGAACCCTGGCAGCGGGTTCTGGGTGGAACGACCGGGCCCTTTTCGACCACTACCGCTGTAGCCTTCGGGAGGACGTCCGAAGGGAGCTAGCATGTCGAGACGTGAACCTCTCTTTTGAGCGGCTAGTTGAAACATCGATCCGTCTCGATAATATGCTGGCTGCCCGAGGACGTCCTAGCGGAGGCCCAGCTGTTCCACCCCACCACATCGACGCCGCCGTCCCCATGGATCTGGGAACGGCTGCACTCCCGGGCAGAGGGCGAGGAGGAGGCGACAGGCATGGCACTTCCGCATCACCCAAGGTAGCTCATGCACATTCACCGATTGCTTTTCCGCTCACTCTCTGCACCGTCCCTGTTGAATTCCCCGGTTTTCCATCACTTTCCCAGTGTAAGGCGCTAGTAGATTCAGGCGCTGCTGGGAATTTTATCGACAGGGCTTTCGCATTACGCGCACGTATTCCCTTCCAGGTCCTCACCAGCCCCCTACCTGTGAGAGCGTTAGATAACCGGCCACTAGGGTCAGGCTTTGTTAGGGAATGTACACTCCCACTTCTTATGTTCACCTGTCACCAGCACCGCAAAACTATTTCGTTTAACGTTCTGGATTCCCCCACGTTCCCTGTAGTTCTTGGTTTCCCCTGGCTTTCTCTCCATGACCCTATCATTTCGTGGTCTAGTCAGGTCCTTTCGGGGTGGTTGCGGAAGTGCCAAGATAGGTGTCTGGGTGTTTCCGTGGGTTCGACCACGGTGGAAAGTCCAGACAGTGCTCCCGCCGTGCCAATTCCTCCCGAATACAGGGACTTAGCCGCTGTCTTCTCCAAGACTAAGGCCTCTGTGTTACCGCCTCATAGGCCGGGGGATTGCGCGATAAACCTCTTAAGTGAAGCCGCACTCCCTAAGGGTCGCGTGTATCCCCTGTCCCGCACCGAGACTGCGGCGATGTCCGCGTATGTTGAGGAAGCGTTAGGACAGGGATACATTAGGCCTTCCAAGTCACCGGTCCCCTCGAGTTTCTTCTTTGTGAAAAAGAAGGACGGGGCCCGCTTTTTCACAAAATTGGAACTCAGGAGTGCCTATAACCTGGTGCGTATCCGGAAAGGGGACGAATGGAAAACAGCCTTCAGTACTACCACTGGCCATTACGAATATTTAGTGATGCCGTATTGTTTAATGAATGCTCCATCATTCTTTCAATCATTCATCAACGTTTTCAGGGACATGTTATGCGAAGGGGTAGTTGTGTATATTGACGACATTTTGATTTATACAACTACTCGCGCTGAGCATGTCTCGTTGGTGCGTAAAGTGCTTGCTAGACTGTTGGAACATGAACTGTACGTGAAAGCCGAAAAGTGTCTGTTTTTCCAGTCGTCCGTGTCCTACCTGGGGTACCGTTTCTCGCGCACGGGTTTGGCTATGGAGTAGAACCACATTGATGCCGTGCGTAATTGGCCGACCCCAACCATGGTAAAGGGCGTGCAACGATTTTTAGGCTTTTCTAATTATTACAGGAGGTTTATCCGGGGCTTTAGTCAGGTCGTGGCTCCGATCACCTCCCTCCTGAGGCGACACGGTTACGGTGGACCACGGATGCGGAGCGGTCCTGGCTCATCCCGACCCGTCTCTCCAGTTCGTTGCGGAGGTGGACGCGTCCGAATGTGGTCTTGGGGCCGTCCTCTCCCAACGAACGGGGAGTCGGAACACGCTCCGTCCCTGTGCTTTCTTCTCACAGAAGCTCAGTGCAGCGGAGCGTAATTACGATGTCGGTGATCGTGAGCTATTGGCCGTGGTTAGAGCCCTGTTGGCGTGGCGGCACTGGTTAGAGGGGGCCGAGCACCCTTTCCTCATCTGGACTGACCACCGTAACCTGGAGTACATGCGGGCACTGACCCCTCGCCAGGCCAGGTGAGCTATGTTCTTCTCCCGGTTTGTGTTCACTCTCACTTACAGGCCGGGAAGTAAGAACGTCAGGGCCGACGCCCTGTCTCGCCAGCATGACACGGAGGAGAGGCCAGTGGATGATGATCCCGTACTGCCGGCATCATGTATCGTGGCACTGGTGGTGTGGGAATTGTACGTGGACATCGTTCGTGCACAGCGTGACGAGCCCTCTCCGCCCTTATGCCCTGAGGGCCGCACGTATGTGCCGACGTCTGTCCGTGACCGGCTCATCTACTGGGCTCACACCTCCCCTCCTCCGGTCATCCTGGTATCGGGCAGACCTTGCGGGCCCTGGCCGTTAAGTACTGGTGGCCCACCTTGGCTAAGGACGTGAGGGTGTATGTCACTTCCTGCTCGGTGTGCGCCAAGAGTAAGGCACCTCGACACCTGCCGATGGGTAAGTTGCACCCCTTACCCATTCCACAACGGCCATGGACCTACCTGTCTGTGGATTTTCTAACAGATCTCCCCCTTTCCCAGGGCCATACCACCATCCTGGTCGTTGTGGACCGGTTTTCTAAGTCCTGTCATCTCTTACCTCTGCCCGGTCTCCCCACGGCCCTGCAGACCGCCGAGGCTCTCTTTACTCACGTCTTCCGGCACTATGGGGTGCCCGAGGACATTGTGTCGGACCGGGGCCCCCAGTTTACGTCCAGTGTGTGGAAAGCCTTTATGCAGCACTTGGGGGTCTCGGTCAGCCTGACCTCGGACTACCACCCCCAGTCCAACTGGCAGGTGGAGCGTGTAAATCAGGACGTGGGCAGGCTCCTTCGGTCCTACTGCCAGGACCGGCCGGGGGAGTGGGCGTAGTTCCTGCCTTGGGTTGAGTACGCCCTGAACTCCCGGCACCACTCCTCCACGGGGATTTCCCCTTTTCAGTGTGTCCTGGGGTATCAGCCGGTCCTGGCCCCCTGGACCCCGAGCCAGACCGGTACCCCTGCGGTGGACAATTGGTTCCGGCGGGCAGCGGGCACATGGGAGGCTGTGCAGGCTCGCTGTCCTTTGCCAAAAGACCTTTGCGGATCGCCACCGCGGGGAGGCCCCGGTCTATCGCCCATGCGACCGCGTCTGGCTCTCCACCAGGGACCTTCCCCTCCGCCTGCCCTGCCGGAAGCTGAGCCCGCTGTGGGGCCCTTTAAAGTCCTGAGGAGAGTAAACGAGGTAACCTATCAGTTGCGTCTCCCTCCTGACTACCGTATTAACCCCTCGTTCCATGTGTCTCTCCTCAGGCCGATGGTGGCTGCTCCCCTCCAGGGGTGTGAGGTGCGGGAGGTCCCTCCCCCTCCTCTCGACATTGAAGGGGCCCCGGCATACTCCGTTCGCGCCGTCATTGACTCGAGACGCCGGGTTGGGGGCCTCCAGTACCTCGTGGAGTGGGAGGGGTACGGTCCGGAGGAGCGGCGCTGGATCCCGAGGCGGGAAGTGCTGGCTCCCGCCCTTCTACGCGACTTCCATCGCCGTCGTCCGGATCGTCCTGCTCCGCGCCCTCCGGGTCGACCCCGGGGTCGGTGTCGTCGCACGGCTGGAGCCCCGCGTCAGGGCGGGGGTACTGTGACGACTACGCCATCTACTGCCCATCCTCCCCCTGCAGGAGGCGGGCTTCGGCATTCGATGTCACTGGCCTTCTGACACCATTGCCCTGCTCATCAACTCATTGCACCTGTTGTCTCGTCTAGCGCACCTGATCATCATTAAGTCATTCCCCTCAGTATATATATGTTCCCTCTGCTCCCTTTGTCTTTGTGTGTTATTGTCTCACTATCATGAGCATTGTCCAGCTCACATTAAATAAAACTGAAACAACGACTCCGCTATCCGCTCCTCCTTGCTCACCTCAAAGAACTGATACCTTTGAGGAGCCTCTGAAGAAAATACATGAACAGTCAATATTTATTACAGAAAAAAGGGGTGTGGTAAGATGCTACCCAGCTGTCTAACACAGATTTTACCCAAAGGGCGGGCTGTCCCCCACCTTATCCTTGCTGCCCCCTGCTGTATATCTTCTCCTATCCTGTCTTAAAACCCATTGATCCGCATCTACCCCATCCTGCTGAAGATATATGTTTCCCTGAAGAGGCAATTGCCCCTACTTCCCCCAACCACAATATTCCTAAGGAACAAAGAACATATACCCTTATTCAGAGTTCCTAATGATCCATTGTATTATACCGACATGTGTCACAACCAAAGACAAGAGTCACATTCCAGGTAATAGATAAGCAGACATTAGTTCAATAATTTCCATAGCAATCCATCCTCTTGATACCAAATCAACCTTTGGTATCAATCCTTCAACAATTTTTCATTAGGATATATACTGCAACAAAACAGTACTCTTTAACAACATGACTCTGTTGATATCATTATCCTAATGATTAGAAAATGGAACAATCTGACATTTTTGGATCCGCATTTACATGCTTCTTGACCATTACCTGCGTTGTAACTCCAAGACTACACATTTTCATTACACAGAACTATAAAATAGTACAGAAAAGCTTTGACATACTGACAGTATGGGATAAGTTGCATCGACACATGAGTGTGTAAACACCAATTGCTCGATTCACTGAAAAGTCCTCTCATGGTTCCAATAAGATGTACTTCCAAAAGTCATCACAAACGTTCTGCTCCTCCAAACGTCAGACAGTCAGTTATGAACCATTTCTTGGCAGACCGATGTACCTGAATGTAAAAGTCAGATGTATATTCCAAGGTGATGTCCTTCATAATTCAACTGCAGGTTACAATGACACAGCTCTTGTCTCCATTCTAGCTGCTCCATCAGCCAGTTCAGGAGAATCTGTGTGCTCTCCTTTGTGACTGCCAAAATGATCAGTTTAATCTAAGGGCTCTAGAGCTGTTGCTTATTCCTAATGCATTAGAATTTAGTCCTACTAAACGCTATCTTGTGTACCTGAATATCCAATATCTTTGTTTCATTTGTCTAAATAGATTAGACCAGTTGCAAACAGTAGCAGTATAGTAGACGCACTCACATTTCTGTTGCTTCTGTTCCCCTAGTGTAGCCAAATAACTATTTCACTCTTTTCTATTGTTGGTTTCGATTTAATGACCAGGGTGGTAAACACATGAACATTTCTGTTTAATGCCTAAGCTTTTACACAGGTCTCTAACAAGTTCTGCTGTGAAATGTGTACCATTGTCTGATGACAGGGTGGTGCAAACACCGAATTGTGGAAACATTTCTCCAGCCAGATACGTATCTGGCATCACAATGAGCGGTGGGAAACGCCTCCACCCATAGTGAGAATCTCTCAATCACAACGAGGCAGTATCTTTTCATCGCACATCGTTAAATCATATCAATGTAGTCGATAACTAAATACGTGAATGGACCCATGGAAAGTGGCATTGCTCTGGGAACCATATGGATTCATTTCTTTATGTTGTGTTTGACATTGGTAAATGACATCTTGACAATGTTCTGCACAATTTGGGATATACCAGTCTGCTGTCAAACGTCTGACCATCAGCCCCCATGGAGAGTGGCACACCGTGAGCCACTTCCCACAATGATTTGTTTAAGTATGTGGGAGGAACCATTTTCCCAGAATTCAACTGACACCAAAAGGTAGGAGTCAGGATCTTGTGCACAACCTATACAGGCCCAGAAGGGGTGTTCATTAGCAGCCTCCTGGAGTGTCAACACATCTGTCAATGAGAAAATCGCTCATGTCAAGGAGGGATATCTGGTGAAAGTCACCAGACTGTTGCAACCCCGCAGCCTGTTTAGCAGCTTGATCCGTGGCATGATTCCCTCGAGATACATTATCTTTTTTTCCGTGTGGACAGCACACTTGATTATAGCCAGAGCAGAAGGCAATTTCATTGCTTCCAACAACATTTTTACAAACTCTGTTTTTAACAGAGAAAAAAAAGAAGGGTTTTGGGTGTTGTGATGGAAATGTCATCGATAGACACTCAAAGGAGTAAGACAGAGACAAAATTCTCTTGGCACAATTAGCAGTTTATTTGCAAATAGAGAGACGCGTCTAATGCTTGCAGAATAATCATTCGAGGAGCCTCTAAAGTAATTTCAACAACGGTCAGTATTTATAACAGTCTAAGGGGTGTGGTATAATGCTACCCATCAATCTTAGGTCACACAGGTGGGAGGGTTATCCCCCCTACCTTATCCTTCCTGCCATAATGTTCACTGTTGTGTTTACCTAAAGGGACAACTGCCCCTACCGTCCCCCACAATCACATTCCTAAGGAACAAAGGACAGATACCCTTAATGGTTTAGCCAGTTGAGCAGATGGTCAGAGAACCTAATGATTCTCTGAAATAATACAGATGCATGTCACAACCAAAGACCGGAGTTACATACCATGTAATAGATAAGCAAACATGTCTCCAAAATACATTAGTTAAGAAATTGCCACAACAGTGTGTGCATGTGTACGTGCGTGTCAGTGTGTGGAAATGCCGGCATTGTTAGTTTAGGGAGAATGAAAGTTATTAATGGCCTAAGATTAAAAATGATTGGAATGGATCAGCGAATCATAAATTACTATATGTGAAATGTAACAGAATTGAAAGTTATGTTTTCAATTATTTTGGTTAACAGCCACCTGTATTATCATTTGGCCTATATTTTGTATGTATGTATCAAGTGTGTAATAATTATTGAATAGGTTTTGCTGGTCCACTCTGGGCTGAGTGTATAGGAGTTAGATATTGAATCGAAGCAAGTTAGATTTTGAATGTGGGACTGTGTTAGTCCGTTTTATTGCAACTGATTATTGTCCACGGTGTAAAGCCCTGAGGTGAAGAATACAAATAGCTGTGACATAGGATAGGTTAGATAGACAGGGTTGTGGACTGAGTGAGTGAACAGGAAGTTCAATTAGGAGGCTGCCCAGAGTGTCTCTATGAGGAAGTGCAAAGAACTCAAAGCTCTTCCCAAAACATGCCTAACATTGAAGAGAGTGGGACAGCTACGGAGGACATGATAAATACCCTGATGTGTAAATAAAGATAACTTTTGATGTGTAAATACCCTGCCTTTGCTAAAGATTTAAAACAGCTTAGTGAGAAGTGGGAAACATGGACTAAAGACACCACCCACTAATGGCCATCTACTGGCAGACTGTCGAAGCTACGCTTGAAAACAGTTCAACAAACACCTTGAAAGATGCTACCCCATCAACAGCCCCGCCGCCACCATAAGCAACAAAGCTTACATCAGTCATTTATCTGTCCCTGTCAGAATTGTACCCCACATAGTCAAGTGACACTGAAGTGCAACTGTGAATCTGGAAGGACAGATGATATTCAAAGGAAAGATGCAAACATCCAATGAAGCTACTAGTCCAACAGCAGCTTAGGTGGAGCTGTCTAGGATTTCCAGCAGCTGCAGAACACAGCGTACCAAGAGATCCATATTCAGAAGGATGCGTCACTTTCTCTTCCGGTGCGGTACGGGAGCAAAATGTAAGGTGAAGCATAAGGTGAAGTCCTTATCACCTACTATCTCCCAAGAATCTACAGAAGAGTATGTGGACACCAAGAGGGAAAACAAGCGAAGAGAAACCATATATGAAAGTGATGATGAAGCTAATGTAAGTGAAGACACAGTGCAAGTAAGAATGGAAGGGAAAATGACTACCAAAAAAAATAAGAGGACTAAAGTGTCTAGACAAAGTTCTCTGCAATGTATAGACCTGAATAGACATTGGGAAAAAGCAGACAATTCCCTGATAACAATCACAGAAACAGATGATCAATTGCATAACAGCCACCTAGAACCTGATGTGAGAATGGCCCTAGAAAACAAAAGAGACAGGCTTGTGTGTTAATGAAAATTTGCAGGCAACAGACAAGATCATCAAACAGTCCCACTGAATCCAGGGATAGGAACCTGACTCCCAAGCCCTGATGGTGCTCCTACCCAATCCAAATGCACCTGATGCACCATTTGTTCAACATGTACCCTAGGGAGCGAGATACTTACAGGCCATGCTCAACAAACTCCCTAAACTTTCTGAGGGGGGAGGAAAATGGATTACTGCATTTGAGCAACAGACCGCAGGACAGCCACTATGTGTTGGGGACATCAGACAAGTAATGGCCCAAACGGCAGGCACAGAAGCTACTGCTGTCCTCGCAGCTGGAGGTATAGCTATAACAGTATTAGATGGAGCGTCATTTAACCACAACAGGAATGCCTTGTAGGCCACAATGAGAAATCAGTGGCCTATGCAACCAGACATGACCAAGCTAACTCAGATGACATTGAAGGATGACATGAGCTGTGAACAACTCATTCAGGACCTCTAAGAAGCCTGGATGGCGGAGACAGGTGAAAGATGGATCTCCAGTAGGATTACACAATTGCTGTTCTCACACACCCTGCAGTAGAATAATCTACTGCAGCCCGTTCAAGTCTAAGTGAAAGACGTAGTGGGCTTTGATGCCATGGATTGGAACCCGAAGAAAAGTCACATCAAACACCTTGTCAAGCGTTTCTGAGAGGCTCAAAAGGAAAAGACAGAAAACCTGAACCAATGGCTGGACAAACAAATTAGAAAAGAACTAGCAGAATTGAAGAAGACAGTAAGGAAGCAGTAATAACACAAGCAGCCGTCTTAACAAACAAGCCCACTTCTCTGCACCAACAACCACCTCAACAGCAGTGGTAGCCCAACATGATACTGCCTCAGACCTTTGCTCCAACACCAGCAATGATATACAGGTGCTGGTCATATAATTAGAATATCATCAAAAAGTTGATTTATTTCAGTAATTCCATTCAAAAAGTGAAAATTGCATAATGTATACAGTCATTCCACACAGACTGATATACTTAATTTTGATGATTATAACTGACAACTACTGAAAACCCCAAAATCAGTATCTCAGAAAATTTGAATATTACTTAAGACCAATACAAAAAAATGATTTTTAGAAATGTTGGCCAACTGAAAAGTATAAACATGAACAGTATGAGCATGTACAGCACTCAGTACTTAGTTGCGGCCCCTTTTGCCTGAATTACTGCAGCAATGCGGCGTGGCATGGAGTCGATCAGCCTGTGGCACTGCTCAGGTGTTATGAGAGCCCAGGTTGCTCTGATAGCGGCCTTCAGCTCTTCTGCATTGTTGGGTCTGGCGTATCGCATTTTCTACTTCACAATACCCCATAGATTTTCTATATGGTTACGGTCAGGTGAGTTTGCTGGCTAATTAAGAACAGGGATACCATGATCCTTAAACCAGGTAATGGAAGCTTTGGCACTGTGTGCAGGTGCCAAGTCCTGTTGGAAAATGAAATCTGCGTCTCCATAAAGTTGGTCAGCAGCAGGAAGCATGAAGTGCTCTAAAACTTCCTGGTAGACGGCTGTGTTGACCTTGGAACTCAGAAAACACAGTGGACCAACACCAGCAGATGACATGGCACCCCAAACCATCACTGACTGTGGAAACTTTACACTGGACTTCAAGCAACGTGGATTCTGTGCCTGTCCTCTCTTCCTCCAGCCTCTGGGACCTTGATTTCCAAAGGAAATGCAAAATGTACTTTCATCAGAGAACATCACTTTGGACCACTCAGCAGCAGTCCAGTCCTTTTTGTCTTTAGCCCAGACGAGATGCTTCTGACGCTGTGTCTTGTTCAAGAGTGGCTTGACACAAGGAATGTGACAGCTGAAACCCATGTCTTGCATACATCTGTGCGTGGTGGTTCTTGAAACACTGACTCAAAGCTGCAGTGCACTCTTTGTGTATCTCCCCCACATTTTTGAATGGGTTTTGTTTCACAATCCTCTCCAGTTATCCCTATTGCTTGTACATTATTTTCTACCACATATTTTCCTTCCCTTTGGCTCTTTATTAATCTACTTTGACACAGAGCTCTGTGAACAGCCGGCCTCTTTAGCAATGACCTTTTGTGTCTTGCCCTCCTTGTGCAAGTATCACTTTTTGAATGGAATTACTGAAATAAATCAACTTTTTGAAGATATTCTAATTATATGACCAGCACCTGTATTTTGGATAAATGCCACCAACAGAGAAACACATATGGTCAACAGAGAGGGTGAAATGGACGAGTAACAGCAAACTGATTAGCTTTATTCTCTAATAACCCCAAGAAGAATGAGCGGCTATGAAGTTCTACTCACGGTACCCAATGTTGTCATTCAGAGATGTTCAGTTGTCAACCCTGCTGAGCTACTTACCACGGCAGACGACGGTGACGCCCACGACTGTATCGGAACTAGAGCAGTGCAGAGTCAGGCAAGATCAGACCTCCACTCTGAAGCACTTCCTGACAGCGACCTAACTCTGTTAATGGATGGCTCATCTTCATTAAACAAGACACTGGAGAACAACACTCTGGCTTTGCAGTGGTCCAGCAGACCTAACAATGCGGATTTACCATTGTACTCTGAGAAAAAAATCCCATCCCATTATTCGGCATAGGCAGCTGAGTTATTGGCACTCACCCATGCTTGTAAATTAGGGGGTGACAAAACAGTGACTCCGCTTACGCAGTTGGTGAAGTGTGTAGTTGGGCAGGTGTGTGGGCAGCTTTAGGATACCTGACTGCAGCAGGGTCCCCTGTTAAACATTGTGAGTTAATTAGAATCTTGCTTGAATTAAATAACCTTCAGCTCTTGCAATAGTTAAATGTGCTTCACATACAGGAGGTAGAGACATTGTGTCACAAGGTACTCCTATAGAGTAGCTGATCATGCTGCTAAACAGGCTGCTGAAGCTCTGACCCCAGTTGAGTTTCACGTACTCCTTTTAGTGGATTGTAGTGATTGCTCACTGGAAGACTTACTGAACATGCACAAAGCAGCAGTCTCTGAACACCTGTTCTGGGTTTCCAGAGCATGTGTGCAGGCCCACGACTCCGGCTTGTGGCGCCAGGCGAGTTCTTGTGGAGAGCGGCACACAGTGTTTGCCTCTCTCCAAGAGGGGAGATAGTAAGAAAATTGTCAGCTGATTGGTTTGTTCCAAATTGTGTAGAACATTGTCAAAAATTCATTTACCAATGCCAGATATTCCAAGAGCACAATATCAAATAGGGAATTCAAACAGTCCCAGGGAACATGCCACCCCCGATGGGCCCGTTTACCCATTTGGTTATTGATTACATTTGACATGATTGAACGGTGTGTGAACAAGTGATGCTGCTTGGTTGTGATTGATAGATTTTCACATTACATCATAAAGCAGCTGGAGAATTAGCATTTTTGCATAAGCCTTCTTCTGGGTTGGTCTTGGTGGAATGGTGGCTTCTACCTTAATGGCA
This sequence comes from Esox niger, assembly GCA_016801105.1. Lineage (NCBI taxonomy): Eukaryota > Metazoa > Chordata > Actinopteri > Esociformes > Esocidae > Esox > Esox niger. Next base: position 176,726 of record JACXGJ010000046.1, on the reverse strand, counting down.
GTCAGGAGGCACTGCTGAAACCACGTCATGTTGGGGGTGGCTTGTCCTGTCCGATGCCTCCGTGTTTGGGGTCTGGTAGCTTGTGAAGAGCTTGTGGCTGAAAATAAGTCTTCATCAGGCATGGGCTCCTTGGACAGTAGCATTTTCCAGCTCGATAATCTCTTCTCTACTCTCATCTTCCCCCTCTCCACCCCTCTCCTATACACTCTATACACTTGGCTGTCTCTGGCAGTCATGTTTCCACTTGTGGGACATGAATTAATGAAAGGGTTGAGGAATGACAAAATTGGACTGCAGCCCCACTCCTCTTTCTTTCATTCCCCGCTATTTTATGTATCTGTCCCTGATATTTCTCAATTTCTTCCTACAGTTGTCTTCTAATAGTGAAAAATAAATTCATTATCTTATGTACTTTAAATGTGTTGATTACTCATACTTTCTCAATCTCTCTACCACACATCGCAGGTTATTAGCCAATATAACGTGGCTAGCAAGAGTAACATGACAAACAAGCGCTACTGTTGCCAGCATGGTGAGCTAGCTATAACAAATTAATCATTTCACATCTCTACAAACCTGGCATCTTTGCTTGCATGGCAAAACATTTCGCCACATTCTTTACATTTAGGTCTCAGTAAACGTCCGAGGTAGTTTCATGTAAACAAGTGTGGCTAGACACTAGCAAAATGAGGTTATGAAGTTGTGGAAGATTGATTGTGTTTTTTGCATAGATTGATTGTGATGTTTGTGTTTATTACTGTACGGTAATGTTATGCTGTGTCTGGTTTGAAAAGAAGCTTCACACTGGGTCTCAGGCCCAGGAAGTCATTCCTACTTCTCAATAACAGATGCCAATGTTCCCCGAAGCTCTGTACCTTAGCAGAGTTTTTGGACATTTATGGGCAAAGGCTTAGATGGATATTGATAAGACATGTGGCACTGAACAAATTGTAATACAACTTTAGCTTACCTCGACCACCCTATGAATCCCAATGACGGCTGAGTGCAACAGCTGACAGGTAGTACATTAATTCTTTCGGTTAGAAAACCTTTGACATGTATTGTTAAAATATTTTTTTTTAAAGAAAAAGTAAGAGTGCTCATGAAATTCAAATTATAAGGATAGAATATCTTTGTACCTTTTTCAATTAAAGTTTTCGTTGTGGTAGATTGTGTGTTTTATTAGTTTTTCATCATCTTTGTGTAACCTGATTCTCAGACCTGAATTGCTCTATTGGTAAAAAAGGGGGAAAAAGTCGAAAAAATAAATGTTGTATAAGGTTGTAGATGACATCTGGTGCCCACTGATGCTTGCCATGTTTTTTTTCCACTCCCTGTTTTGCAATCTGAAGCCCTTTAATCCTCCATAGGGCTGCTCTATGATAACAGTATGTTGACACTTCATGTTTACCCTAAATTAATGTCTGCAAGACTGACAATTTGTTTTCATTGTTGTTGTTTTGCTGATAAGTCATACAGTTTTTTTATTTAGAGCCCAGCCTTGTGAGGCTATAATGTACTTTTGTCATGACGTCAATCCCGAGGGTCGCTTCCTCTCCACAGATTGGGCACATGTTTTCAGAAAATGCCCATACCCTTCCCTTAATGGCATATGATGTTTTTTTGTTTTTGTTTGTTTGTTTAGATGGTTGGGTATTGTAGTTAATGGACATTGTCTCCTTAATGTGGCTGCAGAGAGCCCCTACTTGAACCCTAGTCTCTAGATTTTATTGGTTAAGACTCCAAAAGGGGATCAAGCCTTCCTTGTTCAAAAATATCCTGTCCAGTCTGCTCCATGTTTGGGCCTACCCGATCACCCTGCCTTTTCCATCTGTTAGTATTTGAAAAGGATGGTTCTATGTTAGCGGTAGTCACCATACATCAAGGTAACGCATTGTAGGCTTCAGTTTGTAATTACTTGATATAGTAGGATGAGGACTTGTTTCCTGCCTACATTCTGTTACTGCAACTTCTGATTCCTGAACTGAGTTCTTAGCAGTGATCGACCTGGTTGCAAATGTCTCTATAAACCAGGTCAAGACTGCACGTCTCTTACTCGGCTGCTGAAATAGCAGAACATTAATTTGATTATATCACATGTTTTGTTGTAATGTTGTGATTTTTCTTAACCCTGTTACTTTTCGCACCTGCTGGCTGGTAAAGAATATGACTATACATGACTGTTTGGCTTAATCACTATAACTCATGTTGTTTTCATTGAGATCTCTATTGACAATATTGACTATTTCTATGATGGTTCAGATTCCTGTGCTGTTTCTGGCTATTCCAATTTTGAGTATGTTGTTGTTGTTGCTCATGCTTTGGTGGAGAGCATGAGTCTGCTCTCCGCTTACTGCCCAAGCAGTTGAGTTGTTTGCTTTTACCCAAGCTTGTATTGGATAACTGGAGTTTGGATCCATGGATCTACACAGATCTGTATTAGTTCTCCTTATGCGTTTCGTGTCATGCATGATTTTGTCATACTGAGGAAGCACCTTGGCTTCCTCCTTTTACTAGGTTATCTATTTAACACTCTGCCCTGGTGTTTCCTTGATTCCATCCTTTCTACACAGACTGTCTGCTCTTATTGATGCCTTTGGCATGTGTCTGGCTGGGGATTTGTGCTCAGCCATACTGCCGTCCTGTTTCTTTTTTTCTGGCTTTACACAAGAACCGCCAGGCCTTTTTTACCCCCTTTAACCGCCGGAGATGAATGCCGTTTGGCGTAATTAGCATATGAATAATCCTTATTAGCATGGACATTCTCCTCTGCAGCATTTCAATGCTAATGCATAGCTCTAGACTCATAGATTACTGGCATATAATATTTTTCTATAGGTGACATCAACAAGTTATCAAAAAACTGAGAGGAGCTATTAGAAAAAGATGCAGTCTGAAATGAATAGGCTATGAACAGCGCGTTCTTGCAGGTTTCTCTCGCGGGTTGTAGTGGGGCTATCTAGTTGTTTTCAATGCCAATGCATAGCTCTTGTCTCCTAGATTATTGGCCTATAAGATTTTTCTATTTGCCAAATTAATAAATTATCGAAAAACCAAGAAGTGTTAGTAGACATTCTCTTTTACATTTGTAGAATATTAATCTTCAGTAAAATAAGCAGACACAATTCAGAGAGACATTGGATTTGTGTGCGGTTTAGTTTCTCTTTCCCTCCTAAATGAATGTAGATTTACATTTTCGATTTAAATTTGATGAATTAGCCTACACAATAAGCTGAATCTCCTATTGAAAAACAGTAACCCATGTGATAAGCAGCCCATATCATTTGTATTATTTCAATAATAGACTAATTAAGTTTTCATTCACCTGGGAGTATCATGCATTCATCCAGTGACATCATGCATTCAGTGAGGGGTGATTAGAGTTGCGTGGGCTGTTGGTTAGTGATTATAGTAGCCCACACTAAGTGGCGTGGGCTGTTGGTGGATTAAGTAGGATTATAGGGTAAAAAAAACATCTCTGAATCGTTTTCAGTTTGTCAGTTTAGAATTCCGGCAACAGAACAATATAAAATACGCCTAGTTAGAAAAAGTCATGGAAGGAGGAGTGTATAGCTTTCAAAATGGCCTTGTAATTTAAATGACCATCTCAAACGCCAATTGGCATAGGCATTTGGCAGTTCTAGTGCTAATGTCACTAATATTATTAGTCGTTGGAAGGGTTTACAAGATTAAGTCATAGTGAAATCTCATCAAATGGGTGAGATTGTTTTCTTTAAATGTGGTAGGGTCCATTTCGATTGATGTTATATCATTTTTGTTTGGGGTTTTCATTTACTTTTTTTGCTCTGAATAATTGTTTCTTGTTTTGTTTTTGAATTGTGTAATTGTAGATAATGCTGGACTGGTGGTAGGAAATGTGACTATGTAATAGAATGTAATAGAAATCAGAAATTGTGAAGCAATATATTATGTTTTTATATTACATTGGCAGTTATGAGTTTATATTCATTTCTATGGTGGTTTCATTTAGTATGCTGTGACCTAGGTAAATAAGTAATTAACAGACCATAGGATTCTCTGTTTATCTGTTGAAGAGTGTGACGGTGAGGTGACGGATTGGGCCGCCATTCTTCTGCATTCTCCGGTTTACCAACAGCCATGAACTCATCCCGGTCCCATTGGTCTTGTCTTGTCATTCATTGTTCACACCAGGTCCCAATCATCCAATTAGTATGTGTTTAAATGTTCCTCCTCTGCTCCCCTCAGTTGTGAGTCATTGGTTCATGTCGGTTGTTCTCAGTGGTGAGTGTATGTACCTATGGTCCTTTTCATTTTTGCAGTCTACATCGGTGCTCTGTGTTTTCTGTTCTGTTGTTTTGTGTGTGTATGTTTATCATTAAAGAATACACCGAACTGCAACTGTCTGCCTCTGCCTGGTCCGCTTCACCCCGCCACACAAGCGTTTCTGACAAAGAGATCTTAGCTTGACCAGAAAATGACCAAGCACCTGTTCTTTGTTCAATGTGTGAGTAATATGAGTAGGGGGCATGGCCAGTGAAGAAGCTACAAAGACGCATACCTAGATTCTTACATTTCTCGGTGTGTGATCATAGGTTAGGTGGCTGTATATTGATTATCCTATGCACATGTAAACATTTTTATTTCTTTATAGAACTTTGGACTTAAGACCAATAAAAATGTTGTTTTACAAAGCATATAGAAAAAAAATAAAAAATTATCCAATTAGATACCAGGAACATCTGAAAAAAGACAGGAAGAAGTACAGGAAGAAAAGTTAAATCCATCTCTTATCTTACAAAACGGTAACAATGAAGCAAGAGAAATACAATTAATGGAACACGACAAGCTTTAGAGAGAACAGTTGCAATGGGGGCATACATATTAGGCAACACACCACCTCAGTCACCAGATGCCATGCAGCCAGAACAGGTGAACTTTCCTGCCCCTGGTGCACATGCTGATACCCCTTCCTCAGCGACTGCAACAGGAATGACATCTCACAAACTTGCTAGAAAGTAAAAGGGTTGGAAGAGGTCGCTCCAAAAAATATAGAGATCTTTGCATGACAAATGCCAAACTTCATGATGCTTTACGTAAAGCTGACAAATACAAAATAGTTATGATCGACTGATGAAGTGGAAAAACAAAATTCCACAAAGACTTAAGACTAAACGGCAAATTCAGGGAACACCCAAGAACTTAAAGCAAAAGAGTTCAAGCAAAAGTATCAACAAATGCAGTGTCAAGGAAACATTATTGCTTCTAAACTGAGAACCACAAAAATGGAAAATGCAATACATCTCAGAGTGCCCTTCAGCCAATTGAAGATGTACAGTAAGGGAAAAAAACATTTGATCTGATTTAGTATGTTTGCCCAATGACAAAGAAGTGATCAGTCTATAATTTTAATGGTAGGTTTATTTGAACAGTAAGAGACAGAACGACAACAACAAAAAAACAGAAAAACCAATGGAAAAATGTTATGAATTGATTTGCATTTTAATGAGGGAAATAAGTATTTGATCCCTCTCAGTCAGAAAGATTTCTGGCTCCCAGGTGTCTTATACAGGTAACAAGCTGAGATTAGGAGCACACTCTTAAAGGGAGTGATCCTAATCTGATTGTTACCTGTATAAAAGACGCCTGTCTATAGAATCAATCAATCAGATTCCAAATTCTCAACCATGGCAAAGATTGTAGACCTACACAAGGCTGGAGAGAGCCACAAGACCATCGCAAAGTAGCATGGTGAGAAGGTGACAGCAGTTTATTCACAAATGGAAGAAACACAAAAGAACTGTCAAACTCCCTCAGTCTGGGGCTCCATGCAAGATCTCGAGAACAGTGAGGAATCACCCCAGAACTACACAGGGGGATCTTGTCAATGATCTGTTTGGACCATAGTCACCAAGAAAACAATTTATAAAACATTACGCTGTGAAGGACTGAACTCCTGCAGCGCCCGCAAGGTCCCCCTGCTCAAGAAAGCACATGTACAGGCCTGTCTGAAGTTTGTCAATGAACATCTGAATGATTCAGAGAACAGGGTGAAAGTGTTGTGGTCAGATGAGACCAAAATCAAGTTTTTTGGTATCAACTCAACTCGCCATGTTTGGAGGAGGAATGCTGCCTCTCACCCCAAGAACACCTTACTGACATGGAGAAGACCCGTGGAGTGGGAAAAATCCATCCTGAGATGTGTGCAAACTTGGTGGCCAACAACAAGAAACGTCTGACCTCTGATTGCTAACAAGGATTTTGCCACCCAGTACTAAGTCATGTTTTGCAGAGGGATCGAATACTTATTTCCCTCATTAACATGCTAATCAATTTATAACATTAAAAAAAATAATTTTTCAGATTTTTTTGTTATTCTGTCTCACTTTTAAAATAAACCTACCATAAAAAATATAGACTGATAATTTCATTTTCAGTGGGAAAATTTACAAAATCAACAGGGGATCAAATACTTCTCTCCCTCACTGTAAAAAAGAAGCATTGATCGGAAAATGGTGTGTGGTAGAGCATGATCATGACGTTTACCCTGGGATCGAGCAAGAGATTCAAAGAGTGGTGTTCTTGTAAAAAACATGACTTGTGTTGGCCAGTGAGAGATGATGATATAGACCACAGCATGTGCTTGGACTTGTCCCTTAGCCACATCCAGTCACCAAAAGGCACATGGATCTTGATGCCTTAATTTGGGGAAAACTCAGTTCTCATTCTAAGACTTACCATTGAAAATGTGATGAAGCGCCTTCTAATATTTGTTCCATATACAGGGTGTCATGATACAGGGCCTGGGTCAACTCCTGGGAGAGAGGGAGAACAGGAAAAAAAACTCGAAAAAATTGTATTCGGATGCAAAAAGTTGTTGTCTTAGGTCTAAGGACAAAATATGTTAGTTGCATAATTTTGGAACTAGTCTTCCTAATTCATTTGTATTTTTCACACATCAGACAATGGAATTACATGTTTAACCATACTAATTGTTTAATAGAACAATTTAATTTCCACCACAACTGGTCATCTTCACCACACATCGTCATTTCGATCACAAGCATACATTTCTTTAGGTAAATAACCTCTCAAAAAGTGGGGTGTAAAAATCGTATTTCACATAATAAATAGATGATTTCAGCTGTCACAAAGGCAAAATTAGACATCAAGTGTTGCATCATTTATATTAGGAAAGGAAACAGTAAAAATATTAGACAATTCACTACAGATTTGTGTACAATCGCATACGAAATGTGTCATGAACACATTCTATGATATGCATTTTACATTAAAAGGGATGTTAAAAGACATGTTGGAAATGACATTTGTCCATGGATGTCTTGGAAAAAACCTAAAAATCTATAAATTCCTTATCAGTACAATTGTTGCCATTATCAGATTTTGTTTCAGCATCTCATGTCTAAGAGCACTGGGGTTTGTGGCTTAGTCAGGAATAACAGGATTGGGATACAGAAAGGGAGGTTGAATTATTGGACAATGGGAAACAGCTATCTGTGAAATGGCTTGACAAGAGGGATGTTCATGTCCTCTCCACTGTCCATACTGCCACCATGTCGGCAACAGGAAGGGTGGACCACCTGACAGGAGAAAGGAAGGTGAAACCTGACTGTGTGCAGGAGTACAATAAAAAGATGGCAGCTGTTGATAGGGCTAACATGGTCAACAGCTTTGTAGAGTGTGCCCACAAAAAAAACTAAATGGTACAAGAACAACATTTCTCAGCTGAAATTCCTCAGACAGATGCCCAAGGCAGCCAAATCAGGAGGCACTGCAAAGTATGTCTGCCCGGGACCAGGAGCAGGAAGCTGAGGATGTTAAAAAAAGTACATGTGTGTACCTTGTGACACACCCCTATGTGTTACCCCTTGCTTTGGGGAGTGTGGTCTTTTGTTACTGCCATGCATGTTTATTCTTCTAGTGTCTTACTCCCCAAATAAATTGCTATAGTAAAATGTATTTAGTTAGTCTTAGGCATAAGACTTTTTCACAGCACTGTATTTCTAACTTTGTGCATTATTTAATATCCCGTTTGAGGAATTGTAAATAAACTTTTTTTTCAGTCGAATGCTCTTTTCCAGTGTCATCAATACAGTTAATGCCTTTTCTTTCTGTTTTTAATTCCAAGAAAACTATGTAGAGCCAGTCATGTATCAAACAGTTTGCACAAGGCCCCTTTATTGATAGACCACCTCTTGATCACAATCGAATTGGCTATACATACAGTGGGGCAAACAAGTCAGCCACCAATTTTTGGTGGGACAAAAAAAAAAAAATGTTGCCCCACTGTACATTGATATGAAGACCATAATAGAAAACCAACACATTACTGTATAAAGTTAATGCTATTATAATCTACTCAACATTGTGTCGGAAAAAGATCCGTAGTCACTAATGCATAGCCTGGTCCGGAGGGCGTTCAGCAAATTCTTGGGTCCCAAATAATCTTAACGATTATGTAAAAGTTGAGAGGACATAAGGTTAACCTTAGCTAAACCCAACCTAGCTAACGTCAATGCATCGGCAAAGTACTTCACCTCTAACCTACCAACACAAACTGAAAAGTTATTTAGAAAAACATTTTCACTGGATATTGCACTGGGGTAGGCAAAATGATATCCAATACTTTATAAACGGGCTGAGCACTGTTTAACAGAATATTACAATTTACACGAGTGCCATGCTTTGCAAATAATGTGCTTTTAGCCACCACAGTAGTACATTAATTGATGCAGTGAAATAAACACACTAGCTAATGGTTAGCTCAAGTAAATTCTACACTGCAGACTTGTCTCAATGTATTAGTGTTTTTTAAATGATTTACCTACGTTATTGCTGGTAGTTATATACAAATATATTTTTTAATTGACGGGTCAAAATAAAACATTACGAAATATATAGCAAACAGCGTGGTTCTGGTAAACTGAAGTAAATGGAGCTGCAGGTCAATCCTGTGACGTCAGAATCACATTCTAGTACTCAAAACTAATACTTAAATTGCCCAAAAAACTCACTCTGGGGGGCCTAGAAGAGATATTTACGCATTAATAGGTTAATCGGTGTCAGGAAAACAACCTCCAGCTCAATATCTGCAAATAGATGATGGGTGATCATAGCAAGCAGGGGCGGGGTGACTCCAGGCAGTCGTGGGTGAAGAGAGTACATGAGCGGGCTCAGCACATAGCCCTGGGGGGATCCAGTGCTGAGAGACAGTGAAGAAGAGGTGGTGTTGCCCATCTGCACTACCTGGGGTCTGCCCGTCAGGAAGTTCAGGGTCCATCTTCACATAGAGGGGTCGAGACCCAGATCCCTGAGCTTCACCGCCAGCTTGTGGGGCACAATGGTGTTGAAGACTGAGCTGTAGTCAATGAACAGTATTTTCGCATATGTGTTCCTCTTGTTCAGATGAGAGAGTGCGGAGTGGAGGGTCAGAGCAATGGCATCCTCTGTGGATTTGTTATGTCTGTAGGCATGGAGTCTGTGATATGAGTTTTAACTAGCCGTTCAAAGCACTTCATGATGATTGGTGTGAGTGCTACAGGGCGGTAGTCATTCATGCAGAGGACTGCATTTTGGAACAGGAACATCATCATCTAACTTCATCTGCTTATCCGGTATCGGGTCACGGGCCAGCAGACCCCAAAAACGGACCCCAAACGTCCCTTTCCCGAGGCCAGCTCTGACTTGGAGATCCCGAGTCGTTCCCAGGCCAGTGTTGAAATATAATCTCTCCACTTTATCCTGGGCTTACACCAAGGTATCCTTCCAGCTGCATCCTTACCAGATGCCCAATCCACTTCAACTGGCTCCTTTCGATGCAAAGGAGCAGTGGCTCTACTCAGAGTTCCTCACGGATGACTGAGCTTCTCACTCTGAATGACCAACACCTGGGGTCTGTGTGGTCAGAATACACCAACTATGCCAGCCACTTATGGCATTCTAAAAACATGAAAGGTACCTCCCACTGATTATAGATCATCTGTTGTACGTACTAAGAACTTGTTGTAACACCAATTGCCTGTTGGATTAAACATTCCAGAACCCTGGCACCCTTTTGTTGAACAGCAAACATCCCACTACATATCATAACATCTTATGCCTTTGGAATTTAACATTCCCAATACCTGGCACCCTATTGTTGAACATCAGACTTATCGTAACATCGTATGTCTGGTAAATTTAACATCCCAAGTAACCTGGAGCCCATTCAGTTAAACATCAACGCCTCCATAAATTACATACCACACACCCCCATACCATATTTCATTCCCCGGACATGCATACATCATACACTTCTCACTGCTAACCCACGGGGACCAGATTTCTCCTGCAGTAGATGTAAAAGAATGAGACAAAAATAATGTCCGAACTTTTCCACTGTTAATGTGACCTATTATGTGAACAATTCAATTGAAAAACAAACTGAAATCTTTGAGGGGGAAATCTGAAAAATGAAAACCTTACAATAACCTGGTTGCATCAGTGTGCACTTTGTACTGGATGTGGCTGTGTTCAGAATTAACCAATCACATTTAAACTCATGTTAAATAGAAGGCATTACACATCTGCCATCATAAAAAGTGACTCTGATTTATCAAATAAAGTTCAGCTGTTTTAGTAGGATTTTCTTGACATTTTCTTAGTTGCATCTCAGAGCAAAAGCCATGGTCTGCAGAGAGCTTCCAAAGCATCAATGGGATCTCATTGTTGAAAGATATCAGTCAAGTGAAGGGTACAGAAGAATTTCCAAAGCATTAGATATACCATGGAACACAGTGAAGACAGTCATCATCAACTGGAGAAAAGAACCGGACGTCCCTACAAAATTGATGGAAAGACAAGAAAACTGGTCAGGGAGGCTTCCAAGAGGCTCACAGGAACATTAAAGGAGATGCAGGAATTTCTGGCAAGTACTGGCTGTGTGCTACATGTGACAACAATCTCCCGTATTCTTAATATGAATGGGCTATGGGCCTTTTCTTACAAAGAAAAACATCCAAGCCTGGCTGAAGTTTGCAAAAACAAATATCAAGTCTCCCAAAAACACGTGGGGAAATGTGTGAAACCAAGATTTCATCAGACCGTGCAGAAACAGCACTGCGCATCACCCAAAGAACACCATACTGACGGTTAAGCATGGTGGTGGAGCTGGAATTGGGGCCTTAATCAGGGTGGAGGGAATTATGAACAGTTGCGAATACCAGGCAATTTTGGCACAAAACCTTCAGGCAACTGTTAGAAAGCTGAAGATGAAGTTCACCTTTCAGCACGACAACGACCCAAAGCACACATCAAAATCCACAAAAGCATGGCTTTATCAGAATACTCAAGTTTTGGAATTGTGCAGACCTGAATCCAATTTAACATCTGTGTGGTGATCTGAAGAGGGCTGTGCACAGGAGATGTCCTCACAATCGGACAGATTTGGAGCACATTTGCAATGCTGTAATCAAATCAAAAGCTGCTTCAAAAAAGTATTAGTTTAAGGGTGTGCATATTTATGCAACCAGGTTATTGTGAGGTTTTTATTTTTCCCCCTAAAATGTTTCGGTTTGTTTTTCATGTTTTTTGAATTGTTCACATTGTAGGTCACAATAAAGGTGGAAAAGGTTCTGACATGATATATTTTTGTCCGTTTTTTTTACATCACAAACACCTGGCATTTTAACGGGTGTGTAGACTTTATATAACCACTGTATTACAGGTTGTACAAGGCGACATAGGGGCTCAATTCCCCTACTGTCAAATGACAAACAAGACATCTTTCTCACTTTTCGCACAGACCGTTACACAAAAACCAATTCCACAAATAGAGAGCTGTTTAAAATCCTGCACGAATTCCACCACCAAGTGTTGACCGCATGAGTGTTACGAGTGCTAACAGGACATGGAACAACAATGGCCTTTTCTTAACTTTGGTTGCTAAAACTGAAATTCCCTAAAAACAATTACTCCTACCAACCATACTTTCTCAAAACCATCAAACCTGACATACTGAAACAAGCAACCTAGTTTACTAAATCCTATGAAAAGCTAAGTCCCGCGTCCTCTAAATATTATGGAATGATCTTACCGTTTGATGTTTTCTGGTCCATCTCCTTTGACCGTCAGCACCCCTCCCTAAGGCGGTTAGCGTTCCAGTGTGTTCCCGTTAGGTCATTCACGGTGATCATGTTAGCCGGAACTGGCTCATGCGGGAACACTACATAACAGTATGTAAATGTCTTCATTTCCACTGATATTTTCCCAAACCCAGTGTTCAGTCAAACCACAGCATTGGTAGCCATCATAAACGTAGTGGTTAGTATAGTCTTTTCCTCAACGCCGGGTCTGTAGTGTTCATTGGCCTTAGCCACTGGAAACACCAGTTGGACCAACAGAAGTTACGTATGTGCTGTGTCTTTCTCCCTTTCAACCCAGCCCTGACCCGTTGTGGTCCTCTGGATCGGATTTGTTTGTCCAGCAAATCCCACAGATGCTCAATTGGATTGAGAAGTGGGGAATTTGGAGTCCAAGTCAATACCTTGAACTCGCTGTGTTGCAGACTTTTGAACAGAGGTCAGTTATTATAGTGACAGTTTTTCCTGATTCTAACACATCAACTTTGGGGATAGAATGTTCACTTGCAGCCTAATATATCCCACATACTAAGAGGTGCCAAGATAAGTTTATCAGTGCTATTCACTTCACCTGTCAGAGGTCATAATGTTATGACTGATTGGTGTATAATGACCATTAATGATGGCCAAACAAGGCCTCATTAGCGTCATTTTAGCAGCAGTATATAATGCTGGCAGAATTCAGATTTTCTTTTAACAATAAAAGTAATCATCAAATGCCTAAGACCTTTATACGGCAATATAGTTAATGTAGTCTGTAAAAAACTTAGACAAGAACAGTATTGGAAAGAACATTATACATAATATGTACAAACTCGATTTTTTATCAGAATGCCTTTGATAGGAATAATAAGAAAATGGGTTAGCGCTGCAAGCATAATATCCTGCTTATAAAAGAACGCTAATGAAGCGTCATATGTCCATCACTAATAAACATTGTTTGCCATTGACAGTTATATATATTGACTCTACATCAACTGATTTTATTGCATTATTTTGAAGAAAATTTTGCAGAAAGGGCCATCTATTTTTTTTAAGATCATAATGGACTGCACCCCCGATATAAGCCACACAGAACACCACAGTGTGGTGTGGAGGACACAGAGGTAACTCAAGTCACTCCAGTTTACGGTTTATGTAAGATTTCTTCCATCCTCTGGTTGATATATCACTGAATACTGTCAGTGAGAAGATCACACAGGTGGACCAATTTGTTTCCGTTTGAATTTTCATGTTCACTATGCTGTTCAAGACATACTTGAGGAGTCATGCAGGATCCTGGAACCACAGCTGAGGGAGTTCGACAGCCAAAACCTGGTCCTTGAAGTGCGGGTAGCTGTCGTCGTTTTTCCAGTTCACATTTCTTCTCCAGCAGAAATGCTGGACTACACTCTGAATAACAGGAACACTGACTGTGAAACTACTTGGGGTGCTACCCTGTGCTGTTGAAATGAACCAGACACCTTTTAAACAAAATGCCCATGCATCTTATTCAAACCATTCCATTTGTGTTAATGTTGGCCCCACTAAACCCCTGGCAGGACACTTTTTCTGCTGCTGACAGGCACATGGGCCCACAGAACCAGTACGCTCGTACAGGAGACACATGTTAACTATAGACTTGGAAAATGTCAAGGTTTAGATTCAAAGGGCGCATACTGTAAAGTATTGAATCATAATAAAAAGCAATTATATGATTATTTCATTTTATGTTGTAAGTTTATTTCTTCTTAGCCTGGAACCAGATATGTTAGTGCTTTTTCCAACTCCAAAAGAGAAGAAATACACTTGCTTTTGTTGGCAGTCAGGCTCACAATAATCCTTTAATTTGAAAACCACATTGAAGACCCATCAAAACCAATTGCTTGCCAGGCTTGATGCTTTATTACAATATTTGGAGACAGAATTATTTAGCAGTAAAGCAAGTTTACCCAGGGTTCACCTAGGATGTTGCTGATAAAAATTCCGTTATATCTTTCTTACACTGTGCCTTACCAAACCAAAGGGAACTGTGCTGGCCTGGTTCTTCATCCATCATTGCAAAAAACCTGCTGGGAAGTAGTTAAGTCTCTGGATAAGCACAGCATGGTATGTTTGTTCAAGTATGCAAATAATATTGTTTTTTTATGTTGAAAGGGTGTGTTCATTATAGAATATGACTTAAAACACTTGGAATGTTTTTTCATAAAAAAATGTTTCTCATTGGATGAAACATGTTTTAGTCTAGTTTAGCACTTATTGAAATCTAACCTTTCTATTACATTCCATACCATTTTCAAGGCCTGGAATCGTCCGACTACACAAAAGGTTCTTACATTAATAACAATATTTATCTGCCCAAAATGAAAACACAAACAAAAAGGGAACTCCTTGTTAAATACTCACATCTTGTTAATCTTTAAATAGAAAATGCCAATTTTTTTCTCTTTCATAATACAAAACATTTTATAAAGAATATATACTGGGGAAAAAACACTGGAATCTCCTTTAAAAATCCCAAAAAGCTTATATTCTTTGTGGTGATCTTAAATCCACCAATTTCTCTCCCATAGTCTTCACCACTCTGAAGGGGTTAACAGAGAAGAGAAAGATCCAGCCCCTTCATCCTTTAGAATAATGTTCCACATTCCATCACAACCATTTTACCTTTTATGTGATGCATGGAAATACATGCATGTATATTTTAGTGACTTCCTTCCTTATTTGAGAATTATATAGGTGCTGTCCACTGGGAGGCAGCAGTGTTCTAATGTTTAGTCTCTCCACACAGGCTTCCAGAGCCATGGAGAAAGACAAGACAAAACGTGACAAGAACACACAGAGACAAGACCATCCTTCTCACTATTCCAACAGGTGTATATCAATTAATTATATAGCTACTGTAAATGCCAACTTGCTAGGTACTGAAGGTACAGCACCAGAATATGTCCGTGTAGCAAAATCAATTGTCAACGTGTCACAATTGGGAATTAGCCATGATGGTATTGATGCTGGTACCTATCCCTACTTTCTTGTCACTCCTTTGGATTAGGACAAAGAGGCCCCTAGAAAATGACCCAAGTCTTTTTTCCAGTCACAATCGCAGGTGGGCAATCTGATCCGAGATCTAAGGGCAACTTCTCCCCAGACGCTTGAGACGTTCTCCTTACTCGTCGTTTATTCCTCTCTTTGTCATCCTCTTCCTGAATTCAGACACGGGAGCTGATGTAAAGAGAGCGTAGTCGGCGAGCCAGGGTTGTCTCCAGGTCCTCCAGTGGTGAATCTATAATGGGGGGATACTTCTTGGGCCCCGATCCAGTCCCAGTCAACCAGCGGGTTCCCGGGTTTCCCAGGAGCAGGGAGCGGAAGGACTCTCTCTCCAGGAGACATGCCATGTGCTGCAGGAAAAAGCTTTCGCAGAACGAACAAAGTTCTGATGCACCGTGGGCCTGACAGAGAGAGACAAACACACTATGGTCCGATTCACACAAAACCAAAATTTAACAATTATGCCGTACCCTATATTACCCAAGGTACTTTTTAAAAACCATGCAAATATTATAGAATCACTGTTATTTCCCTTAATAGAGGGTTGTCGTAAGAGATACTTGTCAAGTGAGACTCATAACAGCCCTTGGTAAACAATAGAGTTGTGAGGGCACAGATTGAGGTCCAGAATGGACATCGAGATTTGATCTCTAGTCATCACCTTGGCCGTCCTGTAGATGCTAACCGCATTGTCCAGGTTGATTCTCTGGGAGCAGATAATCTCACAGTGTCTCTGTAGCGCCCCCAGCTGGAAGATGCTCGCTGCTGACAGCAGCTGAGGAACACCAAACACAGCAGATTAGTGAAAGCTATCTGTGAAGTTATTAGGCTGCAATCCTTTCAGTGATTTTTTTGTCTGACAAATCAAACATGCTGTAATGTTTTAAGATGGAAGAAAACAGCATTATTAAAATGAACAAGTCTGACTGTAATTGTGAATTAGGTTTGTATACTTGAATGTGAAAACAGTCTTGGAAAATTATTTAGGGGTACATCATTTGAGGAAAAACCTTTCAGGTAAACTCCTTTTAATTGTTCCTCAAATTGGTATTAATAAAATCTAAAACTGTTATAGCTTTGGTTGCATAAGTTTGCACACCCATCAACTAATTACTTGTGGAAACACCTTTTGCAGTAAGTTGGTCTGAAAGTCTGTCAATCCAGGACTCCGGATTTTGCTATTTTATCCTACTCTCCTTTGAAAGTGGGATGTTACAGCAGATGACATTAACACATAATTTAGAATGTGATTGGTTAAATATAAACACACTCACTGTAATATCAACATAATAATGGGTGTGCACACTTATGCAAGCAGGGTTTTTACCAACAGAAGATCAGTTTGTTCATCACTTAAATATTGTCAGTTACAAGATATTTTTAGATGTGAAAACAGGTCTGACATTGTCTTTATTTCAGCCTTTACATATATAAAAGCAGAATTTCCTAAAAGGTTGTTAGACAATTGATATTCGCTGTACCTTTGAATAAGTTAAAAATATGACAGAAATGAGAGAAAAGATATGTGCAATGGAAAGGATGTATAGGGAGACCAATTAGTGTTTGAATACTCACCTCCAACAAGTCAGACACATTGGTCTTCAGTGACTCAGTCCCTCCGCAATACAGGTATGACATCATCATCTGGAGAAAGACCATCCAAAATTCTATATTGCACATACTGCAGTATTATCATATATGTTTCAAAATTATTTGTTCATGGATAGGGGACTGTATAAAGATAGGGAAAAACATCAGTTTCCAGTGCTCCTGTCAAATATTAGCTCAGAAGCATTGCTGAGTTCCTGCACTAAATATAGTACCTGCAGCCAAAATGTGTACTCTCACCCCTTTCTTTTAATGCCAAGCACTGAAAAGCAAATTTCAAATATATCAGGTCCTGGTTATAAGGATGCCCCTAGCCATCTCTGCACTGGCCTGGGGGTCATAGTCAGAACCTGGCAGAGAATGGATGCCTCTAGGCATCTCTGTTTTGTGGAGTTTGTTTGCCACTCAAGCCACCCTTGTCTCCCATATGGACATTGAAACATATACTTCTTCCATTCTAGATTACATCAACACCTGCAACAACAATCTCACTACCCATAAACTAATTAAGACCTTCCCCAACCAATAGCCGTGGATAAACAGAGGTCCGATAGCTGCTTAAGGCATGTGACATTTCAGATCCGGCGATGTTGAGGCCTACAGCTCATCCAAGGCCGATCAAAAAAGGGGCATCAAGATGGCTAGAAATGACCACAAACTGAAGATCTAGGAACACTTCCACAACAAATACAAACCCTGATGCATGCGGCAAGTCTGCCCAGCCATCAGCGACTACTGGCCAAAGAACCATAACCCCACAGCCAGCAACGTCTCCTTCACGATGAGTTAAACAGGTTCTACGTGCACGCTTTGACAGGGACAACAAAGAGCCAGCCATAATAGCTGAACTCCAACCGGTTGCACACTCCCTCACAATCATAATGTGCTTTGAAAGACTAGTTCTGGGCCCCCAGCACTGGATTCCTACCAGTTTGCCTACCGGTTGAACAGGTCTACAGAGGACGCCATCTCCACGGCTCTACACTATGCCCTGACCCACCTGGACAAAACCAACAGCTAAGTGAGAATGCTATACATAGACATCAGCTCAGTCTTCAATATGGTAATCCCCTCTAGGCAGGTCAACAAACTCCATGACATGGGGATCAGCCCCTCTCACTGTAAATGGACTATGGACTTCCTACCCAACAGACCCCAGTCTGTCTGGTTAGACAGCCTCACCTCCTCCACCCTGAGCCTGAACACTGGTGTTCCACAAGTCTGTGTGCTGAGCCCTCTCCTGTACTCCCTCTTTACTGATGACTGCATTCCTGTACACAATTCCAACACCATCGGCAAGTTTACAGACGAGACCCTGGTGGTAGGCCTGATTAGTAACAAGCCAACCTACAGGGAAGAGGTCAAGCGCCTGGTGGCATGGTATGCTAACAACATCCTGGCCCTAAACGCAAAGAAAGGAGCTCATTGTGTATTACAGGAAATCTAAAGGCTGCAGCCTCGCCCCAGTCATCATCGATGGTATTGAGTGGAAGCGGTCTCAACACAGGGCACACAGCATAATCAGGGACCCTACTTTCATCATCTACTGTAACGCTGCTGAACTCTGTGACCCATCACTTTCAATTGTATTACTCTGACACTGCCTTGCTATGCATGATAATGGTTTTCAGTAGTTAAGTGTCTACCTCAGGAACCTCACCGCTGCTATCCCTGCATTTCAGTTGCACATTACATCTTGTACATTACATTTGCTATTGTGCCCGCATTTTTACAGTTGTTATACATGCATGTCCGCTGCTATCTCTGCATCTCGGGTGCACATGCTACCTAAATACATCACTCCTGCCTCATTTGCACATTTTGAAATTGCCATTTGTACCCGAACTACTATTATCCCACTTGTAACATACACTATACCTATTACTTGTAAAATATCTGCCCTCCTTTATTTGAATAATTGCACATATAGTATTGCTCATCTACATATTGCATTGGTAATATACATATTTTTAATACTTGTAAATACTAGTAACTTTTCTGACCTCCTATATGCACTTCTTGTTAGATGCTAACTGCATTATATTGTACTGTACTTGTACTACTGTTCAGCGGCAATAACGTTTAATCTCATCTAATCTTATTATTTGTCATGAGACCTGTTCAGTAATGAGACCAAACTGTCCAGTTTGTGGTCTGTTGGTCTTTTGTTTGTTTTTCTGTGTTTTGACCTTAAATTTGTTGTAAAGTGAGTATTGGAACCAAAATCTATGCTGGAAGCAAAACATGAAACATTATTTTGTATTTTATTGCATGACAAAAGTATTTGATAACCTACCAGCCTGTTAGTTTGTCTTTAAGAAGCCCTCCTTTTCTCCACTCACTACCTGTATTAACTGCAACTGATTGAACTCGTTACCTTTATAAAAGACACCTGTCCACACACTCAATCAAACAGACTCCAACCTCTCCACAATGGCCAAGACCAGAGAGCTGTGTAAGGCCATCAGGGATAAAATTGTAGACCTGCACAAGGCTGGGATGGGCTACAGGACAAAAGGCAAGCAGCTTGGTGAGAAGGCAACAACTGTTGGCGAAATTATTAGAAAATGGAAGAAGTTCAATCTCCCTCGGTCTGGGGTTCCATGAAAGCTCTCACCTCGTGGGGCATCAATGATCATGAGGAAGGTGAGGGATCAGCCCAGAACTACACGAGAGGATCTTGTCAATGATCTCAGTGCTGGGACCTAAATGTGTCTTCTTGAATTGAGCGGTAAAAGTATAAAAAACTGTCTAACATATCCTTTGTTTGAACTAGTTACTGAAAGTCAGCAACCAACAACAGACTCCTTCAGATTCCAACACACGCACAGTAGTTATGTAGTATCTGCATGGTGTCACTGCTGAGTACTGGATCAAACTATTGTGAGGCAAAGGGTGGTGGGTCACAATCATTTTAAACTTAAAAATGCGCTATTAAGTGTATATCCAGTACTTTCATTGCGTGTTATAAATATCATTGAAATTACATAGTTAATTTTACCGTGATATATTGGGGAGGGACAAATCATAGCTTTCCCAGGATGTCTGAAAGACTGGCAAATGTAAATGACCATCAGGTCTCAGAGTTACTCACCTTTCTTTATCTTTGATTGACAAAAAGGCATAGTGGCATAATTTAACTTCTAGAATGTTTTAACACAATGATTTTGACCCGGTTGTCAGCTCCAGAGGCGTTGGATGGTCAATTTGAGATCTGGGGTAATTCATAAAAGATCCGAGGCTATAGCTCTGGACGCCCAGGCCTAACGACGCCACTGGTCAACTCTTCCAGGAAATGGTAAGATGCTCTACAGTAGTCGCTAATTTCATCAGTTTTTGTGTATTATGTTCATTTTAGAAAAAATATAACCGCTAGTGTTGGCTGCCTGTTGATATGTAAGTAACCCTTCTTGTCCCGATTTGAATGTTTGCTACCTGGTAGCTAATATCATCAAACAATTACAATGAGGAAATAAAGCTATTATGCTAGCAGCGGTAAATCAAATTAACTTTTTTTTTTTCAAAATGAAAGCCAATACATTAATTCTGTGGCCCCCACCTCCATCCAGGTTGCCCAACCCTGCTCCAGCCAATCTGGGTCTATGGTGAAATAACTAAACACATAACTAAATCTCTACATGATACTAAACATAGAGTGTTGAGAATTAAGGCAAGAGTTCTGTGGTGTAGCTCATTTAGATACCTGGAAGACATTGTACTTGAAGTCGCTGATCTCAATGTCTTTTTTTCCATCTTGACCTGATGAAGCCAGCAGAGACTTGAACCTGAGCACCACAGAGAAAGGTCAGACAATGTTCATGAATGCCAACACCCTGGTTGTAATTAATTTTATCATCATTATCCCCCCTTCACTCCATATTCAGTATGAACGCTACACTAATTTTTCAGAATACGATTATGGAGCGCAAGGCCACAATCAACTCATCTACAGCTCTGGAAAAAATTGAGTTCTCTTAATTTTTTCCGGAGCTGTATATGAAGTGGTTATTGGTAGGTCTTCATCAAACAAACATTCATTTCAGTATGTACACAGAAGCTTTTTTTTTAACTATAAGAGTGGGCCTTAATAAATATTGTAAATTAAAACAAAACAAAAAGTATTAAAACAAAACAAAAAGTATTATGGCAGATTGTGTGAATTTTGTTCTTTGTGTGCATTGGCATGTTTGTCCCTCTGCCCAGAACATAACATTCAAACCTCAGGTCTATCAACCATCTTCAACCCCTCGCTCATTACTCCACTCACTTGTCAGAAGCAGTGATCAGCAGTACTCTGTGGGCATAGAAAGGTTTCCCCTCCACAATAAACGTCACATCTGACATCTCCCGATTATTTAGAAAGTGAGGGTCTGGGGAATCAAGGAAAGATAAATCAATTTCCAATTGCTGTTATCCTCTTTCTTGCCAATGAATAACCTAACACTGGAGTTGTCAGATGATTTGGATTATGTTTGATTGCACCAAAAAAGATAACTAAATTCCTTTACATGTCTATTTAATAAGGACAAAGCACATCCACTAAAATGTCTGTAAATCTGTAAAATGTTGCCAGGTTAAAAGTGTCAAATGACAGAGTTGCTTAAACCTATAACATAAAACCGATATTTGTTCAGATAAAAAGTGATTGAAGTGACTACATTCAGAGGACACTTCTGGTGGAGCTAATAGTGATGGCCATTTGAGGCTTCATGACCGTTCTTCTAGCCACAAGATATTATGCTAGCAGCGGTAACTCAAATTAACTTTTTCAAAATGAAAGCCATCATTGAAATATACAAGGCATTATAGTTAACATTGTTAAAGTGAGAGAAAAAGAGCATTTGATCCCCAGCTGATTTTGTATGTTTGCCAACCGACAAAGATATGATCAGTGTATAATTTTAATGGTAGGTTTAGTTGAACAGTGCAAGACAGAATAACAACAAATTAATACAGAAAAAAGCATGTCAAAACTTTTATAAACTGATTTGCGTTTTAATGAGAGAAATAAGTATTTGATCCCCTCTCAGTCAGAAATATTTCTGGCTCCTAGATGTTGGGAGCACACTTATAAAGGGAGTGTTCCTAATCTCAGCTTGTTACCTGTATAAAAGACACCTGTCCACAGAAGCAATCAATCGATCAATCAGATTCCAAACTCTCCACCATGGCCAAGACCAAAAATCTGTCCAAGGATGTCAGGGAGAAGAATGTAGACTTACACAAGGCTGGAATGGCCAAAAAGACCATTACCAAGCAGCTTGGTGAGAAGGTGAAAACAGTTGGTGCAATTATTCACAAATGGAAGAAACCCAAAATAACTGTCAATCTCCCTTGGTCTGGGGCTCCATGCAAGATCTCACCTCGTGGAGTTGCAATGATCATGAGAATGGTGAGGAATCAGCCGAGATCTACATGAGAGGATCTTGTCAATGATCTCAAGGCAGCTGGGACCATAGTCACCAAAAAAACAATGGGTAACACACTATGCTGTGAAGGACTGAAAACCTGCAGCGCCCGCAAGGCCCTCCTGCTCAAGAAAGCACATGTACAGGCCCGTCTGAAGTTTGCCAGTGAACATCTGAATGATTCAGAGAACTGTGTGAAAGTGTTGTGGTCAGATGAGAACCAAATCCAGCTCTTTGGCATCAACTCAACTCACTGTGTTTGGAGGAGGAATGCTGCCTATGACCCCAAGAACACCATCCCCACCGTCAAACATGGAGGTGGAAACATGCTTTGGGGGGGTTTCTGCTAAGGGACAGGACAACTTCACCGCATCAAAGGGATGATGGACAGTGCCATGTAACACCAAATCTTGGGTGAATCGCCTTCAGCCAGGGCATTGAAAATGTGTCGTGAATGGGTATTCCAGCATGACAATGACCCAAAACACACAGCCAAGGCAACAAAGGAGTGGCTCAGGAAGAAACACATTAATGTCCTGGAGTGGCCTAGCCAGTTTTCAGACCTTAATCCCATAGAAAATCTCTGAAGCGAGCTGAATGTTCGAGTTGCCAAACTTCAGCCTCAAAACCTTAATGACTTGGAGAAGAGCTGCAAAGAGGAGTGGGACAAAACCAGGTGTACAAACCTGGTTGCCAACTACAAGAAACATCTGATCTCTGTGATTGCCAACAAGCGTTTTGCCACCATGTTCTAAGTCATGTTTTGCAGAGGGGTCAAATACTTATTATACTCATTAAAATGCTAATCAATTTATAATAATTTGTGTAAAATATCTGTTCCAATGTTGATCTTATCTGTTTTTTTACAGACCAGACTGTTAAATATATTGCCTTGTAAATTTCATTGATGGCTTTTATTTTGAAAGTGCTGCCTGCAAATTATCCTGCTGCTAAAATACTGCTAATGAAGCCTGGTTTGACCATCACTAAAAGCAAATATCCCTGCTCGATGAGGCCTGTCAGAAAATATATACTTTTGACAGAATTCAGGGCATAGGTCCCATGTCACTACATTTCAGGAGAGACGTTTGTAAGAAGAAAAACATTCTGGGACATTTAGTCTTCATACAGATATGCCTTCTTGAAGATGTGCCCTTTAATGAGACTTAATAACAAACTAGTATGCAATTGTAAATGCTTTTTTTTTTTTTTACTCAAACACTTGTTTAACCAGTGGAAAATACAGGACTTTTTCCTGCTTGACATGAATGGCTGAGATAATGAAGGGGCTGGACGTGCTGACATACTGAGTTCTGATTGGTTTTTAAAAAGTGTACAACTGCAATCATGTTGCTACAGCTGTGAACCACACTGCTGCCCTAAATTTAGCTGGCGTGATCAACCAATCTCAGTGGGAACAAGTTGTGAGATACTACTTTCTGGAGGACAATGATGCCATGACTCAGAAGATGTATCGGACAACGATAAGGGTATCCTGGACTGAGATGCTGTTTGAAACATTTAAGCACAATTGAGGTATTTCATTCAATGGTGTAGCATGGTTTCCTCAAGCATAATTATTATGTTTCTTTTCAAAAGTTGCCAGGTAACACTGACTAGCAGACAACAGTAGCTAACATTCCCTTGATCGTAAAGTTGCTAGCTTTACCTAATGATAAGCTGTAAAGTTCGTTAATAAGGCTGTAACATTTCATGAATGGTGGCTGTATTTGTTCATTTATTTGGTTTGATCAAGTGTGTGTTTATTAGAAACCAACCAGACCAGTTTGGCACAAGATCAGTGTCTCCATTTGAATACTCAAAGAGCTGGGTGGGGTTAAGACCTAAGAGGGTGTGAACTATGCTGAATGGGTGTAAACAAAGACCAGCTCTTTGGCAAGTTTGAACATCTTTTAAGCCTTTTTTTCTCAGAACTAGGTTAGAGCAGATGATCAACTTTTACTGCGGGATACAGTTGTGCTCATAAGTTTGCACACCCTGGCATAAATTGTGACACTTCGGCATTGATTTTGAAAATATGACTGATCATACAAAGAAACCTCTTATTTAAGGATAGTGATATGAAACCATTTACTCCCACATAGTTTTCTGTCTACTTTTTAAAATCATAATGATAACAGATATCACCCAAATGGCTCTGATCAGAAGTTTACATACCTGTGAATGTTTGGCCTTGTTACAGACACACAAGGTGACACACACAGATGAAAATGGCAATTAAAGGTGAATTTCTTAATTGCAGTTAGTGTCTCTGTATAAATGAGTCAATGAGTTTGTTGGCTCTCATGTGGATGCACTGAGCAGGCTAGAAACTGCGCAATGGGGAGCAGAAAAGAACTGTCAAAAGACCTGCATAACAAGGTAATGGAACTTTATAAAGATGGAAAAGGACATAAAAGGATATCTAAAGCCTTGCAAATGCCAATCAGTACTATTCAATCACGAATTAAGAAGTGGAACATTCTGGGATCTCTTGACCCCAAGCCAAGGTCAGGTAGACCAAGAAAGATTTCAGCCAAAACTGCCAGAAGAATTGTTTGGGATACAAAAAAAGCCCCACAGGTAACCTCAGTAGAAGTACAGGCTGCCCTGGAAAAATATGGTGCGGTTGTTTCAAGGAGCATAATACAATTATACTTGAACAAAAACAAGCTGCATGGTCGATTTGCAAGATAGAAGCTTTTACTGTGCCAATGTACCCAAAAAAGCCAGTTTACAATATGCCCGACAACACGTTGACACACACTATGTGTGGAGAGGTGTCAAGAAGGCCTATAGGGAACAGAATAGCATCCACACTGTGAAGCATGGTGGTGGCTCATTGATGTTTTGCGGGTGTATGGGCTCTAAAGGCATGGAAAATCTTGTGAAAATGTATGGCAAGATGAATACAGCATGTTATCAGAAAATACTGGCAGACAATTTGCATGAAAGCTGTGCATGGGATGCTCATGGACAATCCAGTACGACATTGACTCTAATCACAAGGCCAGGTTGACCCTCCAGTGGTTACAGCAGAAAAAGGTAATGGTTCTGGAGTGGCCATCATAGTCTCCTGACCTTAATATCATCAAGCCACTCTGTGGAGATCTCAAACGTGCGGTTCATGCAAGATGACCAAGAATTCAGGGCCTCATAGACAACCATAACAAAACACTACACACTGTCATTGATGCTGAAGGGGGCAATACACAGTATTAAGAACTAAGGGTATGCAGACTTTTGAACAGGGATCAGTAAAATGTTTTCTTTGTTGTCATGTTTTGTTTTATGATTGTACCATTCTGTTATAACCTACAGTTGAATGATAAGAAATAAAATGTGTTTTGCCTGCTCACTCATGTTTTCTTTACAAAAAGGTACATATAGTACCAATTCTCCAAGGGTATGCAAACTTTTGATCACAATTGTATCTTCCCATAACTTTATCAAACTGTAGTTTATTATATAAAATTACAATGCTTTGAGTCTGGACCTATATAAAATGCAATAAAAAGCCAAACTGTAATGTTGCGATAGAACACCATTCCTAAATTCTATCAAAATAAAAAAATAAGAAATCTATTACCCAGCTGTGCTGAGAGGGTGGCCTTCATCTCTGGAATGACCGGTAATGGCGCCACACCGAAGCAGTGACTAAAGATGGCAGCTAGCTGCTGGGTGATGGCCTCGCTCTGAGAGGGGGAAAAAAGTAAACTGCATAGAATAGATTCATACTCAAGGTTTAGTCTTTCAGTAGTTAGTCATCTGGATTTTGCTTAGATGGAGGAAAAAAGCATAGGAATACAAGGAGCTGACAAATTCTGTTTGTTCTACTACACACCTACACTGACTTGTTAGGACAACCAGGCAATTTGCTGGGTCCACATCACAATGACTGCAATAACTGATATTGGAACTTTTAATAATTGATTCAAGACAAAGAAAACTGAAGACGAGAACTAAAGAACACTTGATTGAAAACTAACTTCTTTCCTTACTATCTAATATTTTCCTAAATGAACTGATATGGTGATTTTGTATGTATGAAGGTTTGTTTCTTGCAAGACAGGTGGGAAACTCTGTACGATGACAATCCCAATATAGGACTGTGGTGTATTTGTGATGATGCTTAATGATCTACATTATGACTGCTATCAAGGTATTTTTGGATAGTGAATAGTTCCCTATTATAGGTGGTCCCTGTCGAGGGAAGATGTTTTCCCTATTTTAAAAGTTAGAATCTTTCACAGGTACAACCAGATATGCATAAGTCTTTTGTATGATATTGTCACATGGATCATGATACGGACAAGGGGGGTTTTGATTGCTCAATGGACTTGGGGAAATGTTTCATCATGATGTCATGTTTTTTGACAGATTTCCTGCGGAACACTGTTAACACTGACAGTAGCCTGTTGATGTCAAAATGTTTCTATACCCTTAGAATCTGAGATGGGGGAGGGATTGGTGACTGTCATACATTGAGTTATGTGTCAGAGTGTGGTGTGTCAATTGTCTTGTTTACATTCATTTTCATTTGAGGAACATATAGACCTCATTGGTCAGATAGTCATTTTGTTGTTTTGTCTTAGTTTGTAATATAAATGTATGGGCTATTATTTTCATTAGGAATTGACTTTTACTTGTAATGTTTTATCAAACATGTAAGTTCTTTTTAAATGGTTGATAGGGGGGAATGTAGGATCTGAGCATTAACAACTACAATATGAATGTATGTTTCATTAGAAGTGAATGTGCCTAGATAATGATATAAACAGGGAAACCTCTGTTTAGATTCTCCCTGTAGGTTGCGCTCTGGTAACCACATTAATGTTTTGGGTGGGGGTTACTGTCTTGGCTCTGTTAGGTAAACACGCACCTCAATATATATAACATCTTGTACCCCACATTACAGTGAGTAGAGGGACGAGGAGAGTAGAGAAGAGTTTGATCCTGTAACATCATTTGCTAATTGACTATCAATATGCTGCAATAAATAACTGAATTACTCTCTCCCTTGACAACCGGGTACGTGAGTTATTGCAATGGGGACTCATGTTCTATTAATTCTATTTCTATGTAAACCTAGTCAAAATGTACTGTATTTCCCCGGTTTGCCTAGAGTGTCAGAGGGCTGGGTTTGCAGTTTTCAATCAAGCAAAACATCAAGTACTATGGAACCAAACGAGTCATATCTAAATCCACATCTTGGAGGTATATGAAGGCGGGTAGGACATCCTTACCTTGGTAGTGCGTAGGATGGTGAACATGAGGGGTAGACCCACAGAGACCAGCTCCTGGCAGTAGTCCTCCTCCCGGATGGTGGTGAACTCTCGGAGGAGTGACAGTGTGACCGAGGATCTGGACTGCTGCTGGGCCATGCGCAGAGACTCCAGCCACACGTGCAGCTTCCATGGAACACCTGGACAATTTAGATAATACATTCTGTGATCCAGTTATACTCCAAACCCATTCAGTGTAGAGTGAAACATCCTCACTCTTAAAAGCATAATGGCTTGCTGGTTGTGTGGTTTTCCTATTTATGTATAATATATTCAGTCCCCCTAAATCAAAGCATAAGGTGATTTGCATACAGAAATATTGAGCATATATGTGATTGATTTAATGTATAGAGGGGCAAAAAAGTATTTAGTCAGCCACCAATTGTGCAAGTTCTCCCACTTAAAAAGATGAGAGATGCGTGTAATTTTCATCATAGACACTTCAACTTTGAGAGACAAAATGAGAAAAAAAAAAAAAAAAAAAAAAGAATTTATTGGTAAATTCCTCTGTAAAATAAGTATTTGGTCAATAACAAAAGTCCATCTCAATACTTTGTTATATATCCTTTGTTGGCAATGACAAAGGTCAAACGTTTTCTGTAAGTCTTCACAAGGTTTTCACACACTGTTGCTGGTATTTTGGCCCATTCCTCCATGCAGATCTCCTCTAGAGCAGTGATGTTTTGGGCCTGTCGCTGGTCAACATGGACTTTCAACTCCCTCCAAAGATTTTCTATGGGGTTGAGATCTGGTGACT
The DNA here is from genome assembly GCA_016801105.1 of Esox niger. Taxonomy (NCBI): domain Eukaryota; kingdom Metazoa; phylum Chordata; class Actinopteri; order Esociformes; family Esocidae; genus Esox; species Esox niger. The sequence continues at coordinate 148,522 of JACXGJ010000046.1, read as the reverse complement.
GGCTAGGCCACTCCAGGACCTTGAAATGCGTCTTACGAAGCCACTCCTTCATTGCCCGGGCGGTGTGTTTGGGATCATTGTCATGCTGAAAGACCCAGCCATGTTTCATCTTCAATGGAAGGAGGTTTTCACACAAAATCTCACGATACATGGCCCCATTCATTCTTTCCTTTACACGGATCAGTCGTCCTGGTCCCTTTGCAGAAAAACAGGCCCAAAGCATGATGTTTCTACCGCCATGCTTCACAGTAGGTATGGTGTTCTTTGGATGCAACTCAGAATTCTTTCTCCTCCAAACACGACAAGTTGAGTTTTTACCAAAAAGTTCAATTTTGGTTTCATCTGACCATATGACACTCTCCCAATCCTCTTCTGGATCATCCAAATGCTCTCTAGCAAACCTCAGACGGGCCTGGACATGTACTGGCTTAAGCAAAGGGGACACTTCTGGCCCTGCAGGATTTGAGTCCCTGGCGGCATAGTGTGTTACTGATGTAAGCCTTTGTTACTTTGGTCCCAGCTCTCTGCAGGTCATTCACTAGGTTCCCCCGTGTGGTTCTGGGTATTTGCTCACCGTTCTTGTGATCATTTTGACACCATGGGGGGAGATCTTGCGTGGAGCCCCAGATCGAGGGAGATTATCAGTGGTCTTGTATGTCTTCCATTTTCTTATAATTGCTCCCACAATTGATTTCTTCACATCAAGCTGCTTACCTATTGCAGATTCAGTCTTCCCAGCCTGGTGCAGGTTTACAATTTGGTTTCTGGTGTGCTTTGACAGCTCTTTGGTCTTGGCCATAGTGGAGTTTGAAGTATGACTGTTTGAGGTTGTGGACAGGTGTCTTTTATACTGATAACAAGTTCAAACAGGTGCCATTAATACAGGTAATGAGTGGAGGACAGAGGAGCCTCTTAAAGAAGAAGTTACAGGTCTGTGAGAGCCAGAAATCTTGCTTGTTTGTAGGTGACCAAATATTTATTTTACCGAGGAATTTACCAATAAATTCATAAAAAATCCTACAATGTGATTCTCTGGATTTTATTTCAAATTTTGTCTCTCATAGTTGAAGTGTACATATGATGAACATTACAGGCCTCTCTCATCTTTTTAAGTGGGAGAACTTGCACAATTGGTGGCTGACTAAATACTTTTTTGCCCCACTGTAAATTTTTTGTAATTCAGCAGTTAATGTCAACCAAAGCAACAGATTTATTTTAACCTGTCAACTCTGGAATAAGAACCAGCAACATTTCATATTTGACACAATAGTTTGACCGTACTTTAGCTACCATTATGTTTGCATATCATATCACTACATACCCAGTGCCCGTAGTTCCATGGTGACGTCCAGGTAGCCATGCTCAGCACTATAATAGCTAGCCTCCTGCAGGGCCTTCATTCTGGCCTTGCACAGCCATGGAACGCCCCCCTCAGACAAGCCCCCCGGGGCCAAGGGAGCCAGGCTGGGGAGAGGGGGAAGAGGGCAGGCATCCTCCTCTTCCACGCCCTCGGCCAGGATCTCTGCTAGGGAGAGGACGTCCCCCTTAACCTGCTGGCGCTGGGTGAGCAGCTTGCGCAACACGTTCCTGTGTAACAGAGAGAGTGAGGGAGAGAGATATGTAGAGTTTGGGAGGCAGATGTGAGGGAAAGAGGGAGGTTGAGCGAAAAGGAACTGAAAAGATGTGATAGCAATCCACTCACCTCAAAGCTTCCTGAATAGCTCACATCAGGTCACATCATCTTTCACATGTATACAGATATCTGAAAATTAAGTCTATTGCCCGGCACCTTTAACACACAATCACGGGGAACAGGTGGTTTCAACATTTGGCCTCTCGCAGATGCTATGAATGCAATGTCCCTTACTCCCTAACACTCAAATACGCACACACTTCCTCTGCCCCAAACTCAGTTAATCCCATTAGTATGACGCAGGTCAACGAGACCCATATACTAACACGTTAGAATTGTTAGTTTGATTAAAATCGGCTTCACACAACTACCCCCAAGTGCTTCCTTCCTGCACTTAATGTAGTCAGAGAAACGTGATACGGGATTCCAAATCCATAGTGTCGCTTTGATTATTCCTGGCCCGGTTATGCGCTCCCACGGGCACTGTGAAAGAGAACCAACATGGTTGGGGCCGCCATACCTGTGTCCATGCGCAGCGGCGTGACTGAAACAGTTCATGTCCTCGTAGAGGGATGATGTTAGAGCGTTGCCGCCATGGGCTTTGGACAGAGGGTCTGCCCCCCTGGTGAGGAGTAGGCTCACCATCTCGTAGTTCCCTGAGTTGAGGGATAGAAACGGTTAACACGGCCATAAGGATTCATGGAACTATGACCCTGGTGAAAATCTGTAAAAACGCTATTGAAGTCCAACCAGGGCAAATACAAGATCCCACTTATGACAATTTGCAGACTGGTTTATGTATGCACAGAAATATAAACACACACACTTGCATTCTTGGATGGAGACTACAGACTGTCAGAAGCTGTGTGATGTGTGGCGTGTTTGCCTCTAGCTTATCAGATATCTGTTTGTCTTCTCAGATATCTCACACAGGAATGTGAGGCCTGGGGCTTAAGACAAAATACAAATACAATACAAAACACACACACACAAAGCAAATGACTGTCGGTGGAGGACTCATAAACCCTCACTCCTTCCCAACCTAAAGTCTTTCATTCTTTATTAGTCCTCTGAATAAAGCAAAATTCATTCTCTTCACCTATGTTTCTGTAATTGCTGAGGGAAAGGCCTAAAGAAATGTAACCACAGGGATATTTGTATAATAGCCATGACATCCATATTACAACTCTGTTTCCACAAAATGCTAATAAAAACAGAATGCAAAAATATGCCAAGCATGCCTATATCCTAAGTTCTGATTTGGTATGAGTGTTGCTCTATGTTCAAGTGAAATTAATACATAATCTTCTTTAACATTCAACAGGTACATTTAATTGATGTACTCCACTGCATTGGATTTGTAATAAAACATTAACCAAGATGCCAAAATGTATGCTAAGCGCTTTAATTTGAGGGTATTTACATCCATAAACTGTGAACCGTGTAGGAATTTCAGATACTTTGTTATACATTTCCCCTTCGTTTTAGACAAATTGAATTAGACAAATTAAAATAATTGTGAATGAAGTGGTCAAATGTAATACTTGGTTGCAAATCCTTTTCAATTCGACAACTGTCTAAATCCTGTGACTTATAGACATCCCCAAACCCAGGTATCTTCCCTGGTCATTCTCTTCCAGGCCTGTACTGCTGCTATTTTCTGTTCCTGTTTGTTTTAGTGCATTTTTGCTTCAGTCCTCTTCATCAGGGGAAACGCATTGTCAGTTGGAACATGGGTTGTAACTCGTGTGTACGAGAATGTGTCTGTGTGTCGGCTGTATGAATTGTGTGTGAAAATATTTTTTTTAAATAGAAGTTAATTTGTCATAGTGTGGACATTTTCTAAATAATTTTAGGCATAGAGTAGGTTTAATTCTAGATTTACGGTTTCATGTTTACAGTTTGGGTTTTGTTTTAAGATTAAGGAAATCATTTTTTAGCAAGCTTTTACTGACAGTTTTATTTATAATGGACCTTTTTGTTGATCCTTACAAAGAATGTAGAAACAAGTGTCAGCCATTCCCGCTCATGGTTGTGTGGTGCTCACCTGCTGCGGAGGCCAGCTGGAGAGGAGTGTCGGCTGTGCTCCCCTGCCCGTTTCGCATGGCTGCCCCTTCCACGTTAGCACCTGCATCCAACAGAAGCTGCCACCAGAAACACACACACATACATACACACTGTTAGACACAATGCTTCAGTGTATAGGTGGAGCACATGGCCAAGAAAACGCCAATGCAGTTGATAGTACGTGGTACGTGTTGATAGTACTGTGAAAATTCTGATGAAATCCTGTGATCATCAGTTAACAAAAAAGCTTTTTCTGACAAAAATGATAACTGCTGAAGGCAATTTCTGTGAAGGTGAGAAAGGGGATTTCTGATCTGATGTGTCTACTTGGTAAACAAAATATATTGTTGTTCATAGGTTGACAATGTGCACAAACTGGAAATATATACTCTATGCAGGCTAACGACTGCCTGTATTTTGTCATTCTTACCTGTGTCACAGAGATGTGTCCATGTAGCACAGCGAAGGTTAGGGCTGCCCAGTGACGACTGTCTGGGTGGACAGAGGGGCACTTGGAAGAACATGGAGGAACCTGGGTGGAATAAAGATGAAGGGTTTACAGTGGATATAAAAAGTCTACACATCCCTGTTAAAATGCCAGGATGTATTTTTTGTGATGTAAAAAAAATTTACAAAGATAAATAATGTCAAAACATGTTCCACCTTTAATGTGACCTATAACGTGAATAATTCAATTGAAAAACTAACTGAAATCTTTGAGGTGGAAAAATAAAAACAATAACGTGGTTGCATAAGAGTGCACAACCTTAAGGCTATACTTTATTGAAGCACCTTTTGATTTTATTACAGAACTCAGTCCTTTTGGGTAGGAGTCTATTAGCATGGCACATCTTGACGTGGCAATATTTGCCCCTTCATCTTTGCAAAAGCGCTCTAAATCTGTCAGATTGCATGGACATCTCCTGTGCACAGCCCTCTTCAGATCATCACACAGATGTTCAATTGGATTCAGGTCTGGGCTCTGGCTGGGCGATTCCAAAACTTTAATATTTTTCTGTTGAAGCCATGCTTTTGTGGATTTGGATGTGTACTTTGGGTCGCTGTGCTGACAAGTTAACTTCTTCTTCAGCTTTCTAACGGACGCCTGAAAGTTTTGTGCTAAAATTGCCTGATATTTGGAACTGTTCATAATTCCCTCCACCCTGACTAAGTCCCAAAAAAAGAAAACTGCCCCAAAGCACGATGCTGCCACCACAATGCTTCACTGTGGGAATGGTGTTTTTTAGGGGATGTACAGTGTAGTTTTTGCATCAAATATACTTTTTAGAATCATGGCCAAAAAGTTCAACCTTGGTTTCATAAGACCATAACACATTTTCCCACATGGTTTTGGGAGACTTGATGTTTGTTTTTGCAAACTTCGGCCTGGCTTGGATTTTCTTCTTTGTAAGAAAAGTCTTGCCACCCTACCCCATAGCCCATTCATATAAAGAATACGGGAGATTGTTGTCACATGTAGCACACAGCCAGTACTTGCCAGAAATTCCTGCATGTCCTTTAATGTTGCTGTAGGCCTCTTGGAAGCCTCCCTGACCAGTTTTCCTCTCGTCTTTTCATCAATTGTGGAGGGACGTACAGTTGTTTGTTGTCTCTGCTGTGCCATATTTCCTTCACTTGATGATGACTGTCTTCACTGTGTTCCACGGTTTATCTAATGCTTCCACGGTGGTATATCTAATTCCATGGCTTTTGCTCTCATATGCAACAAAGAAAATGTCAAGAAAATCCTACTAGAACAGCTGAACTTAATTTGTGATTAATCAGAGTCACTGTAAACGATGGCAGGTGTGTAATGACTTCTATTTAACATGCATTTAAATATGATTGGTTAATTCTGAACTCAGCCACATCCCTAGTTATAAGAGCTTGTGCAGACTTATGCAACCAGGTTATTGTAAGGTTTGTATTCTCAATTTTCCCCCCTCAAAGATTTCAGTTTGTTTTTCAATTGAATTGTCCACATTATACGTCATTTGAAAAGTGGAAAAAGTTCTGACATGATTTATCTTTGTCTCATTCTTATACATCACAAAAAGGAGTGTGTAGACTTTTTCTTTCCACTGTAGGTATCCATGTCCCCTTGATATATGTTTACTGTATTTCATACAAAAACGTATTCATTGAGACCTCCAATTGTTACATTCAGTTCAATACAAATGTGTAATACAATCACAGCAACTTCTTTAAATCACAAGAGACCTTCTATAAAATAGAAGCTATTCATGTCCACTGCCTCCGGTGTATGTGTACTGATGCCGCATGGGTTCAAATCTGGCCCTCTTTTAGAAAATACACTTTATATTTCGAATATAACAAATAACATTTTGGGATTATACGTTTGTTTTTTAACACAATAAAAAAGAAAGCTACGCTGTTATGTGCTGTTAGTGCTTTTATAATATGTGTGTGAAAAGCTTTAGTGCGGTGCTTGAGTGTAATGTTGGGAGAAAAAACCTAAGCTATTTAGAAAAAGGACTTGAGAGTCGAATGGTCTCAACATGAGAGAAAATGCCTTACTGCCACGTCTAGATTTGCCCCGGCGTCAATCAACATCTGGACCAGAGCCTCATCTCCTGCAGAGCATGCATACATCAGAGGGGTCATGCCCTGGAGAGGGGGGCGAAACAGATTAGACATATAGTGTTGTTTCGACTAAGTTTAAACCATTATTCAGTATCTCAATAATGCGGCTGCCTGTTCTTTTTTGGGGAGGATTCATTGAGCTGTAGAATGGCAGAACACTTGATTCCTGCCTGCTGTATTATGATGGACAGTTTCTCCCAGACCAGCAAACATTTGTCCTGCCATTGTTCATGTTTCCTTCTTTTGACTATTGTTCGGCTAATTCACGTTTGCCATATTTAATGAAACAGAATGGTGAATGTATAATTATTACCCAAAGGAATGGCAATATGTGCATTGCTACACTGGGTTACTAAATCAATCTGAATTGAGGACATTTTGAGGACATTTAGTCATGTTTTGGTTGTGAAAAATATTTACCATATTTGCAGCACACTCCGTGGTTTAGCAAACACTTATCCAGAGCAACTTACAATAGCAATGAGGGTAAAAAGCCCCGCTAAGGGACGGAACAATATATCGGCTCAGGCATTCAATCCAGCAACATTTTGTCAACTGGTTTGATGATCTAACATCCATGCTTCCTGTCGCCCCCACTGGACCACAACTCACCAGAACAGCACTGGTACACTCATGCACACTCACCCACACATTCAAAGTCAGTCACAATATCAGATTTTCACTACATGATTATTGTGGCCAAAATAATTATTGGCAACAAAGTTATTGCGGTATCTATAGAAAATACGAAGAAAAAAAGTGCTATCAGTCAAATTCAGCTTAGTTTAATGTGATTTAAAAAAAATATTTTGGGCCAAATGAATTACACTCAAAATATGAGTGCATGGAGATTGAGAGAGTCTGTAACCATAACTGTACAAATAAAACTGTACAAAAAGAACAGCTACATTTAATGTATAGTGAAAAGGCATCCAGAGGAACTGATAAAAAAAGACTAAACAATTTCGCCTAGTGAATAGGTTACGAATAGGTGTTAATTAACTCTAGTGTATAGGTCCAAACTCTAACACTAGTTTAAGCACATGCATCGTTTAAGCAATGGACCAGTCTCCTTGTTTAAGCACATTGTTTGTCTATAAGTGACATGAATAATGTATCGAAAAAACTAGACAAGTTAAAAAAAAAAAACACGTCAGTTTCGCCTATTATATGTGTATTATTAACATGATATCAATATTTCACATTACACACCACCGCTGTCGGTGACTCTAGCTCCATACCTGGTCGTCCATGCTGTTAACTCCATCAGGGCCCAGCAGGTCGATGGCCTGGCCGATCAGGTCGGTGCGTCCGCAGTTGAGCATGCGGAAGCCAAGGTCCAGGTTGAACTTGTCCATGGCAGCCTTGGAGTCCAGACGTCTAAACGAACTGAAACAGCACTCTGGCCTGGGGAGGAGGGCGGAACATAGGGAGGAGGGTGTAAAGAGAGTAAGGAAAAGAAAGAAGAGGGATGTTGGTGTTGTGTGACTCAAAGGTCATCAAACCGGAAAATGCAACAGGGTGAAGCAGTTTCATTCATGTATACACTAGGTGTTTCTCTAGCGTAGACATATGGTGTCGATCTAGCAGACCAAAACAGATAATTTGACAAGTGACAAATATAAGAGAGAGACATCACTTATAGCTTCTATCCTCAGTCTGTTATCTATCTATCCCCCGTCTGTGGAGTCCGAAGCAACTGGAAGCATCCGGTTTTCAGGGGAACAGCCATCTTTAACACAGCTTTCATTTTTCCCTGATTATCAGATGTGCTCCCCTTGGACGTTTTGTTTATGCCATCTACGTGTTGGTTTATAGTGAAGCTGACAGTAGGAGTTCTTCTCTGCAATCTGGTCCATGTTATTGTTTGACTATAATCAAAAGGAAAAACTGATTGTCTCAGAGCACTATCTCAGGTTCTCGCAGGTTCATGATATTATGTGATATGATATGTGATTCAGCAGGTCCAAATTCACAGGCTACTATGAATCTTTCCATGATTTGCCCAATGGAAAGGTAACAGTGGGTAAGGCAGAAAAGCAGGAACATTCGGTATCAATGTATTGTTTCCAACCTATGTGGTTGTTCTGCAGGTCCCTTTTAGGCATGAGCAACATAAGCAGTCACTTAGGGCCCCCGATAGCTAGGCGGCCCCATACCGCTAGGGGAGGGGGCCTCTAATCAAATGTTGCTTAGGGCCCACAAAAGGTTTGAGCTGGCCCTGATGCTCTGTCTTACTTCAGCTGCCTGGGTTCACAGTCCAGTCCTGGGAGGAGCTGTCTTGCAGTCTGCCTGACGTCATCGCTGTCCACCAATAGGCTGCGGCGGTGTTCGGCGTGCACAATAGCCACTCTCATCCATTCCATCAGTGGTGGCAGCAGCAGAAAAGGCCTGAAAAGAAAGTGCTAGTATTTATTAATTTGTCGTTGTTTTATTCCCCACCCCAGGCATAAGCTACTCTTCCTGGTGTCCAAACAGAAATCAGTACAACACAATACACCACTCAAAAAAATTAAGGGAACACTTCAATCAAACATCGGGTCTTGATGAACAATAAGTATTTAAGATCAAAATCTTAACTGTAAATCTGGAATTCGTTAAGAACACAATGATGTAACAACGGTCAATGGATGCCAAAATCACCAACTGATTGAGGGCCGAAATCAAACTCACACCGAAAATCTAAGTAAACCATTGAAATCACAGGCTGTGCCAGTCTGTGTGAATTTCATCACAACAACTCATAATGTGACTCAGTAGTATGTATGGCCTCTATGTGCCTGTATACACTCCTGACAACATTTGGACACAGCAAATCTTTTTATGACGGCACTTATGGATGTGCAATCCTGGAGGAGCTGGACTACCTGCGCAAACTAAATGGGATGCAGGTACCACCTCATGCTACCAGAAGTGACAAAGACACTAGCAAAATGCAAAATTAGAACAGAATCAGTCAGGAAGGATAAGAAGAGAGCAATTATCTGTGGCTACCACCTGCAATAACATTCCCTTTCTAGGATTGTCTTTCTGTTCCCTCTCCAGTGCCCTTGTTGTCACTTTAATTTGCACCAGGTGACATTGATTCAAAATTGCTTCCAAAATGGACTGAATTGACATCCCTGAAGTATAAATGAATTGGTGTTAAACTGTGATGATTGTGTTCCCTTAATTGTTTTGAGCAGTGTATATAGCCTTATATACTGACACAAACCCCACAAAGATTTGTACTAAATAAGAATTCAATTGATAAAAATAAAGTACATAAGATTGTTTGTGCATCATCAACCAAATTCCTGTAACCTGAAATTTTATGTCACAAATCCCCTATATCCTATTTAATGTTGCACCAAAAAGGTACAAATTCTACCAAATTACTCAATGCACATCTGGTACATCCCCATAAATAGACCAGAATGGGTATACGGATGTCCATGGGCATGATTGAAATTTTCTGGACCAGCCAACTCCAATGTTCAACCTGGAAAATACACCTATGCATGCAGTTTATAATCATTTATAGTGGTAAGTAAACTGGTTAGTATACTGTTTATAAAGGACTCCTGGTATATTCCTTTTTTTTCCACAAACTGGAGCAAAATATTTTAATTAAAAGACAGAACTTCAGAGCAGACTTGTTAACTTGCCATATAGCCAGGCCAGATGCAGTTACCATCAACAACCGTAGCGGAATTTCCAATGTGGAAAACAGAGTTCTGTTCTAAACACAAAGCGAAATACTTTATGTCAGAGCCCTAAGAGGATTAAGATGCTCTTTGGAAAACAAGATGGAACTAGATGGGAAACCAATCTGTCCCAAGCCATTTTTCTGTTCCGTGGTGTAGTTGTAAGGGAGATAAATGGGTGGGTTAACGCCAGTCGCCGGGCGTGTCAAAAAAGTGAAGGTACACAGACAGTTCAATGCATCTTACTCCACAAAAGGTGGGTAAATAGCCCCTTTCCCATTAAACCGAAGATCTCATTCTAAAAGAGGAACTGTTTCACTAGGCACTCTAATGAATCCAAAAAATGCAGCCATAGATAGAGAGAGGCTTGAAAAGTTACATTTGTTCCATTCCTCACTTAGCAGGGGGACTCCTAGCTATCTGTGAGTGTGTGTGTTCGTTCCTGTTTGTGTTCTGCTTGTCAGCAGTGTTACAAAAAGCCTAAGTGTCATTTCTAACCCCCAGACAAATCCACGAAAGCCCCTTCCCACTAAACTTCATTTTAAACCTTTGCCCCAGAGGCCCTCAAACCCAACTCACCCCGACATTTAAAATGATCTTACACTCCTTTCCTGTTCCACCTCCCATCATTAGCTCCCACCTACTAAGCGGATGTTCTCCACAACAATACATCATTGATCACACCCTCTGTCCCTCCACATAGTGTGAACACATTGGGAATTTCTTTTTCCCCTCTGTTTTCATCTTCCGCTGCTCTATATTTTTCTTTTCTTTCACTCTCTCCCTTTCCTCAACCTTTTCTATTTTCTCTCTTTTCTGTCTTCTTTATCTCCCTCTTTTGGGCCTCTTTTCTTTGTTGTCTTTCTCTTTTCAATGTCTGACAACAGAGGGAGATAAGATGGAAGAACCTAGTTAACAATGCTAACAATGAAACGGCCAACGCTAACTAACAATGCTAACGACATTTTTGCACTCTAATGAGGCAAATGGGGGCCTCGGTCAGTTTGGGGGGGGGGGCTCATGAATGACACTACAGGTGTTCAGGTGCTCATTAGGCCTAATCCCGTTCAACATGCAATGCAGAACCAGTGTTTGTGTGCGCTTTAGCGGTTGACTGTGTGTCTCTCTACAGTGCAAGCGCTGTATCTCTGAGGCTTTGCTTGGAAGAACATCACAGCAGCCGTGTTTGAGGTATCACAGATTCCAGATAAGAAGGTCTGTGCTCAAACACTCATTAGTGACGATCACCATTCAGAGACGGCATTACAACTGCTTCTCTATTCTTCCCATTGTTAAGTAGCGCTCTGTGATTACTTTCAACAAGACAATGAGAAAAGCAACAATAAAACCAATGTGCTATTAGATAACATTGCTACTGTGTTCATATGGGTCGGAGGAAGTCGGGGAGCGGACATAGAAACAGAGGTGAAACTGAGCTTCACAACTAGGTACCAATTATAGATTATGATTTTTATGCTTCATTTCACACTTCATTTCAAAGTGTTTTCAAATATAGCAATCTTTCCTCAAGAGCATTGGGACAGATTCAATCCCATGCTACAGCAGTCATTGTGCAGAAAGCAGCAAATTTGTAATATGTAGAAGACCCACACACATCTAAAATCCCCTGCCACAAGACCGTCCTGGTAATGTCCAGGTTTTACTATGCTGCCGGGCTCCAAAAAGGTGCCGGGCTCACAGGTGTCAACAAGGAAAAAAGCAATTTCCGGCTAAGGCAAAGAAAAAAATTACATGATTACAGCTCTGGTTAGGGCTTAGTGGTTAGGGTTAGGTTTTAGGGTAAAGTTCAGTTTAGGCATTAGGGTTGATAGGATTTCAAATAGGAATAACTTTGTGTGTCTCTGCAAAGATAGAAAATCTTAAAATGTGTGTGTGTAACTAAGCTTGTTTTACTATCACTAATTGCCACCAGACTAACTCAACTCTAGGCCACTTTAGAGCATACACTATAAAAGCACAGACGCACACCACTCTGGCTCTCAGCCTAGCGCCTTATCAATCAAGTATCCTCCAATACCAAACACTTTCATTGTTGACCCAAAAAGATGTTACAACAATCACAAGGACGTCGTACATTTCCAAGGGTGCTGTGTGAAAAGACCAGAAATCTTTCTATCTAGGTTCTCTAAAGAGTCAGCTTACTCTATGGCCCACTGATCAGAAAAATTATCCAGAACAGTGATACCTTTTATGGCAATTGTGTTGGTGTGTTTCAGTGTGTGTCCATGCTTTTGTGTTTACACACCCCTATCAGTGACTCAACTAGGGAATTATTGCAGCATGTATGTTTATGGGCTTATTTCTATCACGATTTATTTTCCAAAATGTATCGAAAAATACTTGATTATTTAGCTGTGTCAACTTGCAGATTGCGATAGGAAGACAACACATTTTGAGGTAGCGCATGCCATATTTTCGATAGTGCCCCACTGGAGTTTTTCAAGTGTGAAGACAATTGTGTCAGAAATGTATCAAGTTCCTGGGCAGTGCAGACGCATATCACTTGATTTTCCTACTATTGACGGCCACAATCTTATGTGGTACTTCGTGAACATGCTGGTACAAATACAAAAGCTGTGAAATTATTATGCAAACCAACATGATACAATCTAGCATTTTATTCTAACTCTCAAAAAGTTAAAGAGGCTTAACAGTGAGTGGTTGAAGTGCCTCAGGTTTTTTTCCCAGCCCAATTTGTCAAAAACAAGAGTAGTCTCATTTAAAATGTCCCATGTAACTAAGGTACACAACAGTGCTTTCAATGCCGGGGTTGTGGGTTCAGTTCCCTTGAGGGGCCAGCACGTGCATTCATTTGATATAGAAAGAACAGCCAGCAACATGTCAAAGTTACTGCATGGCTAAGAACACATTCTTTCTTGGGATCTTCTGCAGACTCAAAACACATGTTACATTTTATTCAGGTAAAATGATATAATATGATGTTTACATACCGTTTCCCAAGTTTCTACATAATCTTTTATACCGCATAATCAAATACATTTGTTTAAAGAATAATTATGTCCACAAAGGCAACATAATGAAACATGTAAAGCACATGAAATGTGCCATTTTCTGGATACCAGATGGAGGGTTTTTGTTAGAACAAGAGGAGAAGGCATCATTAGGAGCACATAACAGTATCAGAGGAGCCTTTTTTTGTAAATAGTGGATTCTTTCGACACTACCAGATTAGTAAAAACCTATATATTTTTTATTAATTCATATGAACACATGTAGGTACATTAGTCAAGCTTTAGCTAATCAAAAGTGCTGCAGCAAAAGACAATACTCTCTGCGGGATGTCAGGGCCGGAGTGGGGACACTTTTCAGCCTGGGAGTTTCAGGCCCAAGACCGGCCCACTTTTTCCATGGTGGTGGAAATTGGATAAATTAAGCAACAGTTCATATCTTACTATCCAGTAGTTTTTATGAATACAACTAATGTAAAGGTTAAATAATAACTAACTTAAGCTGAGAAGTTAATAAAGAATATTCCACTATTCCTCAAGGATAGGTTGATAAATTAATAAAGGCAGAAATAAAGAAATAAAGAATTTGAAATGTATCTCAGTCTTCCACAAAGAAGCATATGGAACTAATGTTTACAGTTCAAATCACAGTACAGTTTACAGTAACATTGCGAACAGCATCTACAGCATCAGTAGCCACCTAAGCAGTGCACTGGTTTCAGCCACTTTATCTATAACTGTGTTGTTGCTTATAGACATGGGGATTTCCTTCCCTGTGCACATTAACATGAAAGCCTCCAAGTTGAGCTTCGTAGCCTATTCTTCATACATTTTTAAGTTGAGAAGCTTCTCTCACATAGAACCTGCGTGATGGACAAAGTCAACAGAAACGTTTATGCTAACCCAATAACATGATAAGTATCTGTGAGGAGGTTATACTGTGAGTGTATTAAATGGACACAAATGGCACTGTTTTTGCAGGAGGAACAGGTCCTGCTTTCAAGCTCCATCTCTGGTTCTTCAGTATATGGCAGTCTGCCACTATCCTCCTGACCTTCCTGTGTCACCTCACTACAGTGAGGTGATTTCCTGACAGTATAACTTTCAAGAGAGGATATTTTCTGTCTCCCACTGTAGGCCAGGCTATAGAGCTCATATTGTAAATTGCTAACAGTAGCTCCGTCACCAAACTTAAGCAGACATTTCCTGGAGTGCTGAGTTGGGGAGCCAATTAATCTTAATTTCAGGAAAGTTTTTAGGGTCAAAATCTGAGGCAAATTTTGCATTTGCTGAAAACCTCCTATCTATGCTACCTGCAACAGTGTCCAGAGTAACACTATGGACATTCACCTCAAAGGCAGCATCAGATGGGGCTACTGGTTCATCATCTAAAAGTTCTCCTGGCATTCTTTTCTTTTTTCAGACACGCTTCTCTGGAACTGCAGTCTGCACAACATATTCGTAGTTGTCCATCTCTTCCAGCTTTTCATTGGCCCAACTCACAAACTTATCTATCGGCTGCCACTTTCACTCCTTCAAAGTCCCTGACATATTTTTTGAGGTTATCCTTTGTCCCCCTCAACCCAAAGCTGATCTTTTAGTGTATGAGCAGCCTCTGCATTATCCCCTCTGTAAGTAAGTCCACATTTGCCTATGCATTCCATCACATCTATCATGCGTTCCATCACCTGACGCTTCTTCTTCACCTGGTCATGATGTAAAGACATTCGTTTGCCTCCCCGAAAGCTTTTTGTATCTGCCCTCATGTTTCCATCTTTTCATACCTCCCATTATGAAAGAACTATCACTTGCAGCAGGTGCAAATGCCAAACACACAGAACAATACAGTGATTGTGTTTTTCCCTGTACGTCAACCACTTGCGGTTGGTGCCATGCTTGCTGTGAAAAACTTTAGCTAGTCGGTGGTGTTTTGTGTGCTGCTGAGGATGGTAATTGAAAAATGTGTCTAGATCCTGTGCTTGAGGATGAGCAAAATAATCAAAATGATAGACTTCCTCATCTACACTAGCATCTGCCTGTGCCTCTGGGATGTCTTGCTGGGCTGTTCTCTCATTGGATGCTGTCTCTATGTCTCCTCTCTCAGCATCTGACTCACCTGTATTGCATAACAAAAAGGGCAGAATGGCATATAGCAGGGGTGTCAGACTCAGATTTGTTGGAATGAGACCTCATGGGGGCTTTCATTGTCATTGTCATTATAATGTTTCTACATGGGTATCATTTTGTGGTGATTTACTCTTTTACTACACCTACTTCTGAACAAACAATGCATATTGGTTTATCATCTACTGTCCAATACTGCTCTTTCTTACATTAAATAACTTTATATTGTTTACTCTGTAATCCTCTCTACCTGTCCCTGTAGTCATGGCCACCTCATTGCAAATTTCAGGTTCATCATTTTCAGCGAGGGATTGGCTTGTCTGCTGCTCAGAAGCTACAAAAAACGTATTAAGAAGTCATTCTTAACTATGCTCAGAAGATATTTTTCATTTATGTCAAAAAATATTCTGTTGCAACTCCAGATTGACTCTTTAAATTCTCTCATTGGCTGGTTGGCCTTAAATACATTTAATGGGATAGCTTAGTACTACTACCACATGCATGAATACAGGTGCACACCAAGGCTTTCACTCCGTTCCTCTCATAAGATGTGCTCAGCAGAGTTGGGGTTGACAAAAATGATTGATGTCTTTGGCCACACATAGCTCCAGTCAGAGTGTAAGACAAAGGTTTTGTGGAGGTTCTTGGAAAAGGGAGGCAAGGGAGAGAAAGAACACTAAGTGAGAAAAAGAGCATTAGAGAGAGAATGAGAGACAGAGGCAACAACAGAGAGAAATGACTGAGTGAATCATAAGGTCACAGTATGATCATCACCAGATTTCACCTGTTTCATCCACATCTTTATTGAACGCGTACACACACACACACACACACACACACACACACACACACACACAACAATTACAGGCATAGGGTGGTGTGTGTGCCATTTGTTCCTCTTTGATAATAACGAGATCACCTCTGCTCTTTTACTGTGTCTGTTAACCATTAACACATACATGCACATGTATGGTATGGCAGAAGTTGTGTCTCAGGATGCAACACACACCCACACCCACACCCACATCTACACACTGCTCCTACTATTCCTGTCATAGCAAAACACTAACACTCACAGGCATGCATTTAATCACTAGCACATGTTTCTGAAAAGAAACAAACGATAAACCCACCAAGACTGATATCCCTAAAACACTCTCAAAGCAGAAGTGTGTGGCTACCAGGTTGCCGTGCATTGCTCTTTCGTGGCTCATTAACCCTTGCACATGAGAAAGCAATTTCTGCAAACAGTTTAGACACGCCCATACACACAGACAATCCAAAAATGGGTATGTAGCAGAATACAAAAACATTGTCTTTCAAATTTTTCCTGACCAGGGCTGTCTCTAGCCTTTTTGGGGACCTAAGTAAAATATTGATATGGGGCCCCCTCCCCAAGTGTCCATTGCGGTAGGAGGCCGCCTAGCTGCAGGGGCCCTAAACAACTGCTGATTTCACTTACGCCTAGAACCAGCCCTGTCCCGGCACAGGTCAGTAAATTTGACACTTCGCTGGCACTGGCATCAAGCTACTGTAGGCATTGTCTCCTCCAGTTGAATCAAGGGTGAAAGGGGCACCGTTTGTGAATTGAATCGGTACGTAAGATGACAGTCAAACAGTTTGGTGTCAGTAGGTATTCCTCTGAAGCAAAGTGGTGAGGACTGTATCCCATTAAACTGGTATAAACCACTTTAAGGTGAACAACACACATCCACCTGAAATTCCCTTCCATTTGATTGGTCCCAACTCACAGACAAGTCATTGGTTTGGAAGACAATAGAAGTGAGAAAGCATTATTGCCCATTCAAACGGATAAACTCTAACCTTGTTTTTTCTTGGGACTGGCAATGATTTCTGGTGAGGTCAGTATAAAAATTCATATCACTTATTGAGGACAGTGTGTTTTCACGAGAGATTGACCATATGAATGAGGTGATCATGTGACAGTTACTCCCCCTTAGGGGAAATTATGTTGTTTCACAATGACCACATGTCTAACATTAGCAGAAATGTAAGCAGCATTTTATCATGTTTTACCGGAAGGCAGGAAATACCAGAGTCAGTGGTGAGTCAGTTCTAGTTGACACCCTGTTTTCAGTGGCAAATCTACAACCTAAGCAGTCACCTTCAGTGATCCGCTGTTTAACAGAGTCAAAATCAGTCCTGTATGCACTAAATATTCAGCTCTGCTCAACTCCTTAGACATAAAACCTTCCACAAACCAGCAAGAGGCCGTCTGTTCAGACGCTAACTTGAAGCTAAGCAGACACTGCTAAAGAGACAACTCTCAACTTCAAAGCTATTAAGACAGACATTTTGAGATGGGGTAATATTCATTATTGTCTCCTAAATACATCACCACTTCCACTTATTAGCAACTTCAAAGCAGTTCACACTTCCCCAAGACTAACATTCCCACCTGAATTAACTACTTGTCCCCATTACCTAAGATTAGCACCTGACTGAGAGCATTGAAGACCTGTAAACAGCTAGTGGAGTCAGACTAGTTCTCTTTAATGAAGTTCTGTACTGTGATTGGCATTTGTCTGGGAGAGAACAATAGAACCTTTTGTCATCTAAATAGCTCTATTTGGAAATGTCCCAAACTTTTGTCATTGTGTATCTGAGAGTTTGTGCATGAAATGGGTGTGTCTGTGCTGATTTACTGTGCAACTTAACTAATGAAAAAGGGGAATCTATGTCTTAATGAAATCTTAACTGAAAAAAAATTGCTTTTATGGTAAAACATTTTTAAGATCTTTTTCCTTGACATACATGCTTTATTTGGACAGGAAAGTGGTTACAGACACTGGGTATAAAGTTAGGTCTGGAAATAATTGGACACTGACAAGATTTATTTTGTCTGTTTATTAAAATATATTCAAGTTACAGTTAAATACAGTTAAATAATGAATAAGGGCTTGAAGCGCAGTATCACAGCTTTGATTGGAGGGTATTCACATCCAAATTGTAGGAAGTATTTAGGAATTACAGATCTTTAATATGTATCCCCCTCTTTTTCAAGGGACCAATAATTGGACAGTTGACAAAAAAGCTGTTTGGACAGGTGTGGACAATTCCTTCACTATTTCCTCATCAATTAAGCAGGTAAAAGGTCTGGAGTTGATTCCAGTTGTGGCATTTGCATTTGGAAGCTGTTGCTATGAACCCACAACTTGCGGTCAAATGGATATCTCAATGCATGTGAAACGGGCCCTGGCTAGGCTGCAAAAAAAATCCATCAGAGAGACAGCAGGAACTTTAGGAGTGGCCAAAATCAACAGTTTAGTAGATTTTAAGAAAAAAAGAACACACCGCTAATAGGGCTGTGTGATATTAGAAATAACTGACATTGCGATATTTTGCTTTTTGCGATATATATTGCGATATGAAATAACACAGGTAAATAGCTTTGGCTGTCAACTTGACAGTCTGTATCCTTCATTCTTCCCCAGCCCCATCCTCTAGAATTTAAATGTATGAAACTTATGAACATGTTTATATTTCAGAACAGGTAGCTAGGTAATAATATCAGTAATAGTACAGCTATATCAACAGTAGTAAAATAGAATGCATAATTAGGCATATCTTACCAACTGCAAGATGCAGTCTGCGGCCAAAGCACTGCAATCTGGTCCACTTGTTCAGCGCGGCAGCCTTCACCATGTTTGCGGCATTGTCTGTTGTTATATAGACTAGACAACTCTCATCTAGGCCCCAATCGGCTAAAGCTTCTCTCATCCACGTTGCAATGTTCTCACTTCTATGTTTGCAGTTTGCAAACAGAAACTTTTCAAGTGGAAGTCCTGTTGGGCTCTGTTGTACAGCAGGACCACAAGTCCGTTGTTGCTGTGCAATATTCCACTTGTGAGAGCTCTGTTTCAACTTGTCTTGCATTTCTCGTACAGCTCTGGGATGGCAACTTGAGAAAAACCCTCTTTGGTAACTGTGTTAACTGGTACCATGTTTTTGGCGATGAGAAATGTTATTGATCCTGTAATTTTTCTCTGCCGTTTAAAACCTTCTTGTATAATGTTTTTGCTATGGACGGCTTTGAGATGCTTTGCACTCGCCATATGAAGATTTGTGGTGCCGCCCTATATTTTTTTGGTCAACATCATCCTGTCTGTAGCCAAATATTTCCATATAACTGACAATGCATTTCTTTTTGCAACCAAATTCTCCATTTGAGCCTTTTATGCCTGTTCCTCACTCATCATGTTATAATTCTAATTAACTGTGTATCCAATAACCCATAAATGGGAGTAAATTATGTTATATCAGACAGATATAATGCTAGTTATCCATTTGAAAAAATATATATTGTAGACTGATATATGTTAACCTTACTAAATCGCACGTTCTGCGATGTGACTATTGCAGATGCGTACATCACAGTGTTGCTGCTGAAACCATAACTTGTGCAGCCCTAACTGGTGAGCTCTGCAACACAAAAAGGCCAGGAAGTCCACGGAAGACATCAGTGGCGGATGATTGTAGGATCCTTTCCATGGTAAAAATAAATCCTTTACAACATACTGCCAAGTGAAGAAAACTCTCCAGGAGGTAGGCATATCATTATTCAAGTTTACCATAAAGAGAAGACTTCACAAGAGCAAATACAGAGGGTTCACCACAAGGTGCAAACCATTCAGAGGCCTCAAGAATAGAAAGGCCAGATTAGACTTTGCCAAAAAACATCTAAATATAACAGACCAGTTCTGGAACAAAATTCGTTCTTACTGTCTGTGATCTCCAGCACTCACTGGACCGGTTCGCAGCCATGTGCAAAGTGGTTGGGATGAGGATTAGCACCTCTAAATCTGAGGCTATGGTTCTCAGCAGGAAACCGATGGAGTGCCTGCGGTTTTATCCCATATAAAGAAGTTCAAGTATCTCTGGGTCTTGTTCGCGAGTGAGGGAAAAATGGAGTGGGAGATTGGCCGGAGAATCAGAGCAGCGGGGGCGGTATTGCATTCGCTTAACAGCACATTTGTGACGAAAAGAGAGCTGAGCCGGAAGGCTCAATTTTCATTTCTACCCTCACCTATGGCCATGAAGGCTGGGTCATGACCGAAAGAACTAGATCGCGGGTACAAGCCGCTGAAATTAGTTTTCTCAGAAGGGTGGCCGGCATTTCCCTAAGAGATAAGGTGAGAAGCTCAGTCATCCGTGAGAAACTCGGAGTAGAGCTGCTGCTCCTTTGCATTGAAAGGAACGAGTTGAGGTGGTTCGGGCATCTAGTAAGGATGCCCTCAAAACGTCTCCCTAGGGAGGTGTTCCAGGCACGTCCAGCTGGGAGGAGACCTTGGGGTAGGCCCACGAGTAGGTGGAGAGATTATATTTCGACACTGGCCTGGGAATGCCTCGGGATCCCCCCAGTCAGAGCTGGCAAATGTAGCTCGGGTAAGGGAAGTTTGGGGTCCCCTGCTGGAGCTGCTGCCCTCACGACCCGACAATGGATAAGCAGATGATTTGAGGAGAAAAGGTGTGTTGGGAAGTACTCTGCCAAAGGATGATTGGCATTTGATGCAGCAACCTGAATTCCATCTAGGTAGACCATTTTGATTCTGCTTTCTTTGCATCTTAGAAAATTGCATTTGTTGTATATCATTGGCTGCTGACGACATTGAATTTAAATTAAGTGCAGGTGTATAATCACAGTTTATTTCTATAATTTGCTATTTGATAATCCATTGCCGATAGCACTAATATTCGCCTGTAACATTCGCGCAGATAAAACTAATATGTGACACGGTGTTCAAGATTGCGATCATGCTTTCATGTGCCTGGGGTTTCTACAACGTTATGAATATCTTGGTGATTGTGGAGCAAAACATCCCACTACTTCACATTTAGTGTATTCGCAAAAAACTACTGGGAGCCAATACAGCCGGCTCTTTTTGCGGAGCTGAGCTGAATGAGCCGAGTCACTGAAATCAGCCGAAATGTCCATCATTAATGGGCACCAGAGGCAGCAGCGAGAAAACCATAGGCAATATTTCAAACAGTTTCATTAACAAACTGCCTCAATTGACCAGGGCCTACCTCTCCTTGATGAGGGCCATCCTGGGCGGCTCTAGGTTGGGGTTTTCCATGGACTCCATCTGTGGGCAGCGGAGGAAATAGTAGAGGGTGTGAAGGGCATCGGGAGACCAGGACACGCTCTGCTGAGGCCGGGTGTGGCGGGCTGGGCTAAGGCTCGGCCGTACAGAACTCAGACGCTGCATGTGGTGCATGGCTCTGGACACCAGGTCGCCTGGAAAAGGGATACACAGAGGGACATGGTGAGAGCAAATGAAGATATACGTTGATGTGTGTACATAAATACACAACACCTGCTAGTTTACACGCGCCCACACACAAGTCTCTGAATATGGAGACACAATGATGGGTGTGGGGTCTACCAGCAAAACCACACATAGAATTGGCCCCCAAGGCCCCTTGATCTAGCAGAAGATCCCCTTTATTCCTTCCTGAACCCATTAATAGTTCCAATTAACAGTAAACACATCCAGCTTAAATTACCCTTTATCTCTAATGGCTTATGCACTTAATGGACTAGTCAGACTGAACGACATGCTAACTGGAGTGATTTTAATAATACCTGGCTGAATTGAGGCTGAACAGTGTAGTCACTGAGTAACTTCATGGTGTTTAGACAGTTCAACAAAAAATTTAAAATTTGCAAGAAGTCGCACTGTTGGGTTCCAAGGTATGCTTTTTTTACTCAACAAATTACATTTACATTTTAGTCTCATCTAGAATGTCTTATATGAGTAATTAGGGATAACTGTCTTAATCGAGGCCAGACAGATTTTTCACCTTGCTGGTTCTGAGGTTTGAGCTGTCAACGTTTTGGTTACACTCTAACCGTTAAAGGAAATTGGGACAACTATGCCATCTGCTGCCCATCCTCCCCCTGCAGGAGGCGGGCTTCAGCGTTCGATGTCACCGGCTTTCTGACACCATTGCCCATCATCAACTCATCACACCTGTTGTCTCATTTAGCGCACCTGATCATCATCCAGTCATTTCCCCCAGTATATATGTTCCCTCTGCTCCCTTTGTCTTTGTGTGTTATTGTCTCACTGCCATGAGCAGCATTCAGCAACGCTCTGTTAAAATATTAAGAAACTAACATCACTCCAACTCCTCAGTCCACTGCTCCTCTCCTTCTCGCATACCTGATAGAAATGTTTGCCATTTTTGATCCTGGGGGCTTTTTTCTGATTAACTAGCTAAAACCTGGACTGTGGAGACATAATCTTTTGGAATTAATATAGTTTTGAGAGTGTATTTTTAAAAAGGATGCCTCTCCCGGCTATAATGAAAGTGAACGGGGCAACGTATATAACGTGTGTGAAATTATATGCCAACCATTGATACAATGCTTGTTTTGGCAAATTTCAGGAGAACATACAGAGACCTATATCAATACACCGTGGCCTTCCCATTTTTGGAAATCTGAGCGCATCATATAACTTTGCACGCTATATCCATTGCCACCTAGACTAAGGAGGGCAATTTGGGTTTGGATCTTTTGGCACCAAATGGCCTTTTTGCAATAGCCACAGATGTTTTTGGCATTTCATGTTTTTTAGAGATTATGTAATGTGCTAAAAGACAAAATTTGTGAAGGTCTGAATTTAGCCGCCAGTGTAAATCACACAAAGGCTGTGCAGTTCCGCTATAAATGCATATGGAAGTACAGTAGTAGGCCATCTGTAAAAACTCTTTGTACACCCACGTGATCGGATGTGAGCAGGCCTAAACCAACAGATGGAGATATCATCAGCTGGGTTGAAAGGCTGCATCTTCCAGCAGCTCATTTCCCTGCGTATTTACACTTCTAAATGTTTATTTACACTTATTTACACATATCAACACAGAGACCCAAAGACAGTGGTGTAAGAGTCAGCATGACATCAGAGCAATTTTTTTTATCTAGCTAAAGTTAAGTATTTTTTCTGAATAAATAGAGCATTGAAGCATCATCATTGATGCTTCAGTGACATGAGCAAAAGTAACAGCCAGTGGGAGTGTGGACAAGACAAATTTCTCACTACAATAAAGGTTAATATATCAACTGGTAAGTAGTTCATTTTCCAAAATAAAATGACTGTGCTTGTTTTGAGGATGAATTTATTAATTTAATTAGTATTATTATTTTTGTACCAAAATAACGATTCGATATAGCAACATTTTTCAATTAAGAATCTTTGTAAAAAATATTCATTATATCTTTGGGGTTGCATGCTCTTAACATTAGGGAGACTTGCCCTTCCTGTCTTACCCTGCTCCTACACCCTTTCCCAAAGGCACACACACACACACACACACACACACACACACACACACACACACACACACACACACACACACACACACGAAATAACCTTCCCAGAAATTCTATCCAGAGGAGTGGAACAAGATAACATTGTAATGCATGGCCAGGGAGGGGGTGTGTGTAAGGAAAGGGGGACTGAGACCAGTCAGGAGCACAGGCGTTGTGGGGGAGGGAGAGATCTGGGGTTGGCAAGCAGGGGCGGGGCATGCTTTGGAAGCATGTAGCACTCATTAAACATAATCACACTTTACAGGTTAACTGATTACTGTTGTGTGGGATGGTGCCTGGAGGCCAGGACCTGGGGTGGGGGGTTGTGTCTGGGGTTGAGGGTACCAAAATGAGGAAGGGTTTCTAAAAAGCCAGACGCCATGTGTAGGTGAAGGATTCCATTGTGTTCCCACCAAGCAGCCAACCTCTAGGGGGTCTCAGAGGAATTCTACCCCCGGACCGGAGAGCCTGTTCTGGGCTATTTAGCCCTGATCAATCCCCTGGGGCTCTAGGGCTCAGCTCCAGAACTCAAGGATATGAAATGCAGCATTTTTGGATTCCAAGTCTTATTGGATGGATTCCTGACTGGGAGCGTGGGAGCCAATGAAATTTTATTGCAGGCTGTTTCTGTTCAAAACATGTCAACAGCTCCACCCACCCAGGAGCCGTAAAGGAAAATGGTCTCTGTTATGTTGTTGTATACCCACCATTTCCTGTCCTATCAGTTAAACTTACCTTGTGCAGGTAGAAGAGTTATTTTCTTCCAACATGTCCAACATATTTTCTAATTATTTCTCAGTGGGAGGGACTTAAATGAATAATTCAATGTATGTGTCTTGCTCAAATGGCACACCAGCATATTTGCCACCTTGTCAGGTTGGAGATTCGACTTTTGATTACTGGCCCATACTTCTACCAGCCATCCTAAACCAACTCCTTACAACGCATTTAACATTTGCCTGTGTCAAGCTCACAATGTTCTCTTATACAAGCACCAGTGTTTCCAAA
Organism: Esox niger; assembly: GCA_016801105.1. Lineage (NCBI taxonomy): Eukaryota > Metazoa > Chordata > Actinopteri > Esociformes > Esocidae > Esox > Esox niger. The sequence goes on along the minus strand of JACXGJ010000046.1, from coordinate 124,072 downwards.
AGGGTGAATCATTTATCCCCAGCTAAATCCCCTTGAGTTGACGATGGCTTACAACTAGGATTCTGGGAGAACCATTACTTATGTTTGTTTACGCAGTGGCTCACGAGAACATTCTAGAAGATTTAGGGTGATTATGAGCTAAGCAATACCTCATTACGCTGATCACAGTTTTGGCACTCTGTTTATGCCCCTGTCTGCTATATTGGCATTCTCATACCTCTCCTCTCTTTGGTCAAGCCCTGAACCTGAATCAAGGGCTTGATTGTCAATTGAAAAGTTGACTAATGTAGGCTAGCATTCAGAGCATCAAACCAAAGTATCTGAGCAGAGTGTAATGAGTGGATTGCGTGTTATTTAGCTTGAACATGGAGCTTGGTTACAAAACGTGGAGTGCCGGCCATCTGTCTCAGTCCAATTTCGCTCTGGTACCGCTCAGCCATGGTTTTCGCTGGTACACGCCAGTGAAGCATTCCCTGGCCATGAACCAGTATTGAGCGTGCAGGGGCCCAAATTACCACAAGGAATCAATGAGTGCTACAAGACAAGGCAGCCCTGTTTGCCCCAAAATAACATCCATATGTTTGAACAAATCTACATTTTGGAACTTCAGAAGCTACTAGGAAATGTTCAGAGTGCATTGGGGGGAGTGTTTGCTTTTAATGCATGTAAACATTGTAAATTGGCCAAAATTGAGTTACGAGGGTTTCCTAAGACCGCACCAATATTTAAATCCAACCATTTCCCCAATCCACCAGCCAGCCCACAATTTGAATTAAAAAGAAACACCTTCCATGCAGCCCCATGTTTAGTTTGTGTGTGTGCCCGCTCTGTCCACCAAGTCCCAGGTTCCAGGACGGCTGCCTGCTTCCATACAGATAGCCCCGTGTCTGCACTGTCTCCTGGGCAAAATTAGCTTTGCCAACCCCATGTGTGCGAGGAGGCGTGGAGAGTGCCAGCCGAGAACTTGGAGCAGCACCATAGCATGGGAGAGGCATTACACAAAGAGTGCACTCAGAAAGAGAGGGAAAGTGTGTTTTTTCTTGAACACCCCGCTAATAGCCAGTGTGTGTTTGTGTGTGTGTACATTTCTCCAAATGTCCTGCTAGTGGTAAGGGCATGTATGAACGTACGACCTTGTGTGCTGTGCAGACCAACGGCAGTGTTCAGTCATTTGGAAGAGGAAGCCTATACCTCCTGGTGTTGTCTCCCGCCGCCTACACACTCTCCACACTTGTGCCTTTCCATCTTCCTCACATGATCCAGTCTTTAGTCCGAATGAAGCCCATTCCATCAACTACTTTTAAACCACAACGTTCCATCGCCTCTCTGTCATTAGCCCCTCCATCTCCCCCTCCCCCAGCAGACTCTTTTGAACTGCGCCGACCCCCACTCCAAGGAGCCCCAGAGTCTAAACAAACTTCTGTAGGTACAGTGAAGTACAAGTGTGTGTGGGCATGTGTGTGTCTTAGGTAATGCCAACATAGAGAACCCTTCATGCAATGTATCTCACTTTCCAGGAGAGCCTTGTAACTGCCAACGCCTGGAAAAAACCCAACTCAATGTCCTCAGTTTCAACCTTAACAGTAGTCAATGGTTCTTCTACAGTTCCTTCAACAGCTCACACTGGTTCCATAGATTCATCTGCTTTCCATCTGATGCCGGCTATGTGAGAAAAGGGCTGCTCCAAGATGGCACCCTGATGCTTTCGTTGTTCATTATCTTTGACCAGATACTGTAGTGCCTTTCGTATGGAATAAGCACAAGATTTCATTTCCAGGCCCATTCCAGTCTGAATAAATTCTATGTGGTTTGTTTGGTTGGGACTTAGATATTGTATAGGGCTTGCAATGAGGTCTCGATAAAAGTGACATATTGGGTCTTAGGTGCTTTCCTACTCTTAATCTCACACAATTAGACAAACAGTACTAGCAACTTTTCAAAAATATTTTGGAAAAAAATATGACTGAGATTGCACCTTTGACACTGTTGGTGCGACGGTGATGTGATGGATGGTGTCATCTCCCTGACTCAGTTCATTCCAATCATTCACAAACACATCCTGGGCTGGTTAATTGTCACGTCTTCAATCATCGCTTACACCAGGTCCGCATCCCCTCATTAATGACTGTATAAGTGTTTTCCCTCTGCTTCCCTGTCTTACGCTTCATTGTTTCCGTGTGATGTCTGTTGTTACCGGTGAGTCATTACTCTGTGTATGTGTTATGTGTAAGATACAGCGTTTATTTGCTGCTGTGGTCAGCGCCTTAACTTTATTACAGATATTGTTATGTGTTTGATGCTTGTGGGTGTAATATATCCCAGTCGAAAGTCTCCTGTCTGCGCTTGGTTCATAATTCTCACCCATGGCGTTACAGTCAGGCAGCGTAGAAGAAGAAGTGCAAATATTAGGGATGTTGGGGATTTAGTTCGATTATTTTTTACTTCAATCACATTTGATTTTTTTCTTTTTAAGTGGCGGAATAATTTTAGTGTGTATAATTGTTTTGGCAAGAAATATATTTTCCAGTAGTAAGATGGTGAACTGGTTCATGGAGGAAATAATATGAAAAAATTAGGTAGGTACAGAATCCATATAAAAACATCAAAGATCATTGAGCTCACTCACTGAGCTCAGAGATGCTGCCTACGCAGGTAGCCAAAAGAGACTGTTCCAGGGTCCGGAGCTCCAGCTGGGCATAGGCGTCCTCTCTGCTTTCTTCCCCAGTCATGCCCTGCCCTGGCTGGCCCTCTGTGTAGGGACTGAAATGGGCTGGGAGGGACAGAACACCTATGCAGGGAGAGCAAGTAGCAAGATGAGGGAAAGAGAGAAAAAGAGAGAAAGGATGAAAGAAATGGGATTAGGCTTACGATCAGAACACAAAGGATTCTATCAAATGCTGCAAGACTACAAACTGAAACTTGAAAAGTGTTTGAATATGTATATGAAGTCCTGTATCTCCGGTGTAGCCCATAACACAGAAGGTAAATAGACACACACCGACAAACACAAAGAAGAAAGCCTTGTAGCTAAAACCTGGTCAAAAAACTTGTTGTTGAATCAACAAACACAGCAACACACAGCTTATACAAGGGACATATGACTGAGGTTCACAGGTCGTTTTTTAAGAATTTGTTTTTCTGTTTTTAGCCACTTGGCATGCAGCGCAAGTCTGATTCCCAGGTCAAACCACTTGCCAACAGATAATGTGATTGTGGTGACACAAATGGCACCCTCTTCGCTACATAGTGCATTACTTTTGAACAGAACTCTATGGCTAGTAGTGCACGACAGGCTTAGAGAGGAGGGTATGATTTTGAATGCATGCCAAGTGATATACTGAATGAGGAACTTCTGAGAAAAGATGATGCATCGGGTAATACCAGCTCTATAGCAGGGTTTGTGGTTGTTTAAATGACTGTTAGGGAAGTTTCTTTAAATAATGTACTTTTCTATCTGTCATTTCATACCAATCTGACATGCGTAATCAGTGCTTGACAATATTATTGGCCAATAAAATGTCAAGTCGGGACTAACAAAACAAGGAAGTGACTGTGCCGATCAGGAAACCGCAATTTTTTAAATAATAATCACATTAGAAACTCAACATCCTACAGATGTTTTGTAATCAGGCACATGAACAAATAACTACCTTGCAGCTTCTTTTGTGCACTGTTGAACAGTTAAAGAGTTGAGCAGTGATGTAACACGTGACTGTCTGGTATTTCCTTTCAATAAAATATTTAAAAACACAAGCGGGTCACGCCACTGAAGAAGGATAACTATGAGCTCAAATGAAGGCAACATTTATTACGTCAGTGCAAAAAATTATGTGGCTGTTTCGACTTCGATGGAACTCAGATTCACTGTGTCGTCTGTGGTAAATTCCCGGCTAGAGAGGACAAATGCGGGTCTTTTTACAAAGGCACTGACAACTTTCGCAAACAGTCCCTGAGCAGCCTTGGCAATAGCCAACAGCACCTGGTCTGCATGACAGCCAAGAGGGTGGCTGACAATCCATCATCAGGGCCCTTGGTCGTACTGATGAGGAATTTAAATGCCAATGCCCATTGGGTGATTGCATGACTTATTACAACCGCATACCAAGTAACCAAGATGGACCATCCGGTTGCCTTGTTCCCTGGGGATTATGGGTTTGTGTTTTGTTTAAAAGTCAAATGTTTTGTTGACTGTCATCTTTATATATATTTTTATAGTTAGAAATGTTATAAAGAAATTTATTAAGAATGCATTTCATAAAGGATAAAAAATATGAATTAACAAAAGTATTTGGTTATATGCTGCAACACAACTTTTGGAAGGAGGGACAGTAAAAAAATGTTTGGGGCCAGTAACTTTCAAACCCAAAAATGTTTAACACTGAGCCCCGCTTAGTAGTAGTAAGCAGGAGGTATGAAGTAATACCGTTGTTTGTGATGATAGTTTATGCTAGTATACAGAGAAGGATAGTGTGTTTGGCTGTGGCTTGGTAGCATAGTGGTTAGACAATACTAGATATGTCCTAGATATAAATGTGCATCTCTACAAGATATTATGTATCACCAATGATGTATCCTGGTGCACGTGTAGAAGTTATGTATGGAGAGTCGGTGTGGGTGATGTCGACTCCAAAATGAAGAGGGCAGCGCTGTTAATACTTCTGACGCAACCGCTCAGCTTTCAAAAACTCATCATCATACCTCCACAAGCATATAGAGAGGTAAGGTTAGCAAACCAGGGGGGGTGGTGTCAGCAGAGTGGCAGCTGAAATCGTCAGGTATTGGCTTGATCTGCAACACAACCAGGAGGACTTTTTTGGACAGGGAGCGCAACAAGTCAAGCCTGGTACTCCGCAGGTGTGGGTTAAGACTTCATGTCCTCCTAAGTTTAAAACGGCAGAAAACAGGGAACATTTCAAAAATGCATTCCTTCAATCTACAGGGATTTATGGTGGAGAAGGAGAACTGACCCTTCTCCCCCAGCACAATAATATAAGACGTTGGGGCTGAGACAGGGGGGTCCAGTGACTCTGTGGCCCTATCCGGAGGAGGCCCCGGACAGGGCTCAACAGGCAGGAAATCAGTCCACCCACATTGCCCAGCATCAACCAAAGGGACACCCACCAACCGCAATCATCCTAAATGAGGGCTGAGTATTGCCAGCAGAGCACAGCCCAATTGCACAAATGCACAACAGAGAGACAACAACAAGCCAGTGACTCTGCTCCCGGATGGCATTGGAGGGAGGGCATCCCAGTGGCGATGAGAGCCCACCTGGCAAGACAGCAAGGGTGGACAGTATCAGGCCTTTCTGGTCACCTTCACCAGACTACACTTAATCATAGACCAGGCTGAAGAGATGAGTCTTTAGTAGACGCTTGAATGTTTGCACTGAGTCTGCATTTCTATTGGCATTTTGATAGGCAAAACATTCCAAAGAAGTGGCGCTCTATGCGAGACAGCCCTGCCTCCGGCTGTTTGTTAAGAAATTGTAGGTACTGTCAAAAGGCCTGCATCTTGTGATCTAAGGTTACGTGCAGGTATGTATGGCTGGATCATTTCAGCGAGATAAGTAGGAGCAAGTCCATGAATTGATTTATAGATTAAAAATAAAACCCTAACAGGCAGCCAGTGTAAAGAAGCTAGTACTGGGGTAATGTGTTAAATTTTTTTGTTCTAGTTGGGATTCTAGCAGCAGTGTGCAGCACTAATTGAAGTTTATTTATTGATCTATCAGGGTAACCAGAAAAAAGAGCATTGCAGTAATCTAATCTTGATGTAACAAAAGCTTGGATTAGTTTTTCTGCATCAGTTTTTGTTAGAAAGTTTCAGATTTTTGCAATGTTTCGAAGAGGAAAATAAGCAACTCTTGAGTGTTCATCAAAGGAGAGGTCAGGATTGAGGGTTACGCCAAGATTTCTTACAGTTTTTTGGGATACAACCATGCAGCCATCGAGGTTCACAGTGAGATCTGCCAATAAAAGTTTATTGGGTCCTAAAATGAGCATTTCCATTTTTCTTGAGTTTAAAAGCAGGAAGTTCTCTGTCATCCACTTCCTAATATCTGAAACACATGCTTCCAAAGTAGTTGTCTCCTGTTGGGCCTTTTTCGAGTGGCCTTTTATTTTGGCCAGCCCAAGGCACACCCGTGTAATACTCAAGCTGTCTAATCAGCATCTTGATATGCCACACCGGTGAGGTGGATGGTTTATCTCGGCAGAAGTGCTCACTAACACAGATTTAGACATATTTGTGAACAATATTTGAAAGTAATAGGCCTTTTGTGTACATAGAGAACGACTTAGATCTTTGAGTTCAGCTCATGATAAATGGGGGCAAAAACAAAAGTGTTGCGTTTATAATTTTGTTCAGTGTAGATTTTATCCCTGAACCAAGAAGGTGAAAAAACCCTGTCTCCCTGAGCAAGGCAGTTAACATGTTTGCTCCCTGGTCATTTCGGCAAAGTATTTCTATGCTGAGAAGTAGGGAGAAGGGAGAAAATGCCCTTTCAGATGACTTCCATTTATCCCACAGATAGTTCATGCTAGGAGGAAAGTGGAAGATGATTTGACCAAGAGGAAGGATGTAGATGATGAAGAGTAGTGGACCAATTACTGAGCCCTGGGGGACACCTTGAGTTACTGTAGCTGAATTGGAGTTTAGGCCTTTGAGTGCGATGAAATGGGTCCGGTTAGTGAGATAGCAATTGAGCCAGGCGAGTGCAGTTCCCTCAACACCCAGCCCCTCGAGCCTGGTGAGCAGAATCTGGTGGTTAACGGTGTTAAAGTCACCGTTAACCACCAGATTGAGGAGAATCAGGATGTTGAGGGAACAAGCATCAGCCTCTGTGCAATGGATTGGCCGGAAACCAGACTGAAGAGGCTCATATAGGTTATTTTTTAGCAGGTAGGCTTTGAGCTGTGACGCAACAATTCTTTCAAGAGCCAGGAAGGGGAGGTTGGAGATGGGGCGGAAATTGTTAAGCATGGTGATGTCTAGTCCAGGTTTCTTTAGGATGGGGGTGACAGCAGCAGCTTTGTAGCAGGAGGGGACAATACAGTTGGTGAAGTAGAGGTTGACTATACTTGTGATGTGTGGACAGAGAGCAGATATGGAGGCTTTAAGCAGTACTGTGGGAAGAGAATCGAGACAGCAGGTAGTATTTGGTGGTAGTGACGTAAGGGGAATCAACCGGACTGAATGAGGAGAGGTGAGAGTCCTGGGGAGCAGGTGGACAAAGATGGAGATTAACAGTAGGGGGGCTTTGGTAGATGTATTAGGAGTTAATTGTTATTGTATGACATTGATACAATAACTATCAAAAAAGGTGACGATAACATTTTCCTCAAGTGAAAAGACGAGAGAATCATGGAATGTACCAGAATTAGTCACAATACTGTATAACATAGTTTTATTGCGGCCCACAAATAAAATTAATAAATGTTGTTGCACTCAATAGATTCAAACCTAGGTCTTAGGCACTGTCTTTAATTAACCATTTTGCCACGGCATTAAATGTTGCAGCAGTCGCTAAACATGATAGAGCATTGTGTTAAACTGACCTACAATCAAAGTGACTACGAACTGTGGGGCTTTTGCCACTGGAGTTTTTAACAGCGTATTAGCCAGTAATAGGCTTACTACTATTCGCTATCTTCCAAGGAATATTCATAAGAAATTGCTAGCGAGACTGAAGATGAACTTCTCCATGTCAGAAAGTCACAATATAACTGAATACAGTTTTAGTTAAGGCTTACAATAACGTAACTATTGTATGTTCTAGCCAGCAAATGTGTTTGTCTATCCTGACCCAAAACGCATACACGGATGCGTACTTCGAAAATTCACCAGAAACAGAGGGGAGAACAAGTATTTGATACACTGTTGATTTTGCAGAAATGCCTGTCTTTTTTGCCGAAATGCCTTCTTGAAGGTGTGAACTTTCATGTGACTAAATAACAAACTAATATGCAAAGTGTAAATATGAATAAACCCTTGTTTAACAAGTGGAAAATACAGGACTTTTCCTTGCATTGGTTGAGATAATGAAGGTGATGGACATGCTGACATACTGAGTTCTGATTGGTCTATCAAGCTTTATCAGTAAATCATTGTGATCCTGGAATCTTCCAAATTGGACAACTGCGATCGCATTGCTACAGCAGCAAATCACATCTGTGCCCTGAATTTTGCTGGTGTTATCAACAAATCTGAAGTTGTGAGATATTACTTTCTGGAGTAAAATAATGCCATGACTCAGAAGATGAATTGGATGAAAACCCAGACTTTGAAACGGTTCAACCCGTTCAGACAAAACTGAGGCATTTCATTGCAATGCCAATGGTGGAGAGCAAACGCTAGCTCCTTTGTATAAAACAACTGTCTATGGATTACATTTATAAGAAACAGACAACCATGGCAGATTATTGGAGTATTGAACACCTTGAGAGTGAACGATAGCGAAAAGACGCGTTGTAAACAAGATCAACAGACTAAACAACAAATTACTTTCTATGTAATTAGAGGATATATAATGTATTCAGTCTGCCATGGAACCTTCCTACATGAAAACTGGTAAGTGTAACGTTTGCTAGCTAGCTAGAAATAATTCCTACTAATGTTAGCTAGCTAGGTGACAACGTTAACTTACCAGCAAGCTAAGGTTTCCTGGTTTCTAGCTTGTGTGTGATTATGCTTAGCTATTATGTTTGCATAGTCTTGAGTAAACTGAGCAAGTCTCTTAGTTTGATAATGAGCTACCTGATTGACAAGTCATTCTTCCAGGTGTGTGTGATTATTCTTAGCCATAATGTTTGCATAATCTATAACCCTATAATCAATCAGTGACTGTCCACCTGCACTCAAACTATCTGCACTTACATTGCTGCTACTATTTATTATGAATCCTGCTGCTAAGCTACTTTACCTTTCACTGTACTGTTTATACCTGATGTATCATGTCCATGTGACTTTTTTTTATTTTATTGGTTTGATATTACATTATGTTTATTAGAGAACAACCAGACCAGTTTAGCACAAGGCCAGTGTCCCCATTTGAACACTTAAATAGCTGGGTGGGATTAAGGCCTTAGAGCATGTGAACTACGCTGAATGGCAAGTGTGATTCATTCAAGTCTCTTTTCTCAGAGCAAAGTAGAGCAGACTATCAACTTTGAAAGCAGCATACCTTTCCCAGACCTTCATCAAACAGTATTGTACTATGTACCATTACAAAGCTCTGAATCTGGACCGTTATCAAATAAAATATAAAGCCAAACTAAAATTTTGTTATGGGACCTCGTTCAGGAATTCTATCACATATGTACTGTGATTCTATATGTAATGTGATTCTAATGCAGAAACTATTGCTTACCGTATCTTATACATGCCTCCTGCCGTGGAAAAAAGAGAACATTGATTTACACTGATTTGGATACTGCTTCTTTGCCACCAAACAGAACAGGAAAGACAAACAGAAAGGGACCAGACAGGGAATGTTTTATTTCATGGGCAAAACCATCTACAAGTATTTTCCGTTGCTGGCCCTGATTAACACAACCAGAAATAATCCAGACTAGTTAACAAAAATTAGACTGCCCTAAGACAGAGGTTTTCCAATTCTATATCTATGGACATGGGTTTGTGTTACATTTACATCTTAGTTATTAAGCCATTGCTCTCATGCAGAATGACTTACAACAATTTGTGTTTTATTGCTCAAGGAAAAGACCTTGCCTGATCCAGGATTCAATCAGACATCAGATGCTCTAACCACAAAGCAACCAGCCTCCCATTTGTTGCTCTTTTCTCAAGTTTCCAGGGAAGATTGTCTACTTTGTCTCTCAGAGCACAGCATCCTGCCAAGCCTGAATGAAACTAGAGGAGCAACTGATGGCTAACGACAGAAATGAGAAGCTAACAGAAAGATTATCAAAGAAGCTTTTTGATTTACGAATGCAGTCCAGTGAAGAGCATACCTATCTTTCTCCTCAACTCATCCCTTTCTCAGGGAAGGACAGGGAATTTGGATGACCTCCCATTTCCAAAATGACATTTCCATGTGCTTCCGTAATGTGCTTGTCAGTCAATTTTTAAAATAATAGAAAGGAGCATCAGTGAAGGACTTTTAAATAGAGGTTCTACATCAAATATATACAGATCTGGAAAAAATGAAGAGACCCTTGCACCTTTTTCTTTCCCTTCCAAAAGAGTTGGAAATGACAGTTTTGTGTGAGGAACAGAAGGGTTAAAATTAATAGACCACTACAAATTGAATGTTTCTGTTCCTCACTCCAAACTTCCCTATTCAACTTTTTTAGAAAGAAAAGAAAAATTTGCAGTGGTCTCTAAATTTCTTTCATAGCTGTATATTTATATTTAAGATTATTTTTACCATTTTTTTAATATGGTAGCATGAATGTGCAAATATCATTAAGAATATCCTCAATCCGTTTTTTAGACAATTTCAATGAGGGGAATAAGTATTTGATCCTCTCTCAATCAGAAAGATTTCTGGTTCCCAGGTGTCTTTTATACAGGTAACGAGCTGGGATTCAGAGCACACGCCGAAAGGGAGTGCTCCTAATAGCAGTTTGTTATCTGTATAAAAGACACCTGTCCACAGAAGCAATCAATCAATCAGATTCCAACTTCTCTACCATGGCCAAGACCAAAGAGCTGTTCAAGGATGTCAGAATGTAGACCTACACAACGCTGTGATGGACTACATAACCATCGCCAAGCTGCTTGGTGAGAAGTTGACAACGGTGCGATTATTTGCAAATGGAAGAAACAAAAAAGAACTGTGAATCTCCCTCGGTCTGGGGCTCCATGCAAGATATCACCTCGTGGAGTTGCAATGATTATTAGAACGGTGAGGAATCCACTAAGAACTACACAGGAGGATTTTGTCAATGATCTCAAGGCAGCTGGGACCATAGTCACCAAGAAAACAATGGGTAACACTACGCTGTGAAGGACAAAACTCCTGCAGCGCCCGCAAGGTCCCCCTGCTCAAGAGAGCACATGTATAGGCCCGTCTGAAGTTTGCCAATGAACATCTGAATTATTCAGAAAAGAACTGCTTGAAAGTGTTGTGGTCAGATGGACCAAAATGTAGCACTTTGGCATCAACTCAACTTGCCGTGTTTGGAGGAGGAGGAATGTTGACCGTGACCCCAAGAACACTATACCCACCGTTAAACATGGAGGTGGAAACATGTTCCCTTCTGCTAAGGGAACAGGGCACCGCATAAAGGGACGATGGACGGGGCCATGTACCAACAAATCTTGGGTGAGAACGTCCTTGCCTCAGCCAGGGCATTGAAAATGGTTCGTGGATGGATATTCCAGCATGACAATGACCCAAAACACACGGCCAAGGCAACAAAGGAGTGGCTCAAGAAGAAGCACATTAAGGTCCCGGAGTGGCCTAGAAGATCTGTGGAGGGAGCTGAAGGTTTGAGTTGACAAACTTCAGCCTCGAAATCTGAACGACTTACAGAAGATCTGCAAAGAGGAGTGGGACAAAATCCCTCCTGAGATGTGTGAAAACCTGGTGGCCAACTGACCTCTGGGATTGCCAAAGAGGGTTTTGCCACAAAGTGCTATGTCATTCATTTGCAGAGGGGTTGAATACTTACTTCCCTCATTAAAATGCAAATGAATTTATAACTTTTTTTATATTTTTTTCCAGGATTTATTATTCTGTCTCACACTGCTCAAATAAACCTACCATTAAAACAATAGACTGATAATTTCTTTGTCAGTGGACAAACGTACAAAACCAGCAGGGGATCAAATACTTTCCCCCCTTCACTGTATATTTACCTATTTGATGTGCTACTCTGTCATCATACTGCTATCTTAAATTTGTTAGCAAGCTATTACCTTTTTCCCAAAGATAACCAGTAGTTATGCTAAAAAAACTAAAGTAGTTTTGCTAACCTCTCAATCAACCATATGAAATGTATATGTTTTACCAGTCTAGTGTTTTCTAGGCTATAATGATGTTTTATTTGTTCAGGGTTTTGGATGTCTACTCCTTACCTTCTTCTCAGGGTGACTGAAAGGAAAAGGGATGTTCATTCTGAAGTAGGCTCACTTGCATGATTAGGAAAGTTGTTGGGTGATATGTACCAATGGTCATACTTCCTGACCAATGGTCATCTGGGAAGCTGTACCAGGGACAATAATTATCCCATAAACAAGCACAAAATCACACATATACAGTGGGGAGAACAAGTATTTGATGCACTGGTGATTTTGCAGGTTTTCCTACTTTCAAAGCATGTAGAGGTCTGTCATTTTTATCATAGGTACAGTTCAACTGTGAGAGATGGAATCTAAAGTCCAGAAAATCACATTGCATGATTTTTAAATAATTCATTTGAATTTTATTGCATGACATAAGTATTTGATACATCAGAAAAGCAGAACTTAATATTTGGTACAGAAACCTTTATTTGCAATTACAGAGATCATACGTTTCCTGTAGTTCTTGACCAGGTTTGCACACACTGCAGCAGGGATTTTGGCCCACTCCTCCATACAGACCCTCTCCAGATCTTTCAGGTTTCGGGCCTGTCGCTGGGCAAGTCAGACTTTCAGCTCCCTCCAAAGATTTTCTATTGGGTTCAGGTCTGGAGACTGTCTAGGCCACTCCAGGACCTTGAGATGCTTCTTACGGAGCCACTCCATAGTTGCCCTGGCTGTGTGTTTCGGGTCGTTGTCATGATGGAAGACCCAGCCACGAACCATCTTCAATGCTCTTACTGAGGGAAGGAGGTTGTTGGCCAAGATCTTGTGATACATGATCTCCATCCATCCTTCCCTCAATACGGTGCAGTTGTTCTGTCCCCTTTGCAGAAAAGCATTCCCAAAGAATGTTTCCACCTCCATGCTTCATGGTTGAGTTGGTGTTCTTGGGGTTGTACTCATCCTTCTTCTTCCTCCAAACATGGCGAGTGGAATTTAGACCAAAAATCTCTATTTTTGTCTCATCAGACCACATGACCTTCTCCCATTCCTCCTCTGGATCATCCAGATGGACATACGCTGGCTTGAGCAGGGGGACCTTGCGTGCGCAGCAGGATTTTAATCCATGACGGCATAGTGTGTTACTAATGGTTTTCTTCGAGACTGTGGTCCCCAGCTCTGTTCAGGTCATTGACCAGGTCCTGTCGTGTAGTTCTGGGCTGATCCCTCACCTTCCTCATGATCATTGAGGAGGTGAGATCTTGCATGCAGCCCCAGACTGAGGGAGATTGACTGTCATCTTGAACTTCTTCCATTTTTTTATAATTGCGCCAACAGTTGTTGCCTTCTCACCAAGCTGCTTGCCTATTGTCCTGTACCCCATCCCAGCCTTGTGCAGGTCTACAATTTTATCCCTGATGTCCTTACACAGCTCTCTGGTCTTGGCCATTGTGGAGAGGTTGGAGTCTGTTTGATTGAGTGTGTGGACAGGTGTCTTTTATACAGGTAATGAGTGGAAAACAGGAGAGCTTCTTAAAGAAAACGCCATAAAATGCTAATTAATTATTTAAAAATCATACTATGTGATTTTCTGGATTTTTGTTTTAGATTCCGTCTCTCACAGTCGAAGTGTACCTATGGTAAAAAAAATACAGACCTCTACATGCTTGTAACCTGAAAAATCAGCAGTGTATCAAATACTTGTTCTCCCCACTTTACACACACAGCTAAACAGTGCGGACAACACTACAACCATTATCTTGAATACAGATAGAGGATAACACCCTGAAAGTGAGTAGTTTCACCAGGTGTACAAATCTGATTTGAAGACAAGTTGTGGCCAAGACTATCTGGAAAGAATAGTGTTACTGATACGTGCTGAATCTCTGAGATACCTAGTCGGTGATCTTAGGTTTACTTCCTCAAGGAAAGGAGTGGTGAAGATAAAATAATAAAGATGAAATGTCTTTCAGAGAGTGTGTTGTGTCTGTGTAAATTCACACTTTTGAATTTACACATTCAGCAGACAAACATCTGTTTCCCAAAGGGAAAACTATTGTATGTAAAATGTGTGTATTAAAGTGGCTACTGCCAGACAATTACAAGTTTCTGTGTGAGAGATATGGGCTGTACGTTTATTTTGTTGTGTGTAAGATTACTGAAAATATCTGATAGCCTTTGTCCTCATTTAATTTGCTTTAAATTAATTAATTTAGCACACACATTTCCCATGTAATTACAGCACTTTTGAACGCAATGAAAAGCAATTGGGCTGCCAATGGGGAAAGAAATCCACATTATCAACTTTAGAAAGTCTATAGTACATGCTGTACACACTCTGTCCCTGTCCTCTACTGTTGTTCCTCTGTCTGTCTGTATCTCAGCCTTGTGTAATATGTGCTGACTCTCTCCATTCCACACAATAGAAATGGCTGCCACCGGCAGAGTGTTCTAGGCTGTTTACAGAACTAATAAAGCTCAATCACATGTTCTCTTTGACCAGTCAGTCCAGGCGGTTTAACACTTGAACGACCAAATTCCTACGCCAATTGGTGTTTGAGTCGCAATTAAAATAAAATGGCCATTTTGAAAGCTACACCTTTCTCCTTCCATTACTTTTCCCAAATAGGTGGAAATAACATTTTTCCATTGTCAGAATTCTAAACGGACAAACAGAAAACAATTTAAAGACTATTTACCATTTTTTTAACCAGATTTTCTGAATTAATCTAACAGCCCATGGACTACGGCCCAAACAGTACCCAGGTGCTGATCACCCCTCACTGAATGCATGACGTCAGTGGATGAATGTGCGATACTCCCAGATGAATTAATTTACTAAAGATTAATATTCTACAAAACGAAATACCAACAATATTCTTTACCAGTAGAGCAATGCTTTAGGTTTAAAATCAACTTGTTTGCCCCACTAAAACCCCCCCGGGAGAGACACGCAAAGACGCGCTGTTTACATAGCCCATTCAATTTGGACCTTATCTAAGGATGTGTTAGCCTTTTCTGTTATTTGTTTCATTCATGTTTTAAATTGCTTCAAAATATTGTTGAAAATTAAATGGAAATTTCTCAAAAAGGGTACTGACATTGTTGAATATAAAAATCAAGATATCAGTCGTTTTTCGAATATACACTAAAACTGCAGTAGTCAGATGTTTTGCTCCACAACCACCAACATTGTCAAAAAATTGCAGAAACCCCCAGTATGCGAATGCACGTTTGCAATCGTAAACATCCGCACAGAAATACGTTTTACAAATGTAATGCATGATGATCACACACACAACAACCGAGGCGCTCAATTGTTATTTTGGTGCAAAAAAATCAAGCATGCAACATGTCAGAATTACTTCACGCACCTATTTATTTTCAATTGAAGCAATCCAAAAGTAATAAATTTTTTTCAGAACTATCTGATTAAAATATTTTAGTTGGTAACATAATGGATTACAGTTGCTGTTTTTGCATTCATGTGACAAAAATGGGCCATTTGTCAAATGTTTCATGTAAGTACTAGAATAAATGACCAGTAGGCATCTGCAGGGGCTATTTTATATGGATGTTACTAATATAATTAAATAGTGTATATTGTTGAGCATTAGAACGACACAAACCCAACCTCAATTGCAGGAAAGAAATGTATCAGTCTTTGGTTATGTTCCTTTTACATTTTATATAAAAAAACGCCCCAAATGTAAAACGGTCCAAAGTCTGTTAATGGTAGCATGGCAGAATCTACATGGAATTCTTATGGAATTCTATACGTGTGTGTGTATGTTTGTTTATTCTTGGTGATTTATTGATTAAGTAAAGGAACATAACCAAAGACTATGTGACTGACCATGTTTGAAAGAAGTGGTCATTGGCTTGATGATATGATAAAATGATACAATGCTAATAAGAACAGAATGCAATTATATGATAAGAAGGCATTCATTGAAAATAGTACAAAAACAACTAATCAAATGTTGAAACTGAGAAGAGTTATTGTTTTTGGAAAAATACAAGCCAATTATGAATTTAATGCCAGCAACACGTTTAAAAAAAGTTGGGACAAGGGCATGTTCACCAATGTGTCATCTTCTTTTAACAATAGTCTGTGTTTGGAAACTGAGGAGATCAATTGCTGTAGTTTTGAAAGTGAAATACTTGATATAGGATTGCAGCTGCTTAACATTTTGGGGGCTCTTTTGTGGTAGTTTTCATTTGATAATTCACCAAATGTTTTCAATTGGTAACATATCTGGACTGCAGGTAAGCGAGTTTAGCACCCTGACTCTTTCACGGGGGAGTTATGCTGTAGTATTCGCAGAATGTGCAGAATGTGGTTTGGCATTGTCTTGCTGAAATAAGCAAGGCCTTCCATGAAAAACACGTTGTCTGGATGAAACCTGTATGTATTGTTCAGCATTAATGGTGTGGATACAGCAACATACTGTGTTCATAGACAATGGTGTTTGGAAGAGTTCCTGAGCCGATGCAATGATTTCCCCCACAGAATCATGTCTGATTTAATGCAGAGCCACCTGAGGGCCCGAAGATCACGGTCATTCAGAATTGGTTTTTGGCCTTGTCCCTTGCATAAATACATTTCTCTGGATTCTCTGAAGCTCTTAATGATATTACGTACCATAGATGATGAGATCCCCAAACCCTTATCATTCCTACACTGATAAACATTATTCTTATTTTTTATACTATTTGCCCATATTGTTTTTCAAAGAGAGATGAACCCCTCCCCATCCTCACTTCTGACAGACCCATCCTCTCTGGAATGATCTTTTAATACCCAATCATGTTACTGTCCTGTTGGTAACTGACCTAATTTGTGGTTTGATGTTCCACCAGGTTTAATATTTTTTGCATTACACAACTTTTCCAGTCTTTTGTTGCTTCTGTCATAACTTTTTTACATATCATTTTTCAAGAAACAAAATGCCTCAGTTTCAACATTTAATAGGTTGTCATTATACCATTTCATATTGAATATAGTTTAAATGATTTGCACATCATTGCATTCTGTTTTTATTGAAATGTTTTGTTCAATTACCCAACTCCAAATAATTGTTGTTGTGAGTAAACATATGTAAAATAAGACTAGGATGAAGTTGCTTTTAGATGCTAATTATGTTTTTGTGTCCCAGGCCATTGATCTGGTAATGTTAAGATCGGGATAGTGGAAATAGATCTGAGAACATCCACTGCTTCGTTCTTTCTGGCATGTATGATGTGATGTGACGTCCATTTTGAGATGAGATCACGCACACGCATCCACACATTTGTTCTCTGGCATGTTACTGTGTGAACAGAGTTATTCTCACTATATTACTCCCAGCTGTATACAGTCACATCTCACACTACCTTCACATCTCACACTACCTTCACATCTCACACTTAGGAAAAAATCTTGTTTAGATTTTATCCTCAACAAGATTTGGTTTAGGACAACATATTACAGTACTTGCAATACCATGCAAATAAAGGAATAGTCCTGTATTTCGGCTATTGATCCCGCTATCTACTTCCCCAGAACCAGATGAATGTCTGGATACAATTGTTATGCCTCTGTGTGCAGTTTGAAGGCAGTTGCTAAATAGCACTAGTGCAATTGCGAACTACTATTGGCACAATAAACTATGTTCACTTTCAAAGGTTTTTACTTTCTCTTTGTATCTTGGCCGATTGGAATAACCCTAAACTGATGTCAGACATCTGTGAAACTAAATGTTCTATTAAAAAAAAACATATCAGTTTAGAAAAGACCCATTTTGTTTTATTAGACTTCATTTCATCCTCTACAGGAATAACACAGTATCTGTATTCTATTTTTAGCTTGCTGATACGTATTCTTTTTTTAACAAACTTGATAGTGTTAATGAAACTTCATTTCTCTCAAAGACACATGGAAATGTGAGATAACACATGGGACTGCACTGGAATGGGACTCCCAACTGTTCCCATTCTGGGGACCCACAAGTCTGACACAAAATGGCATACATGTTTTTGCATCAGTGAAAGATAAATACCTATTACAAAACAAAGTCCATTGTTAAACAGTAGGTAAAAAGCTTTAGATAACATCATTAGTCCTCTATTAGTAAACTGAGTAAAAGTCATGTATTAATAAACCTGCAGACAACAGGTTGAAAACCAGAAATCAAGAATGTGTCCATATTGTGTTTTGGTTCACATAGAGAAAAGTTGCTGTTCTCTCGTTGCAAAGGGTGAGGCTCCCGGTCACATATGTGCATACAAAAACACACACACCACACTCCTGGACTTTCCCATATCCCACCCCAGGGCGCATTCACCACTGAACCCAAGTCTGCGTCATCCCCGCCTGGGTTAGGCTCTCACCGACCCAGGCCTTCTACCAAAACCACCAACACCACCATCATCATCATCATCACAACAAGGACGATACTGGTAATAGGGATTGTGTGGATATATGTTTTAGGCACGCACACAGATTATTACTTGATGGAGAATATGTAGATCATGTAGAGGAGTTATCACTTAGTACTCCAGCTGCCGCTGTGGCTGCATATTGAGGTTACCCTGCAAACGTCAAATGGGGATCACAGCTACCAATTACAGCTGAACATCACTGCAGAGCCTGAGAAAAACTCCACAAATCCAGCCCACTCCTCAAAGCTGGGCGGGGGAGCTTGGCTAGAGGATTAGAGATATACCAATATGTCTTTTAACTCGGGCTGCAGAATTCCAGGAACCTTCTTATACTTTTTCCAGAAATCCCGGTGTGAGGATCATTGGAATCAGAAAGATAGAAATAAAAAATCTGGGATTTGTGGAATGGTTCATTTGAATGGTTATGGAATTTTTGCAAACCTACTTTGAACCCCTTTGGAGCTAGATGGGATATGGAGATTTTATCATAATAAAGAGCCAGGAAGTTTCTAAAACAAGGTCCCAATTGTATGAATATTGAGATTGATGTAATATCCTCTTCATTTGAGTTTCACAATAGTTCAGAAAATCCAAATGATTGATGACATCACAATAGACCACAAAGCTCTAAAAAGTCCCTCCAGTAATGGTTTCAAGGCCCAGAAAGCGTTATCTGTCTCCCTATTGTTGAAGATGGGGGATTTTAATTATTGAAGTGGCAACAGACTGAATCACTGTTCCCATCGCCTCGCAATCCCAGCGCTGATAAAACACATTCTTGGACACTAATTGGTCTGTGTTTGCTGAACTGTTTGTTCTACCTTAACTCAATTCATGAGGGCATGCGTGTTTATATGCGTGTCTATGTGTCTGAGGCGTTTGTTCCCACTTGCTAGTAGATGCATCACAGTACCCAGCCTCATATGGACAAAGGGCTCAAAGAAGTTCTCTCTCACATACACAGACACGCACACTGCATCGGACACCTGCCTTGCCCTCTGACAACCAATTCATTCACTGCAAAGGGATCAGAGAACCAGGGAGTGGAGACTTCAAAGCCACTTCCCCTCCCCAGAAAGGAGCTCTGATTCTGGGCCAGGGGGCTGAGTCTCTTCCTCTGCAGAGGCCTAAGAACCACTCAATGACAATCTATTTGACTCAACAAATATTTTTAGTGGATCACAACTTCCTTCACACACGCACACAGTCTTATTACGCCAAAGGACAATGGAATCCACAAGCCAGATGTGTTACTTAATTCTCAGCCCAGTCTGCTTATAATTTGCATTCAAAGCTTTGATACCACACCTGTTATACTCAAACTGCCACGCACGAGCTGCAAGTGCACACACACACACGTGCGCACACTCACAGGCACACACTCATTCACACTCGCTCGCTCGCACACACTTGCTCGCAGGCACTCGCACGCTCGCACGCACACGCTCACTCGCTCCCACTCCCACGCACGCACACTCTCGCACACACTCACTCACATGTACACACTCACTCACATGCACAAGTGTGTGAGTGCTTCCATTTTCCTCTCCAATATCTCTACAAACTGGCATTTAGAAAGATTGAGACTGACCTAGGACCATTTAGCTTTAACAAGAAAAAATAACCATGTATATAAGTATAGGCCTCTACCATGTTAGTATTTGTGTGTTATTGTTGTATCCGGCCAAGCTGCCCCGCACTGAATCACAATCTTAACATAGGTTTTCGCGGGACATACAGAAGACCATTCAAAAAATCTTAGGACACAAAGATGTTTGGCATATAGAGGGTATAATTAGCATTTATGCTAATCAAATTGCCATTCACTTTTCCTGTTACCCAACACAAGGTTGATATTTACCACTTAAACTAGCCGGCAAAATCTCAAATTGCATACCGGCATACTATATTCACAGCCTGAAAAAATTAAGGAAACACACAATCATCACAGTATAACACCAAGTCACTTAAACTTCTTGGATGTCAATTTGTCCCGTTAGGAAGCAGCGATAATAGACACAAAAACAAATTCAGAAAAAAACACATTCAAATTAGCATTAGACTACACTATGGATGGGGGAGTGGATGAGTAGTCTATAATGTAGACCAAATGTATTCTGTTTCACAAGCATTGATGAACATAATCAAAATCTCAAAAACCTGGGCCAAGAAACACTGGTTTAAACAATTTTGACAATGTAGGAAACAGTTTGTTCATTACAGAGATGCAAACACAAACATGCACTCATTAATACATTAATGGCCGACTCCAGGCATAAGCGTTATAAGCCTCCAACTGCTAGGAAGCCTATTATGGCAGAAATTTACTGAGCAGATGTATTGATTTATTATCAATACATCAGAACGAAAGCATCTTTTATCTGAACTTCCTGATACAGTTAAGTAATTAAAATTCTATCAAGCTCTCTGGAATGTATAAAAATGCTGAGCAGGTCCAGTTTACCATGAAGACAGTAAGAGGAAAGGGTCTAATGCCACATTAACACTGGGGACAAACACTGGTGTTTTACCATAAAGTCCATTTTTTTCGATTTCCAATGACACGGGTCAAGGCCAGTCGGCCAGTCGGCCACATGGCTCTCACTTGGTGCCAAGCCCCGGACTTTAGGATGGGGTTTGCGGATTGACGCGTTACGTGGTGTGAAACCGCGGCATTTTGTTCTCTTCCAATGGCGATGTGCATCGTTTGCTTTAGGCTTCTTGTAATGGTTTTCAAACTACCGAACAAACAGATCCCAGATAAAATAAAGAAAATGAAGCAACATTACGGGGAAGCAAAGACAACAGAAAGAGATGGAATGACCGAAGGTGATTCAATGCCATTGATTCAATAGAAAAAAAAGCGCAGAGACTGAGACGTAGCCTGCAGGACCTTTAACAACACAAGATTTCCACAGAATTCTCCTAAATATTTCTATTAAAGGCAGATAGTTTGGAAAAAATACTATTTAAACTGGTTTTATTATTTCGGTATTACTCAAACAGAGTATTGAAAACAAGATGACCATGGTGTTATTGTTAATTTTATTACCAGAAAAATATTGCATTTAATTTTTCATAACCAGAAAAACAAATTGCGTTGATAGTTTGCTTCTCCCTCCCCACATGAGCCCGTCCTTAATCCCTGGTACCAAATGTATAATGGAAACAGAAAAGTCTGGAGCCAACATTAGCATTAATCACCGGTCTAGCCCTGGTACCGAGGTAAAGCACCGGTGGAAACACGGCATTAGTGACTTTCAAAAAGAGTTCATTATTGGATATCTTCCAGGATGACAATGCCCCCATCCACAGGGCACAAGGGGTCACTGAATGGTTTGATGAGAGTGAAAATACTGTGAATCATAAGCTATGGTCTTCACAGTCAACAGATCTCAACCCAATTGAACACCTTTTTTAGACCGACATGTAAGACACCACTCTCCACCACAATCATCAAAACACCAAATGAAGGAATATCTTTTGAAAGAATAAAGTCCCATCCCTCCAGTACAGATCCAGAGACATGTAAATTCGATGCCAAGGAACATTCAGTTATTCTGGCAGCTTATTGTGGTCAAACACCTCATTGAGACACTATGTGTGTTTTGCCTTTAATTTGTTTGACAAATATAAGTATTTTCAAAGGGCTGAAAATAAGAAAACCTCTTTCAAGAGTGCTGATATGGAATCAGGTGCCCCTAGTCAATGCAATCATTTTCATTGTGAGGCAAGAAATTCAAGACCTTATATCTTTGAGCTATCTCTGAGAACAACTCTGTTAAGTGTCATCTCCTCCTTTGTGACCCTCAAGACACTTGGCTTCTCAGACCATCGTAAAAGAACACGTCCAATTGGTTGGAACAAATCCAAAGGGTGTCCACTTTATTTGCCTGTTTGAAAACGACCAGTGACCTATATGTACCTCAGAACAAGCGTCTCTTTGTTCAGCATTTTACCAAGTGAGTGGGCTGGACAAGGCGGTTAAAAATATCAGTTGGAAATGTACATTTTCCACTTCTTAATAAGTGATTGAACAGAACTAACTGGCATTTGCAAAGCTTTGGATATATTAATATATAATTTTCAATCTTTATAAAGTTAATAAACTTATTACGCTGGTCTTTTGACAGTGCTTTTCTGCTCACTACGGCTCATTATCTACCCTGCTCAGTGCATTTACCTGAGAGCAAAAAACCATAGACTATTTATACACAGACTCTAATGGAAATTTCTAAAGCCAGTTAGGGTATACCCACTTCTCCAGTCAGCACACCACTGATATTACCTGTGCGTATATATTAGGAATTTGGGATGATGCGCTTTCAGACGTATTTTGATGTTAGTAGTATTCAAATTCTGCGTTCACTAGTGGAAACTATGGAGGTACTTTTGTGACTTTTCAATAAAAAAAGAATTGTTCTGAAAGCAAGAGGCTTCAATGTAATACATATTTTTTGCAATCACATATTTAATAATAAAGGGCAAACAAATATTTTGAGAACAAAAAATGTTTTTAAAAACCAAACTCGCGATCAGTCACACTCTTTTGTTTAGACAACCCCTTTTGCTTGCACTGCAACTTTTTGATTTAAACTCTAGTTCTTAATTTGCATAGCTGACATGATGAATTATGAATCTCTGATCAC
Source organism: Esox niger (assembly GCA_016801105.1). Taxonomy (NCBI): domain Eukaryota; kingdom Metazoa; phylum Chordata; class Actinopteri; order Esociformes; family Esocidae; genus Esox; species Esox niger. The sequence goes on along the minus strand of JACXGJ010000046.1, from coordinate 101,027 downwards.
ATACTACCTACCTACTGCAAGTAGCCTATGTAAGCCTACTTCGTGAGTGATGAAGTACATACCGTTTAGTATAGTAAACTAGAATGTCAGTACTTGGATTGATTGGAACGTATTACCTAGTCATGAAAAATTTGTCTCAAAATGTAATTTTGTCACGCATTAATTAACATCATGCCATGTTTTAATATTTAGCTAGAAACAATGGAGGAGAATTGTTTTAAACTGACTAACATGTCTTATGAAGTTTACTTCCACCACAAATAGCATCTATGAACTGTATGCCCTTTGCCACTGTTTTTGGAAACTAATTTCAACCTAATCATTTTTGTTATAATCAGTTATTTCATCTAGTAAAGTATGTTTACTTCTATAGAACACTTATGCTGTGGCCAACAAAATAAAAATGTTCCCAAATTTATTTTCTCATTGTTTTATGTTTGGGAAAAATTGGACAGTCTCAGTCTTGTTCTTTTGTGGTCAAAATGGTCTGGGTTTTGTAATGGTCTTGACCTGCTCGGTCTTGGTCTGGGTCTCCAGGGTTGTGGTCATGACTCCATCTCCGTTCATAATGAAACCAAACCGTTTTTCCGTGGCCCACAAACCTTGGTACATACCGGACTGTGGGGCCACTATACCGTTGCATCCCTAAGTGTGCGTGTACTTGTTGCGCTTGCTTTATCAGCGTGATAAGCTATTAGTGCCTGAGCTGAAGCGTGCCTTGAAGGACATTGGGTCTGCTTGACCCCAGAGGAGTGAACAACACCCCAAAACTACACCCCAAAGCTCACTCTTGCTCTTGTCTTGACTCTGGCGCTTCTTCCAAATCTCAGCATCCATTAATGTTCTCTCTAACCATCTACTCACCGGTTCTTGCAAGCTACAATTCTCTGGAGAAAGGCCGAAATATCTTCAAAAGTCAGCTCAGTCCACGGACTGGCTGGGAGGTGTGCTCTATTAACTCTTCAACTATGTATCTTCTTCTCACTAGTACGTAACTCACCAATGACTTCTACACACACATGCACACACATGCAAAAAACTGGAGACTGGGACAAATTAAGCAACAAACACCTATTAGCAGTCTATAGTCAGCTTTCAACAAGACCTTGCAAGTTGGATTCAGCAGACTTCACAGGATCTTTACACAGAGAAACCAGAGTATGCAGGATCAAACACATGCAGAGCACTCAAACCCCCCATTGTTGAGTGGGATGGTTTTCTCACAGCGGAAGTACCAAGTGATGTGGAGGACTTAAAATTGGGGTAAACCGCGCACAATACCCCCCCACCCCTGCTTCAAAGTTAAAGCAGCTTTTTCATGATTTACATTCCGCCAGGTCTTTCTGGGCAACGTCTACTGTAAATGATGACACAGTACAGAGGTGTGAGGGAATAACAAGCAAGGAATGATCATTGTGATGCACATCTTTTCTTCTTTTCTAGCATCAAGTCAACTCTCTCTCGCTCTCTCTCGCTCTCTCTCGCTCTCAAAAAGAGATGTACTCTACACAAGAACAATAGTGGATCCTTTTGGATCAGTTTGATGACAACTCTGATGACAGCTTTAGCGCTCATCAATCGATGTTATATTAGATGGTTGAGTTGGGTCTCTGTATAATATGAACATCACTGTTTCTTTTTTAAAGTTCTCCTGAAGAAACTCCCAGATTATCTGACTTCCCTTAAAGTTGAAACAATGGAACACGGAATGAAAACCCAGAATCGGATTGTACTATATATGCCAAAAATAGCTTCTGAAGTAGGTAACACCTGTTTGAATTCTGATGATCCACAGATAAGGAATACACTGCAAAAATGTTCAGGCTTGAATGCCATGTGTCTTTAAGCACTGTGGAACACCTGCACATGAGAGTACATAGGAGGTTGTGGGAGGTTGGAAGAACAAAAGACCAGACACACCAAGCACTACTGTATATATACAGTGGATATAAAATTTCTACACACCCATGTTAAAATGCCTGGTGTTTGTGATGTAAAAGAATTAGACAAAGATAAACCATGTCAGAACTTTTTTAATCTTTAATGCGACCTATAATGTGAACAATTTAATTGAAAAACAAACCGAACTCTTTGAGGGGATTATTATATATTTTTTACAATAACCTGGTAAAAACGTGCATAATTGTGCACACCCTCTTATAACTGGGGATGTGGTTGTGTTCAAAATTAACCAATCACATTCACACTCATGTTAAATAGAAGTCATTACACACCTGCCATCATTTAAAGTGACTCTGATTAATCACAAATAAAGTTAAGCAGTTCTAGTAGGATTTCTTTAAATTCAACCACCCTGTTCCCATTTGGGTCAAAACCGGCTGGTTTGATTACAATGAACTATTTAGACTCTATATAAAATAACTGGCAGATGGATGAACTGCCTTAAATGACTCTGTTGTAAACCATACAATTGTTCTGTTGTATCTCAAAGCCACAACTGTTCGACTGGTACACACATGCAGAGGAGCTCAGTGTCTTTCCCCAGAATTTCCCATTTCAACCCCAATTCTCCTAATGCTCCAACCATACTAGCCTTTACTAAAGATGTAGAGAATAGGGAAGGAAAACCAGGAGAGGGAGATATTTCAGTGGAATTAATTAGAAATGAGACAGAATCAAAGGGAGAACTGATGAGCAATATCTGAACAGCCCCATTGTTCAGTGTGAAGGACAGCAATTCAAACTTTGCTCTTTGTCTGTGATCAATGAAACACTGTGTACACAGTCCACACATATCAAACTCGACACTTCTGAAGAGACAGAGACATGAAAGGGATATTGGGTTGGCCCCTTTAATGCCAGTTATGTTTGCTTTCCATGGAAATAGCGGTGGTACGGTACTATCAATATCCCTATTGAGCTATTAGCCTTTCATGTGTTTCAAAGACCACCTACCCTCATCCTCAAATAATAGCGTGCAGACACACTGAAACCTACACGCACACACACATATTAATTATACAATGCCACATGCTATGACCGAGTGTTGCCCTCACATGGTCTTTCCCAGTGTCATGCCTTCTCAAATCCGCCACTATCCAGCTAGCTGGATGACCCATCTGACAAATCAGAGTTCCACCCCCCTTCCCCCAAGAAACACACACTGGGCGAGGGGAGTGTCAAGCTCTAAAGAGGATGGCAGTAAACTACAGCTAATCAGGTCCAGCCTTCCATTCTGTCAGCAGCCATATAACCCATCTGACACGCCATGTTCACACACACAAACATAAGGTGCGTACCTCAAAGAGCCTGCACTAAAACCTGCACATTACAGGCCCATCCTTGTATTCCCATATACACACACTCTCTCACTTGCACACCCCGTGACATGTCCGGCCATGGGTTACAAAGCTGTCTGTGTTGTCTCCATTATGTCACTCTGATAAAACATGGATGCAATTATTACACATGCCCCTATTTCCATTGGAAAGTTAGGCTGATTCAGAATGCAGCAAGTGAGTCTGTGTGTGGAAGAACACTAGCCACTGGTGTTCAGTGGAATTAAATAAAGAGACAGAACCAAAAGAGAGAACAAGGAACAGTTTAATTCTACAAGGAACTGTGCCTTCCTGTGTCAATCTACTGTGCAATGAAGCAGTATTTATTTTGTGTGTGTATACAAGTGTTTCTTTCTGAAGCTCTCAGGCTATAGGCTGAGGTTGTGGGGGATTTTTCTATAAAATGCATTTATAACCTTATACTTATGAAAATATTAATGTGCAATGTATAATCACATCGTTTTATTATAAAGATATTAATGTGGAATCCACAAACAGAAAATAACTTCTGGGACAGGACGAATTACACATACAGACTATTTCTATATTCATCATAATGTATGTACGAAGTGCATTTGTTTTTAGAAAATAGTGGTTGATTTTCCACGACAAGGTGAATGTAAAATCAGCTGCTAGTAACCAATGTTTACCAGAGGGTCCCAAGGCAACATAGTTTAGATGATTGGCCTTAGCCCTACCCAGGTGCCTTCTGACAGGAAATATAAACACATTATGCGTGTCTGCCAATCTCTCCGGGGGCACCTGTTCAGACATTCCTGAGCCAATGACACAAACACCAAGAGGGCGTGCGTTTAGAGGGTGATATCTGCATCACTATGACTAAAGCCTGTGTGGACCCAGCTGTTACAGTTCAATGTGTATGACGCATCTTTGACATCCTAAAACAGACAACCTCACAGTGCTGTGCCAGCGATTACAACTTTTAAAATGAAAGACAAAGTCAAAAGCAAAAATAGGTCCAACAACAAGAGAGGTATGAAATCTTAGTAGTAATAAAATTGTATTGGTTAAAGTCCATTTGCCTTTTTACTGCTCCAAGGAAGGTGTGCTTGCTGTGTCAGCGAAGGCTTGCCCCAATCGTTACCAAACATGCAAAAGTAGCATATCCCAAAAGAGACTGAATGCATGCCAGAAAGGGATGAAGGAAAGAAGGAAGGAAAGGTTCTTGGGGAGTAGAGGGTGCGTAAGTGAGGAGCACCTCTCAAAACATTCACTTAGGGAATACATGCTGGCTAACAGACTTGTCAGCCATTTCGGCCTCTGTTCTAAATAGCATCCTAACCCCTTTATAGTGTACTACTTTAGAATAAGGACTCCTGTAATATGTAGTGCATTAAATAAAGAAAGTCATTTCGGACAAGTTGGCTATTTGAATAGCAGGGTGTGTGTAAGAATAAACACCTAGCCAACCCCCAGCCACTCTTCCCCCTCTTCTCCCCCCACCCTTGGGACTCTTTTTAGGGCTCTGGTGGGTGGAGGATGTGCTAAATTTGAGCCTGATCCATCACATTGCAGTTATTGACTGTTTAGTTACAGAAACCTGATTTGTCTGAACAACGTGCCACTTGTGGAAGTAATGTACACAATGTAAAAATGTAACAAAAAATAATCAGTCTCCTTTGAAGTAATGTGAAAACCTGGGATGGAAACCAAGATGTTCTGTCTGTTATGATATTGTAGCCTTGAGACTGTGCCTGTGGTGAGAGAGAAGTGTGTGTGTGTCTGCGTAGTAGCCCTTCATTATTTATTTCCTTACAGAATCACAGCCGGCAAGAAAGGCACTGGAAAAGATGCTTATATCCTGAAACGAAGTAACATAAATGGGATTTAATATAATGTAGCCAAAAAGGATAAACAACTTGAGTTTTATTGTTTATTGCTTAGGTGAAATTTGGGTTTACGCGAATCTTATACTGTTAGCCTGCAGTCTGGAACACACCAAAACTGTTGGGAACAGCTTGACGCTAAAACAGCCCTTTCGCTGCATTTGAAATACACCCACGGGAATACAGTTGTTTGAGAAGCAAAGGACTAACAAATGTACACTGGAAAGCCTTTTTAGGCAAATAATGTCTCAACATATTGAAGATCAGGTTGCTTTGGTTGATCTCACATTGTTAATTTGTGAAAGCTCATGTTGATTTGATAATTAGCAGTAAAAGGACGAGGTATTACATAAAAAGCATTTCTAAAAAGAAACATTTCCTCAGACTACATGCAACACAATCTCAACAGCTAGTCTATCTCCCTTTTTTCCATATATTTCGGTACCTCGGAACCCCCAACCCCCACCCCTCTTTAGTTACGGCACCTCCTGATGACATGGGTGAAGTTTTGGAAACACCACTTGTGTGGTCAGGATGTGGCTAGCACCTTCCAGAAGACTCTCCAGTCTTGATTTAATAAACCCAGAGTAAAGCCTGGAACCCATAGCTCTCAGCTTGTTCACCAGGTTGTGTTAATTTGTTCAGGAGGAAAAACCGGTACTGATCCAGAGGGCAGGATTACAAATAGCAAATTTTCATTTTTATGCTCCATTGCAAAAAGTTTGCAATCACTTTGTACTGTGTGCCCAAAAGAACACAATCCATGTAGAGTATTTCTTAGCGGCTGAAGCTTGGTATCCTCACATTTTCTCACCGTGCTGTGACTGAAATGCATCTGTGCCAATCTGCCCACTGTTTTTCTTCTTGCCCTCACACCCCACATCTCCGGGGGAACCCCAGGTTTGCTGAGTGCTACACAGAAGCTGAGGCTCTTGGGAAGTTTCTCTCAGCTTACAGAGTAAGCGGTTTGGGTTGGGGTTTGGCTTGCCCAGTTTCCCAGACTGGTTTCCCATTCCTTTTTCAGTGCTGGATTTCTTCAAGAATTCTGCCAGAGGCCTAGTTTTAGCAAGCATTCCCTCTATTCAACCATTACCACATGCACACACATGCACGCTTTGTTTACTATTCCTGTAAGGGTTTGAATTATTCATTCAAAATCCTGTTTTCCCTAAACTCAACACCTGAACCTAATCATAAAAATATCCCCAAAACCAAACGTATTCTAACCCTAAGGTGGACTGGTACTGACTAATCCGTGCACCTGGAAGCAGTGACCAACAATATGGCGCAACACTAAGTCCAGCAGCAAGCTAATATCTCCAGCATCAGCTGTACCCACTCACCGGTAAAGCAGTTAGCTAACCATCTCCCTGCTGTGGTCGATACCTAAAAATAAAAAAGGCCTCCGGCCCGCCGGATGCTTATGGGTGTTTGGAAAATGTCTGCAACTTGGAGAAAACTTGTATGTTTGGAACACAGCCGGGATCTAGTGGAAGCCCAGAAGGCAGGGAGGGGTCGATAATATATGCTAAAAATGGCATGCTGTCCATCTGTTATTATAATACAAACATGCAACACACATACACACACACACACACACATCATTGTTCTGAAGATCATGGAGAGATGGTGATGGCATTATGATATGCATTTGGAAGATAATCGCTATAAAAGTTGTTTGTCAATTTGCACACACGGTGTAGTCAAGATTTGGCTTCTACATTTAACCTTTCCGTCAGAATTGGAGAGACGCAGAGAACTATAATGGTAAACGGTTTTGCTCAAGGAGCGAGCAGTAGATTTTACATCTTGCCAGCTCTGGTACTCAATCTAGCAACCTTTCCGTTGGGGGAAGGTCTATGTTCTGTTAGAACACTGAAGAGGCCTCTATTTATCTGAACCTATCTATGGGAGCAGTAGACAGGGTGTGACAGCTATCCATGAGGGAGTCCAAACACAAGACCGACAGTGTCAAGGTGTAGGTAACACATGATAAGAAATAAAGACAGACTAGCCTATTTATAAATAAGGACTGCCAAAACATCCAATCTTATTAGATGTTTCTATGGTCTACCAAAGAACACAGTAATTGCGCTACAACTACACAGAAACGTGAACACAGACACACACACAAGCAAACAGCAAAATGTCAAAAACACATTAAAAACACTAGTGAGTGGCTGGTGTAATAAGAGGTTGAACCAACTAGACCGGACTAGCTGCCCCAGAATTTCTACCAACACCCCCCGAACATTCAACATTCTGACTGGCCCATGCAGCAACCTGCCTTAACACAGGGAGCCACAGACACACCACATGTTGGTAAATGTATTGCAACTCTCCCACTTTGCTGTAATCAAAGAACTATGCTGAGGAGAACCAATTCCTCTCCATCTCTCTATAAGTGTCATTTTGTTTGTATTTCCTGTCTTGTCTGTCTCTGTCTATAGGTGTCGATGTCTGTCTGTCTGTCTGTCTGTCTGTCTGTCTGTTGGTTTCTAAGTGTCTGTCTGCGTCCGTCTGTGTCTTACTCTTTGTTTCTGGCTAGGAGTGACTCTGTCTTTGTCTGTCTGTCTCTTTGTTTCTGTCTTTTAGTCAGATATCAGTCTGACTCCCTGTCCCTATGTGTGTGTTGACATGAAGTATGTGCGTATTTATGCACCATGGAGGTCTCTACAGGCTGTCATGAAGACTCAGAGGAAATGGATGGCTGTCTTTGTCTCTGATAATGACACGGCACTCACTACCTGAAAAGACATAGATAACACATTGAAAGATAACACATACGTCAATATTGTTCTTAAGTAGAAATGGCTCAGTGCAGTCTGCAGAAGCTTCTTGCTACTGGTCTGGGAATATGAAACACAGCTAAGGAATGTGCAGGTTTCCACCATGGCTCTTGGCATGTCCACCCGTGTGTTTTTCAGGGGGCTACATTGACAAACTTTGCCGATGACTTGTTGGTTGTCACTCAACTATTTACGATGGACCACTGTTCTTGAAGCTCCCAGGCATACTGTGACCCCACCCCTCCCCTCCGACCCCATTGCGTTCACCCTGAAAGGATGCCTCTGTAGGTTAACTTTGCTTAAGCTTGTCCATAAATCCGGGTCCATAAATTCGCTGTAGACAAAAGCGGAGACTTGTCGGATAACTCAGCTAACCATAAAAAAGGTATTGTGACCCCATAACCTTCATAATTTTAAACCTGTCTTGGCAAGTGTGCGGCAGCACTTACTAAATGCCTTTTACTATGCTTCTGTGCCAAGTGACACCATAGACCCTATGCAACCGGGTTGCCTTTGACGCTCGTTTTAAAGCGCTGTAAAAAAAGAAGGGGATTCGTCAGTCATGCAGAGGTGAGACGGCCATAGGTGGTGTGTCTCAATGTAAAACATGCAAGGAATAATGAAAAGACTTGTTCAAAAAGGCAGAAATCAGTCACACTTTACAGACTCTGTAAACAACCTCCCAAACTGAACAGAACTTTTGACCAGGGTGTATAGGGGAAGCGTGGTGAAACGGCATGTGTGGGACTAAGTGAGCAAGTGATGATCTCCAATCTCCCTGTTTCGTATATTGCCCTGCTTCCTATAAAGACATCATAGGTGGAAACACTTACTTTGTCAGGTGTGACTGCCAAAGGCCACTTCATTTGAAATAGTAGCTTGCATGTGTTTGGACTGGAAATTCTCTAGAAAGTGTCTATTACTACACAGGGTTAAGACTTAAAGCTTTACATTTCTTTGCACCTCATTTTCTGCAACAGACTTTAGAAAACTTTATAGTTAAATGTATTGGGGGTTTTCTGAGAATTCAGAATGTAGTCTGAAGAACTATTTGCTGAATAATGGGATGTTTTTTCATGACTGTTCTGTATAAGTGTGGTGTAGTGTAATGTCAACATGCCCATACTTAGTTACTGGAACATTTTTAAGAGGCTGTGTTCTAGAAATCATTGCAGGGTGTTTGCATTTTTATTTAAATATCGTCTGAGTGACTTCCTCTGCCGTCACACCACTGTTCCCCCGTCTCTCTTTCTCACACACACACACACACACACACACACACACACACACACACACACACACACACACACACACAAACTATTGTTCCTCCTTAATCCACACAAAAGAGCACCAATCGTTTTAATACCAATATCCAATACAAGACTGTCTTTCCAGAGAATAGAGGAACATGGGCTGCTGTGGTGGTGTTGGCTCTTTGGCTAGTTGGATCATTGCACTGTCTTTGACCCAATTGCCCAGCACGATAACACTGATAGCCCATATAACAGACAGACAGATGTGGATAATGATAATGCACAATGACATGAGACCACAAAGCCGCAAACGCATTCCATACAGGGCAGACACACACGTGAACAGGAGTACTCAAAAAGTCACACAAATGTGCATTTATCAACCCAGCCTCAAGTGTGTGCAACCAAGCAATACGTATCCAAACCTGTGCACATCTCGCCCACGCACACACGTGCACATGCGCGCGCGCACGCACACACACACACACACACACACACACACACACACACACACACACACACACACACACACACACACACACAGTTTTGGTTTTGGAGCGGAAACAGAGTGATTATGAATAATCTGGAGTCTACACAGGAAACAGTGGGGGGAGGGGCCATCGGCCCTGCAGCCTGATTGGTGGTTAATGGCCATGGTAATTGTCCATGTCTAATAACAGCAAATCATTTATTTTACAATGTGACAAATGCAAAATTTTCCCTCTAATAGATTTGATTTTTAATTGGTTTTACAATAAAACAATGAAAATATATTATGACAGTCTGTGTAATTGGCGCAGACTGTCACAATGTCATCAGACACTCAGCTACTATGTCATCAGAGAAGATGATGAATAATTGGCAATAACTGATTTTAACAGGCCAGCGTGAGGAGACTTGAGTGCTTCCTCAAAGTCAAAGTATTTTACTTATCAAATACACTGAATAACATAGCTTAATTCTGAACAATTACATTCTTGTGACAGGGCACATGACATCTATGCAGTAAGCATTGAGAAATGTATAAAGCCAAAATATAATTAATATTGTAAACTAGCTGCAATACGAAAGGGTATTGAATGGGGTACATAGAAAATATGGATAGAAATAATATAAATGTGTAATATGCCTATGAATGTTACATTAAAATATGCTAATGTACATTGAATGTAGATAGAAATTCATCAGAGCATTTTAAATCACATGAACATTTTCTATGTACATTCTACGTACATACACCCCCATCAACCCTTAGCTCCCACTGCAATGCATCTGCAGAAACTGCATCCCTGCTTTCTCACCGCTATCTCCTATTTTCTGTTCCACTCTGGTCTACTCCTCTTCCATGTCCCCTGTTGGCTCTCTACTCTCTGTACCCTTCTGTCCCTCACTATCAAGAATCTTGTCTCATTCCTGCCTACTAAAGTAATGTGTAAACTTATAAAAACCCAAAGCATAACATTTAAGAGATGGTAATAATCATTTTCTCCTAATTAATTAGGTTATTCAGGTTCAAGTAAATACATAATTCTTTCAAATTTTAAAGTTGCCTGACACTATTGTCCCGGCTCCACCTATCTCTTTTGTTGCAACAGCATAAACTATTTATTGATCTGATGAAAAATCACATAAAATATAATCACATTTAATGTTGGACGAACAACTAGCTAGCATGGCAAAATAGTACTATTAGTGTTAGCTAGCAAAACTTGCTTTACCTAAAACATCTGTTTCTCAATACATCTCAATATAACTGGGGATACAATAGTGGCAGCAATTTTGATATATTGCATGGTGGCAATGTTTTTGCCAGATTGCTACAGTACTGCAGTTAGACAAATGTATTGGTTCAATTTGAAAAAAAATAAAGATGCACTATGTAGGATTTTTTCAGTAAAAAAACTAAACAATTACAGTTTTTTGCAATTACTCACCAAGTGGTTCTGCACCAATTCCTGATAGAATCACTGTATCGAATAAAAAAGATAATCATGATTCAAATGAAATAAGAAAAATGAAATGACCTGTTCTCAGAACTCAGAGTTGATGATGTTCTTCTTTGCATTGCTAACGTTAGCTTAGAGTTCCTAATAGCTAGCTAAAAAGAGTTGGTCAAAGTCAAGACATGTTTTGATTTGCCATTTTCATAGTGTATGCTGTAGTAGACAAGCGAGGAACTGACTGTTTGTTTTCCTGGTCTCTAGCTGCCATTACAGTTTCTTACAGTAAGCAAATTTCAGTCCTTACGGCTTACATATGCTATATATAATATCATCCAGGTAAAATGCAGGTTCACAAAATAAGCCAAAGAGGAAAGCTTGCCTCACAGAAGGCAATTGGCTGGAACGGGTTTGGCTGGGAAGTAGCATTATGCTCCAAACATAAAATGACATTCCACAGGCACTTAAATTTGTTTTGTTTTTTACTGAATAAATCCTCATAAAAAAAGATATTTGTTGTGCTGGTATTTTGGGTATCACTCTGATTGGCTGTTGGTAGAACAAACAATATAAAAAACAGCAAAGCGTAAAAAACATGAATCAATACAATTCTTCTGATTAATAACTGTTAACCTTCTCGACAGTACTGAATATTAACATTGACTGACTAATTAATAATTTTATCTAAGCCAACCACATGGGCCCCCCGGGCCTGGGCCCAGGACAACGTTAACGGATGTCCCCCCTGTCGGCGTGTCTGGTTAATGACTCTTCGCCCAGAATTTCTACAATATCAAAATGTCCTCAATTTGAGCCATGTCTCCAGACTCGATTGTTGCTTCATCTTTGTTGATACAGGAAGTCAAATCTTGCCATAATTTACTACTCTGTTTAGAACCCTCCCACCGCCATCCAACCAATCACCATTTGTGCCACTCTGTGGTTGAAATACGCATAGCTACGTGGTTTTAGAATTTTGAGCTGGCGCCTGTAGCCTATGCAGCCTGGCTATGCGGGCATTGGCAGTACTCTGCGGTGTCCGTGGATCCTACGCAGACAGGTTTGACATTGAAGCATATATCGGCTCTTAGAGATAAATCTAATCAAGCAGATGCAAAAACAGTATTAGTTTCCTATAATGGAAGAAAATGATATTACAGTTTCCTTTTTGTGTAAAAAAATTTAAAGAATAACTTTTTGGGTTGCTCTTAATGTTAAGGATCTCAATGTCATATAAACATGAAACCAAAGTTTGATATGTAATTTTTAACAAAAATATCTAATATTATAATAGTCAAACTTGTAATTTCTGTGGAATACAGTTGTGCGGTTTGGTGCGCTTGTGCTATACAGCTTAATAACTGTTTGACTGTGGTTCAAATGGCTAACAATTATTATTTTGGTTAAAAACAATGTATTCCATTACTCTTTCAACCCTGCGCATTTGTGCATTATGGAGCTAGGCTGGCTTGGCTTTTGGAAAAGTGCTGTGTGGAAAAGCCACTGACAAACAAAAATGGCAGTATTTATGTTGAATACTTTGAGTGTTTAGTCATTTGTACTTCACATGACTAAACTATAATTTTATCATTTTTGTAAAGTGTCATTGGCGGTGGAGTAAATTAGAATAATCATACCCAGCACGATTTGCAATTGCTTAATTTTAACATATGCATTAGAATTTTTGTTCTTTAGTATCCAATGCAATACACAGTCAGCAAAATCAACTAAGGTAGATAAAGGACCATATATCGTAGCCATAGTAAAAATGTCACTATGGTCCTCGCACACATTTACACAATTTATTTACATTAAACACAACTTCCCACTTAATTTAAATATAATTACAATAAACATATTGTAATTTGTGTCCATCTCTGCACACACACAGCCGGAAGACCCGATGCCATGTGAAAAGCCATTCTGTCAACAATACACTAACTGCAATTCCACTTTTACATGTGTTAGGTGGAAATTATTGTAACGCTACAGGTAGCTTTAGCACTACATGTGCATTTTCTATGTTCAGCTATATTTGCTGCCCCGTTACTGTCCCCCTGCTAGTTACCCCAGTATTCTGTGGTTGTTTTAGTCCCTCAAACCACCAACACAAAGGTTTTGTTCTCAGTTTCCAGATAGTATCCAGAGATCTACCTGAATGATCAAATGACTACAGAAACGACCATACAGAATTACCACACACAAAATCATATAAACTCCTCAAACGCTCTCAAAGATGCTAACTACAACAAACCAGGAGAAGAGAAAGACAGATAAGAATACATCAAAGGAAAGGAATGCAGAGAGAACCAGATTTTCATGCCCTACATACAATTCCTGTAATTGTTCTCGCACACACACGCGCACGCACGCACGCACACACAAATGTCAAGTTTATAAGATTATACAACTTTCATACAAATTTCTCTCAATGGTATTACCACTGTCAGTGTGTTACTATTTAACCATTCACCACTTCTGTTTATCACATTGCTATATAGAAAAGTCAGAAAAGCTCTGGTGCTTTTCTTACAGTAAATCTAGTTGAGAGCAGACACAGGCTTGTGTTTATGTTCTGCAAGGAGCTGGGAAGCCATTCCTACTTCATCATCTCTGCTTACCATACAGCCAACTTTCCTAACTGGCGAGGGGGGTGGGGTCAGCCAAGTGTCAGGTTATTATGTATGTGTGCGCGTGTGTTTTTTGTGTATTTTACAGTATACCTGGGCTGGAGAATGCAGTTTACTCAACATTTTTCAACCAACAAAGAGGTCCTTGATACTGTCACAAAAACACGGTATTTTTGTTCATAAAAATAAGAAATGGAAAAGGAGTGAAAAACTGGTTGAAGGGAAAGAAAAACCATGAAACTCATCAAGTCTTCAGATTTTCCATTGTACTGGAAAGAGATTGTCTGTCTTTACACACACACACAACCCTAACCTTATCCTCAATAAAGTAACATTTATGCCTAACCTGAGAGAGAGAGAGAGAGAGAGAGAGAGAGAGGCATCAGGGTTGCTCCACATCCCAGACAGTAAGTGGTATCTTAGAGTTTATCTAGGGGTGGGCTGACTGCAACTTTATCCTTCTTACCCTCTAAACTGCACTTTTGACTATCTCTTCATCCATAACGGGTCTGTCCAAAACAGGCTGAGAGTTCATCAGAGAGCACAACGAAGGGCAATTAGTGTCAATCCCCTGGACACAAAGATCTGTTTCCAATTATACAAAGCCTACTCGCTTCTCCCTCTCTCCCCTAGAGCACATCCTCCATCTCATCTCCCACTAAAGTCCGATTCTCCACTGTTTCTCTTCTATCATATCACATCTCTTCATATTTCTTAATTTAATTATTTACAGAAAAGATCTAAGCAACAATAGATAGAATAATAACTATCTACTGTTTATTCAGTTTCCTAAAACAACACACGGACCTCTCTCTCTCACGCACGCACGCACACACGCAAGCACACACACACACACACCCACCCTGATCTGATAAGTTATTAAAATTATAAAAAGATACAGCCATGCCGCCCACAAAATGGGCCTCAACTGAAGGTAGTAACTGGCTGGGATCTGGTTTGGGGAAGAACCTAAACATACGCGCACACACACAGCATGCTGGTTTATGCACATCAACAAATATTTCAGTGATTATCAGTATTAATTGTTCAACCAATATGGGATGGTTAGTCAAAGAACAATTGGTATGGCTACAGATGCAATGACATAATTTGAGGCAATTTGCTACAACAGAAATGCACAGTGAAAGTGCACTGATACAAGTTTAGTAGGTGAGACCATTTCAATACAAAATATACAACAAAAAATTAACACCCTCCTTGTTCTATTTTCTGCAACAACAGAATGATCAGATTAAGATTAGAAAACATCTGTGTAGGTGAAATTCCAATAAATATTTAGTTGTATCCTAAATTAGAGGCAATAGTAAATATCTGCAGAGAAGCTGGACTTGAGGTCCCAATGTGAGGACAACCTGCTAGGTGCTCTCAGACTCCCTCCATCTGAATGGAACATGCTTTTCTTTAACAAAATCCTCAGAATTCCCTGAAGGTTTCGTGCATTTCTTAACAGCTGGTTTGACAGCAAGTGCTGAGCAGGAGAAACGGGGCCTGTTAAGGCTATGACCTGAAAGGTACCCCATTCATTACATTGATCCTTATAGGCTATGGGCCATGTTCAGATATAGTGCGCAACTTTGTATGCCATGTGGGTGTTAGCTGTACTCATATCCAAGACACCAGGGGGAATGGCAAATGTGTTTAATGCAAGGATTTTCTTTTGCCTGGCATTCTCCTTCTCTTTTTCCTGTTCATCTCATCCTTCTCTCCTTCTTACCTCCATTCTCAAAACATCCATCCCAGCGTTGTGTTATTGTTGGTTACCTTCCCAACCTACCCGTAATTTCCTGTCTGGAAAGTGTTGCCGTGGTGATCAGCGGTGGGTGACAAGGAGCAGGGGTTGCCTGATAGCTTTGCGTAATGTCTGGTCACAGCCGAACGTCATGTGATAATTGGCCGCACAGCACTGAATGTCTGAAGATTACCCTTCACCCTAGAGCGTTCTACATCATATCTTAACCGGACAAGCTTCACCAGAAAGGGCTGAGGATAAATCAGGGAGGAAATATTATGCACTTGGATCTAAGTTGTGAAGCCCAAAGAAAACAAATTACAATTAAATTCAGGGTTCTTCTATGGCAGATTCAGTCACACAAGCTCTTTAATTTGCTGCTGACCCCTCTGGTTCCTGCTATCACTCATCCGCTTGGTAACATGTCAGTCATTTAAGAGATACTTATCCAGAGCAACATATGGATGGAAAAGGGGTTCTTTACCTTGTCAGCACATGATTTGGTGTCTGGTTAGATAGTCTAACCGCTACGCCTTCTGTCTTTCTGTCTCTCCCTCTCAACACAAGTGGCACTGTGGCAGACCTGTCTACTAGCCAAACTCCACACCAGGGTTATGAGATACCTAGTACCAAAGTCTCAGTTGAACACAACTGCCATCTAAGAGAAACCCATCAGGCCAGCTAGATTCTGATCCAAACCCTCTTCACACCATGAGCGTGTGTGATTTGTGTGTGTAGAGCCGTCTGCTGTGTTGCAGAGGAACCATTAACTGAGACAAAATGCCTTCCAGGTTTCTATTTACAAACCATCTCTTCCCCACCAACCCCCCCTCCACTCCCTCTCCCTCTCCCCTACCTGACTCAAAGGGAAATAGTCATACATCTTGCAACTTCTTGCAGCTGTCCTGCAGCTACTGGACATGGCATACTTTGGCCCTTTGAAAGCTCAGCTTTCCAAGGTAGCTGGGGATGTCAACATATTTGATAATTCTTACATTGTACACAAATCTGAATTTGCCGGAGTATTCCCCTACCCATATCAGCAGTGGAAGGAAATGCGCTTTGCAGAAGAAGGATTTAAAAAGCGTGGCCTCTTCCCTTTTGACCCTTGAGCCATTGATGGGTCTTTTTTATACTGTCTCGGTCACTGTCGGGTCCCAGCAGCAACCCCTCTCCAGCAACCACAGGGGGACCCTCCACACCAGGTCCAACACCACTCCCTACTTCCCTCACTGCCCCAGTCCCCAACCCTACCCGCCTAACTGCCCTAATCCTCATCCCTACATCCCTAGCTGATAGCAAAGGACCTGGTGCACATTCTCACCACCCTGGGGTATGGGCCAGACCAATATTGGAGATTCCCTGTGGTTGCCACATGCCTCACCAGGGAAGACTACACACGCCAGTGGAAGGAGAGGTGTGAGAAGGAAAGGGCTGAAGCAGAGGAGAAAGAGCGCCATGCAGCCCTCAGAAAACAAAAGGCACAGGAGTGGGCTGCCATGGATGAGATCATCAAAACCCTGGACACTTTGCTGCTGTTGGGCCCACTCCTGAAAGCAACATCACCATCGCCAAAGCCTCTCAGTGTCTAACACCAGTAAGGACCTGCCAGGGCCCCCAACTGCAAAGGAACTGTGGTTCAAAAGTACTACTGTTTTATAGACTGATGGTTGACAAAAACGAATTCTCCCTCTACAGCTCAACCAAAGCTCCACCAGCTACCTCAGATACACCATCCATGGCACCATCCTCAGGTGACCTTTATGTCAACTTCAGTTGTTGCTGTGTTATTTCTATATTCAGAAATATATGTTATTAACATTTTTATTTGTTTTTCAAATCAAAGAAGATGATAGTACTTCCTTCTGCGGCCAGTGCGGGGAGAAAAATACACATGCAAGCTCCCCACACAAGCAACTGCTCAAGGTGTCATGGTTGTGTTGATATGTCTATGGAAGTTTTTTCCATTGTCAGTGTGTACAGTGGGACCCAGAGGTGGCTGTAGAGCTTGGTTTTCTAAGTTATTTTTGTGAAATTATTGGGATGGATGTTGAGATTTAGTTATTTTATTGGTATGTATTTATTTGATAAAATATATCTTTATTAAACCTATGACATGCATATTTCTTCACTAACTTTTTATTTCTCTAACTTTCCAAAGTGCATCACTGCAATGCCTTTAGTCTAAGATTTTGTCTATGTTAATCTGCATCACTAAATCTATTATTTAATTATTATGATTGACTGTATAGCTGTATGTTTTGAATAAAAAGTTACACTTTGACCGAAAGACAAAATACATCTGTAAAACCAACTATACATTTTGGCTGCAGCATAAAGAATTTGGTCAAAGAATACTCAATTAGTATACTCAGTAATTTTTTTCTTAATCAGAAGGTTAGCACAGTAAACTTTCAAGTAAACTCTTCAGGAAAGGCTATGATGTGTCACTTGTAACGAAAATAAAAATGTAATGTAACATTACTGAACAAAACGTTATGGTGGCCGATAATAAGGGAAGGTGGCCAATAACGGGGGTCGTAATTTTTTGCTACGTCATCAACCAACTATTGAAAAATATTAATAATTCCAATTAAATTTCAGAAAGGATAAATAATGACACGCTAACTACCATTTGTATGTTACTATTAATCGCTAAAAATTGACAACTTGATCAAAATTATTACTCGGTACAATAAGATATATGTCAAAACTGCGGTTGGCTATGCTGATAATAGGGGGTTCTACGCAAGTCCGGTGACGGTTAATAAAAAAACTGTAATACATCTATACAAATATTGGCTCTGAGCTGAAGTTTCCCTCAACGTACAGATCTGAGATCAGCTTTCCCCTCCCAAATCCTACGATCAACCATTAGTTGAGGAAATGTAAAACTTACCCAAAAAGCAGGGACTGGGGAAAACTTTCACCCTAAATATTGAGGTCATACAAAAAGCCTTGTTAATGCCAGGCCAGCACAACCTTACCTCTCAGGAATTAAGATTATTTTGCAAACCCAGATTACATTCAGTATGAACATAAATTGGTGCAATGATGTTCACTATCAACATATTCCCAGTGTTATGGTTAGGCATTACAGTATTGGAGTTAGGATCAAAGGTTACAAAAAAGAAAAAAACATCTGCCTAAATAACTCCCCACTAAAAAAATGCATTGTCCCTCCATGGAATTGAACTTGCTACCATTGGGCTAAGTCGGTTGTGGAAACGCACGCACACCATCCCCTGCAAACAGCCACTCAATTTAATTATGAATAAGCTCAGAATTGCCTCTAGTGCAGGGAGGGCCGAGTGAATGCTGGTTTTTGGTTTTTCCTTTCAACTGGTGCCCAAATTATACCAAACAGAACCAGGTGAAGGAAGAGCTTGGCTATTTATTTACCTCATTAACAAATTATGCGCATGATAAGAGCGACAACCTACAGACATTCGGCCCTCCATGGAACCAGTTCGACACCTCTGCTCTAGTGGATGGTTCTGAAGGTAAACAGTCATTAATGACCAATAGTTTTGTTGATATTGAATGTAATAGCACTGCTGATATGTAAATAATGTACATAATGTGGTTACATGTGAATGTAATTCCTAAAATGATGCGTTGGGACAAACACGCATGCTGTGCACTTTATTTTCACAAGGCACAACATAATATTTTTATCAGATTCTATCTTGACCCAACTCTAGTTGGTCCTCGTGAAAGAATGTAGGTAATTTTAGAACTTTTGGTCAATATTTGTAGCACTTAACTCAAAAAAACGATTTCACAAATCAAGGGCTTTATAATCCATCAGGCATGCTAGCTCTGGAATAGATACAATACAGGAAGTGGCTAGTGGTCCCTGGGGATGGGATAAAGACACTTTGTGCCTGGACAACTATCTTGCTGCAAGGTCTTCATTCCAAACCATGTTGCCACTGACCTGTTTCAGTTTATAAACCAAACAAGGATTAGAATCTGGTAGACTGGATTAGAGTATCAGGGAAAACCTATACAAGGAAATCTCAGAAGGAATACTGCTGGAGGGTCAAAGAATGGCCTTTCAGACTTTGTTACCTGGGCTAACATAAGTATGACCGAGAACAAATAATAATTTACTGCAAAGACCAGGGAAAATTTGTGTTAACTGCCAGGATCAGAACAACAGATTTGGAAACCAAATTGTTCCGATTGTGTGTGTGGAGATGAAAGGTGGTATTGACCGTCAATGCACCACATAAATTAGGATCCCAATTTGAATGGAAAGAAACTCTTACTGATTTTGTGTGCAAGCATGGCAATAAAATTCATCGCAACAGGATACTATATTGTCTAGTAATGGAATCAAATTGTGCAAGTAATGTGGTAAAATATCACAGAGTTGCCAAGTCACAAATCAATAGTGTGTGCCTGAGTTTACGCATACCAGTCAGGAACGTAAATGCCACTGTAGGCCAGAGTGATGTTTAGCAAGCACTGCTCCGATAGGATGAAGGGAGCGAGCAAACTAAAGAAATTATGAACAGGCATGTTTGAACCGTCAGTGCATTAGCACTCTCGTACACGGATAGACTCCGAATGAGCATGACACAGGAAAATAAGTCAACCAATCAATAAAAGCAAAGCTGCTTGTCCCAAAGAGAAGAGCGGAGGGCTGGGTTTTAGGGAAATGTTATGAGGAGTCGTAGAACTCATTGCTGTCTTAAAGAGTTCCAGATGTTGGACTCAGAGAATGAGAGGGGGAAAGGGAGAGGGGAAGTATAGAAAAAAGCAATGTAGAGAGAAAATCTGAGAGAGACAGAGAAAGAGAGAGAGGGAGAGAAATATGGAAAGAGGCTGAGAGCGAAATAGACAGACAGAGGGCATATGGACATTCAATTAATCAGCGATCACTAGCCCAAGTCCTTCCCTCCAGTAATTTAACCATCCCTACCAGTTGATCTCTGCTAACACAAGAGGAACCTGCCTTGTTTTCTCTCCTGCTTTCCTAAAGACTGTTATGACAGTATAGTAGAAGGTGCAGTGGGTTTGTAGGGTGTGTGTGGGTGTGTGTGTGAAACAGACTCTGCCAGGCCTATAAAAAAATGAGGTGGTCAGGAGAAAAGGCTATTATTATTACAGATGCTGCTCCTTCTTAAACAAATGACTTAAGTTCCAGAAATAGACTACATTCACTGTCCAACTGCCAGACATCTGTTCGATACACCAAAGCTAGAGTTGCATTCAACACAGCTCAGAGTTGCATTCAATAGTCTTTTCAGTCATGCTGCAAGGTTGATAGATAATTTTTGACTGTGAATATGTCCTCATATTCATCAAAAAGTTCAAAAGGTTTATTTGTCCTTTGCAACAACAAGTTTTGGCAATGAAATGTTTGGTTTTTCCTACTCCAGTCAGTACAGTCAAATGTTAAAAAACAGTAATTAAAATATAAAAACATATAAATAATAACACTATACAAAAACATGCATCAATAATAATAACTATACACTGTCCAACCATGGTGCAATGTAAAAGTGACAGGTGTACATGGGAATATGGATGGAAGGGAAAGGGGGTTCCTGAATTGAGCAGCCTTACAGCTTAAGGAAAGAAACTGTCCCGTAGCCTGTTAGTTTTGGACGGAATACTCCTGTACCTTGTGCCTGGTAAACAGTCCATGGCATGGGTTGCTAGGATCTGTAATGATTCATTTGCTCCTCCTCCTATGCCTCTCTGTGTAGACATCCTGCAGGGATGGCAGGTCAGAACTTGTGATTCAAATATTGCTCTGCTATTTTAATCACCCTCTGAAGTGCTTTACGGCCCGAGAGAAGTGCAGCTGCCATACCAGGCGGTGACACAGCCGGACAGGACACTCTCGATAGTGCATCTGTAGAAGTTAGTGAGTATCCTAGAATCCATGCCAAATCTCCTTAATCGGTGTAGGAATAAAAAGCTGTTTCCTGGTCTCCTTCAAGACGTTGATACCGGATGTTGTGAACACTCTCTACTGCAGACCCATTGATGTGTATGAAGGCGTGGTCTCCCCGCCGTTGCTTCCTGTGATCAACAATCATCTCCTTCGTTTTGCTGATATTGAGCTGGAGAATGTTTTCCTGACACCACAAAATCAGTGACATCACCTCATCTCTATAGGCTAACTCGTTTTTGTCAGAGATCAGGCCTATGATGGTGGTGTCGTCAGCAAACTTAACAATGGTGTTGGAGACATGGGTTGCCAGGCAGTCTTGGGTGAAGACAGAGTACAGGAGCGGGCTCAGCACACAGCCCTGGGGGGAGCCAGTACTGAGAGTCAGTAAGGAGAAGGTGGTGCTGCCCATCCACACCAACTGGGGTCTGCCCGTCTGCCCATCCACACCACCATAGAGGGGTCGAGACCCAGGTCCCTGAGCTTCACTGCCAGCAGTGTGGGGCACAATGGTGTTGAAGACTGAGCTGTAGTCAATGAACAGCATTCTCACATATGTGTTCCTCTTGTCCAGATGAGAGAGTGCAGAGTGGAGGGTGAGAGCAATGGCATCATCTGTGGATCTGTTATGTCTATAGGCAAACTGCAGTGGGTCAAGTGTTAAAGTCATGGAGTCTGTGATGTGAGTTTTAACTAGCCGCTCAAAGCACTTCATGGTGATTGGTTTGAGTGCTACAGGGCGGTAGACATTCATGCAGAGGACTTTTTGCTTTTTTTGGCATGGGAACAATTAAGTTGAGGACAGTTGAGGACAGTTTCCATGTCAGGAGCACTGGGGTGTCACAATGATCAGAGCTTGAACCACGACTGCTGCTGTTTGTGTCAGCCTAACCCTTAACCTGTTTTAGTTGATAGGCTAAAAGTGTGTTCGCATCAAGCATCTGTGAGCGAGCAAATGTGCGCCTGTGCGATTGTTTTCTCTCCCTCCGCGTTGGGCAAAGCCACGGAGGCTTTCGGAGACAAAAGTTTATTGTGTTGTCATAAAAAGAGTTGTGCTCTGGAGAGCTGGCCGAGAGCCACAACCAAAACTTCATCACAATGTCCGAACATTGGTATGATATTGGCAATCTAACACAGGTCGTAAAAAGCTCACCCGACAACAAAAAACTTGACCAGCCTTTTGAAGCAAGAGGATGACAGAGAGAGAGACAAAGAATGATAGCAAAGAAAACAAACGGATTACACAGAGCAGGGTGAGAGTTGACAAAAAGGGAAAGTTGACAGAGAGGAAGAAGAGTGATGAAAGAGACAGCATGGAGTAGAGAAGAATGTAAGAGCGGAGGGAGAAAGGGATTAGAGTAAAAACTGACAGCAGCACAAAGGCTAAAAACAAGGGAATACCACCATTGCGTACTCCTCACATCCACACTCGTCCAGTCTTAGTTTTAAACCCCATTGGGTGAGAATGCTGGAGGTCCCTCCCCTTTATATTTTTGTCCAATGCCTGAAGGGTTTTGAAATCAAAATTACCACAGGTTATCAAACAACCATCTGCAACCTGCGCTATTCCAGATATCCATTAAGATTACAAGCCAATACTGATCAGCCAATAGATCTTCAATCATTCTAAAAAATAAATGGGATAAGGGTGCTCAATTAAACACTGATCTCTAATCAGATCTTACCCAAATTCATTAACTGAGTCTTAGTGAAAAAGTTCTCGACAGACAAAATTTGAGATTTAGAAGACAAGGGACACTGGTGAAATTAGTAGTCAGCATGCAGAATCATGTCTCAATTTGATCTGAAATGGAGAAAGGTATGCTGATTCACCAATTCATAAACATCAATACTTTCCTAATTATTTCTCATAAGAAGTGTATTGTCCAGACAGGAAAATGTTTCCACCTAAAATTACCCTGGGCCATCTCAAGCCTTCTCACACAAAGGAGACCCATTGTATCCTTCCACTGGTTGGGAATGACACGTTACACCTAGACAGGAGTGAATAGAAAGTGGTGTTTGACTTTTGCTCATGGTGCTGTACGCTGGGGAGGGACATTGACAGCCAAAACGAAATGCTAAGAGTCAATGTATATCCTATACTATATGTTCCACTTAGATCCGCGTATACTTGCACATGGCACAAAACAATTTGGCACTTGGCAAAGTTCTTACCATTGGCGTTCTTGCCGCAGATGAGATGCTCATAGTGCTGCAGTACTCCCCACAGCTCTGCGTCGTTGTTCACCACCCCATCTAGAGCTTCAGCCGACACCGGGGCACAGGCTGACCCCGTATCCACCCCAGAGTGACTTCGCTCGGCCATCAATACCCGGGCACCGACCTCCTCCACAAGCGCCTCCACGCAAGCCGTCAGACAGATAGCGGCGTACTCGTGGACGCGCACGGAGATGCGGGTGTCAACCATCCATCGGAAGAATCTACCCACGGAAAAAGAGAGGCCGCAGCGGGAAGACTTTCCCTTCCTCAGGAGTTCCCCAGCGCTCATACTGTACATGGAGATGGCTTTGACCGTGGCCGAGACACAGTGGTCTGCAAGTGCCCAGCTTAACACCAGCCTTATGGCGCTTTGTACCTCAAAACGCGTGCAGCGGCAGTGCATGACGCTCAGCCGCTGAGCTTCCCTCGAAATTCGGATGAGGGCACGGCGAAGGAGCGTAGATAACCTCCGGGCAGCCTCGATGGAAAATGTCGGTACAGGAGCACCTTTAACTCTGGTGACGTTTCCGGCGACTTTACGCAGTAATTTTCCAACGTCATCTTCGGTCCAAGGAAAGTCTTCCAGCTCGGGTAACCGGGGACACTTGGAGAAGATGTCTTCAGGATCCTCGGGCAGCACAGTGTTGACCGTGTCCCAGCTGTTGTTGCGACTGTTCATGGACCCGGAGTAGTACCTCCAGCTGCCCCGGTGCGGGGCCGTCACAAACGGCTGTGAGTTGGACTTAGAGGACGAAAGACTGAGAGACTTGCAGGAGTCCCCTGCTCCATATCCCGAGTCAAGAGTCAGGTCCTCTAGGGTCTTCATGTGGCCATTGCTTATCCCTGCCATGGTTAGGCAGGTAGGCCAATATAATACACCAAAGATAACGTTTGGATAACTCCGCTCGAAACTCACGTAAGCTACAGACTGGTTCTACAGTTTTACGCGGAACTACGTTCATGCATATTCATTTGAGCCAAGTGTAACGATAAACATGGCATGCTAAAAAGTGTGATCAGTATTTTTTACACACATATATATGTATATATATAATAGCTTAATGTGACTGTAGGCTATAGGCTAGGATATTGACAATAATTCCATACTTCGTTCTCACCTCCCCGTTGAGTGAATCAAGCACAGGGAGATAAACTTTCCTTTCAGTCCTGCGCCGGGCTTCCACTCAATGTTGAATAAATTAATTCGATAGTCCATCGACTCCAACGAAAATTAGAATCTTGAAATCCGTTTAGAAAAAGGAACCTGTTTGTATATGGTTTGAAAAGTAGAAAAATACTCTAAAACTACCATAGCTCGCCTCGATCCTCCTGCCCCAATAGAAACAGATTACTGACGCAGACGAGCACTAAAGGCTTGGATACACGCCTGGGAACTTACTAACGACCAATCAGAATCTGGTAGAATTCTGCGAGCCAATCAGCAGTTGCTACAATTCATCCCAAAGCTGGGTTAAATAATGTGTTATAAACTTCTTATTTTATTTGGCACATGTAACAAAAAATGTATTTGAAAGCATTTCCCTAAAATCACCTGGTCGTTTTTAAATTTTTATAACTTTATATTTCACCATACGATAGTGCATTCCAGCGTTTGGAAACGATATGGCATGATGTTAATTTAGCAAATTCACATTTTACCTAACATTTTATGCAGCCTACCTAAACAAATTACGATGAACAAAAAGCGTTCATTCTAATAGGATGTAGAGTAATTTCTATGTTACATAATTGTATTGTATGTTAACGTTAGCCTTAAAATCACTGTCATTTTTCCGAAGCGTTAATGTTTAACATTACCTGTCTCTCGAAACCGATTTACGATCTCATTCCGCGGACTTCTCGGGGGTGTTGTCGACTTGTCCAACTACATTAGAAGTTCCTTCAGCCTCTTTACGAATACTGCTGCCTCATCGAGGAGGGTATATTTACAGACAGTTGGGGGGACTATTTAATATGGGGGTTCGTATGGCAAGCCGTTGTATCATATATTAAATTAATTTTGATATCAAATTGTTTTCAATTTGTTCTACAAATTGTCTGGGTTTTATGATTACGTGCGTGTTTTTATAAAGGAAGAATTACAGGGTCAGTAACAAAGATTGGTAAGCGCTTCCACATGACAAACTCTAGCTATATTTTTAGGGATATGTAATGCACGTTTTCACAAAGATCGCTTATCTCCTAAATTCTTTGAATCTGAAATTCGAATTGCTTGCTAGTTACAGAACACAGAAAACACAACAATTTGTAAATCTACGTTTTAAGATAGCTAGATACGCCTTGAGGTAGGTTACTTTTTAGCCAGCTCTAGTCAATTAGTGTATAACTTGCTAGTTTCATAATCACAGTGATCTACCTGTTACTATATGCAATCAGGCAAGATGCATTTATTTTGTAGCTTAATATACAGTATATTGTCATTATTTAGAGATTTAAACAAACGAATAATTTTGTCATGTACATGCTCTATGTGATTGTTGTGATCTTTCATTTCAGTGGCCAAATTGTTGACTTGAGGAGGCTGATGCGTGCCAACATGAGCCTCTTCTGAGACCAGGTACAAGACCTCCCCTCTGAATGATGAGGAAATTGAGGATGCTATGCAGATGCACAGAAAGGCCTCAACTCAAGAGGAATAACATGAAGCTCTTTCACATTCATGTTTTGTTGAATTATTTTAAAGACACAAACATACATGGACAAAAGAGGACTTAGTGTTAATCTACTCTGTTCATTTTTATGTTGATGAGGATACTTATTAGCTGTCTTTAAACCATCATCTAATGCTTTGTTCCTCACAACAAAAATACAAGATCCAGAAGACAGAGTTTGAAGAAACACATGGGGTATTTCAGAAAGTGGGTTTAGTGACAGCTTAGATTTTGTTAACTCAGAGTTGGGTTTACGATTTCATTGAGCCAGTTCAGCGTTTCTCTGAGTCAGTTACTATGGCCACATACTCAGTGAAGCTAACCTGCTCGGTAGCAGGTTATATGCAACTTACCCTGCTCTTAACTGACACCTGCCATCTGATTGTGTCAGACAGGGCGTGCCCTTTTCTCAAAGAGCCAGTTGATATTGAAGAACAAATACTCTGCAGAAATCTCAGTCTGGAGAGGGAGATAAGACTTTCTTTGATGTTTTATCATTCCCTAATAATTATTTGTTTGAGCATTTCCTTTTTTCTGCACAATCGATCACTTATCTCAGGACCGACTCCACGATGAAATGACTGAGGGGGATTCTTTTTAATCAATGGGGTCTCATATCTTATTCATATAACATTTGCAGTGTTTGTGGGAAAACAAAACGGGGAGGGGCACAGATTCGATCTTGTGGGCGATGCCCAGCATTGCCCCCCTCCATGGATCCGGGCCTGATTTATATGAATAATATTCTCAGCCCTTATATCGTTCCTATGACACATCGCGGACATGCTCTCAGTTCAGAATAAATTCTTTGTTTTGCAGTGTGCTGTATAACATCGGTGACGCTGAGCATATTTCCAAGGCAACCATCTATTGGCTTCTCAGATATGTAACAGGCACTGAAACGTTTACATTGTAATTTTGTAGCGTTTCCAAGTCATAGACACACAAGGCTCATAAAAAAGAATTCCACAGAATTGCTGATATCAGTCTAACCAGTAATCAGTTTATTTAGTATGAAGCTTTGAGATTTGAAGCACTAATCAGTCCATATGTTAGGGTTTCCAGTGTTGATTGGCAGCATAGATGGCACTCTTAATCCCAGCAAAAGGAGATTATATGAATTGGAAGTCTTTCCACATCATTAATGTGCAGCAAGGCCTTAATACCAAAACATATTGGTGGGGACACATCCCAGTACTGAGAGTATTTGCTTATGATGAATAGCAATATTAGTGTTTGTTTGATTAGTCAGCTTTCATTCAGTGATTGTTATCATGAACAAGAGGAAGGGTAGCAGTGACATTCACCAGTTTTTTGGGCAACCTCGGAAAAGAAAAGTTGAGAGCTGTGGGAAAATAACTACCAGGCAGATGACAGAAGTAGACTGTAGCACAAGAAGTGAGTAATTGTGTATTTATATAATAATCATTGCCATTCAGATCCGAAAATTTTTACTGCTATTTCTTTCTGGTGCGCTCAGAGTAAAGAGAGAATAGGGAGAGAGAGGGTATGTGGATGCCAACCGGGTAAAAAGAGCAAGTGATATGGAGGTGAATGAGAAAAGGAGCAAATATTGATGACCTGATGTTGCCATGTTGTTGTTTTTCGACAACATCATTATTAATGTTGGCACAGGTACCACTAAGGTTAGGTTTGGGCACAGGTGTCTCTGAAGTTGGGGTTATAAGGGTACGGGCAGGGGAATATTCTGTCTTTGGAGTGAGGTAACCAACTAACAACAGGTCAGTTGCAATGGTGGTCCTGGAGCAACATTTAATTATGATGTTTTAGGAACAATACCAACACGGTATTATCTGATTGTGTAAATATTGATGGTAAAGAGTCTTTTTTTGGGGGGGAACCGCCAGACCCCTCACTGATTTGGTCCCCCCAATGTTGACTCCATGGATACGGCATTGATGTACATGTAGGCCAACAAAGTATTGTACTGTTTTCTGCTTAGAAACTTTCACTTACTACTTAAATCCATCACATTACTGAACCCACTGAAAGGTGTTTAATAAGGGAGGGGAGGCTAAGGGGTAGTGACGAGCTCTACAGCAGACTTGTCCAACTCAATCGCTGGCTGAAAACTGAGTTTTGCCCATCGCAGGAGGTAGAGTTTGTAGATAACTGGCTCTCTTTTTGGGACTCGCCCAGAAATAGGGTCAGGCCTGATCTGCTGAGGAGCGACGGACTTCATCCTAGCTGGAGTGGTGCTCTTCTTTTATCTAGAAACATTGACAGGAGTCTCACTCCTCTAGCCTCACCATGAGATAGGGTGCATGACAGGCTGCAGGCTGTTAGCCAGCCTGCTAGCATAGTGGAGTCTGCCGATAGCATAGCCAGAGTAGTTAGTACAGCATTGCTTATTGAGACTGTGACTCGTTCCAGGCTGAGAAACGTTAAACAAGGAAGCGCTAACAATACCAACCTTATTAAGATAAAACCTTCCTCCACCTCGGTCACAAATAACAATGACTATATTACCTCGCGTTTCAAAATGGGACTCTTAAATGTTAGGTCCCTTGCTCCAAAGGCAATTGCAGTAAATGAATTGATCTCTCATCATAAACTTGATGTTATTGGATTATGTGAAATATGGCTGAAGCCTGATGAATTTACTGCCCTAAATGAGGCCTCTCCTCCTGGCTATATTAGTAATCATATCCCCCGTGCATCCCGAAAAGCGGGGGTGTTGCAAATATCTACGACAGTAAATATAAATGTACTCTTAAACACATCACTGGTTTTCATTCTTTTGAAGTCTTGCTCATGAAAGTTAACCAGGCTGATAAATCGTTTTACATAGCCACTATTTACAGGCCACCCGGGCCATATACAATGTTCCTCAATGAGTTTCCAGAATTCTTGTCTAACCTTGTAGTTATGGCAGATAGTATTCTAATTTTTGGCGATTTCAATATTCATATGGAAAAGTCAAACAACCCTCTTCAAAAAGCCTTTGAAGCGACATTTGACTCAATGGGTTTTATCCAACATGTCTCAGGTCCAACGCACAGCCACAATCATACCTTAGATTTAGTCCTGTCAAGAGAAATTGATATTTTAGATCAAATAATTTCCCCTGTAAATCCTGGAATGTCAGATCACTGTCTTATCACATTTACTGTAAAAACAAGAAGTCCACTCGCTCGGCAAAAAATGAGTTTCAAAAGCCGCACTATAAATTCTTGGACTACAAATAGATTTAGGTTGCAACGCTTAAAATAAAAGAGCTACGGAACAAGACACTTGCTACCCTGGTACACAGAAAATACTAGAGCACTAAAGCAAGCCTCCAGAAAAAAGTGGCGCTCCACCAAGTTGGAAGTATTCAGACTTGCCTGGATAGACAGCACACTTAAATACCGAAAAGCACTCACATCTGCTCGATCAGCGTATTTCTCCAACCTGATTGAGGTGAACAAAATCCTGAGAATGTCCTGAACCTACCTAAACAGGTGTCAATGGGGACACTGGAACTTTTTGATCCCGTATCGCTCGACACATTCACTAAATTTGTAGTGAGTTCTAAACCCACAAATTGTCAACTAGACCCAATTCCAACTAAATTACTAAATTTTCGGTGCTAGGTCAGCCAATGTTGAAAATAATAAATTGCTCCCTTTCCTCCAGATGTGTACCAAACTCACTCAAAATAGCTGAAATTAAGCCTATTTTAAAAAAAATTGAATCTGGATCCAGACTCTTTAATATGTTCACCCGGCACAGCCAGAAGAGGACTGGTCACCCCTGGGAGCCTGGTTCCTCTCTAGGTTTCTTCCTAAATTTGGCCCTCTTAGGGAGTTTTTCATAGCTACTGAAGTTCATCACTATTGTTGTTTGCTCCCTGGGGTTTAAGGCCGGGTGTTTTGTGAAAGCACTTTGTGACAACTGCTGATGTAAAAAGGGCTTTATAAAATAAATGTGATTGATTTATTGATTGCTAAACAACATCATAATTACTTGTACTGGAATTATTCTTTTCCTATTTGAAGTGTATTTTATATTTCATCTACCAGTTGCTACCAAGAATGTTTTGTGCCTGTTGGGTTGCACCTGCATGAATACAGCCCTGGAAAAAATTAAGAGACCACTGCACCATTTTCTTTCCAAAAAAGTCGAAAAGGAAAGCTTGGAGTAAGGAATAGAAGCATTCAATTTGCAGTGGTTTTTATTTTAACCCTTCTGTTCCTCACTCAAAAGAAACAGGTGCAGTTATCTCTTAATTTTTTCAGAAGCTGTGCATGACCTGAAGTAGGAGACTTGAAGAGGAGACTCAAGAAGTGTGGCATGTCTGTAAAAACTCTCACCAACTTCTACAGGTGCACAATTGAGAGAATCCTCTTAGGCTGCATTACTGCCTGGTTGCTCCACTGTAGATCGTAAGTCCCTCCAGAGGGTGGTAAAGTCTGCAGAGCTTGCCATCAGCTGCCATCTCCCCACTTTGCAAGGCATCTACCAAACGATGACTTAGGAAAGCATGGAACATCTTCAAAGACTACAGCCACCCAGGCTATAGTCTGTTCACACTGCTGTCATATGGTTGACGCTACTGCAGCATCGGGGCACACTTTCAGACTCACAAAAAGTTATTTTCTTCAGGCTTTAAGGCTCCTCAACCAGCAACACTGATCTCTGATCAAACATGAACATGTCAGATGCTCTGATGTTTTTTCAGATACATTCAGTGTCCATTAGAATATTTACTAGAGATGAGACTTAACCTTTTCAAATATGTACTAATGCATTGTTTCGGTCACCAATTTACTGCCACGCTAGCTTACGTTCTTTTACTGCGGCTACTGTATTGCTTTAAAAAAATAAACATCTGCATATGCATTCATTAATATGTATAACTCCACTGGGTAGAAGTAAAGGGTTCGAGACCCTTTTCTCCTGTTGCCATGGTGAATCATGATATCTGCATTCCATTGATGAGGGCATTTTATCTCCTCATGCACGTGCTTCACTCAGGGTTAACACAACTCAGAGTTCACATAACTAATTGTTTCCAACTGTTCTGAAACCCGTCAACTCTTGAGTTTGACAGCTCAGAGTCAGCTTTCTGAAATGCCCGCAATGAGACAAGAAACAGCAGTTGTTTATCTAGAGTATACAGGAAAGTGTTTTGGAAATGTTCACTTTGGGGGAATTTCAGTAAGAAAGGTTCACATATTCTGCAGTAGAAGTAGAGGTTGGTGAGAGTTGACTGGACCAAGTGAGGCTATGCAGGTGCAACCCAACAGACACAAGACGTTCTTGGCAGCAACTGAACACTGAATAAAAAAGTATAATATCAGTACAGGCAATTGTGAGGATTTTTAGCCTTCTCTTCCTAATGAAATACCTTTCAATGGCTACATGCAACATATATTTAAGTAGTCAGTGAAATAATGAGTACAACTCTCAATTTTTTTAAATTCTTTGTTGGCCTATCTGCACATTCAATTTATTTACTGAAGGAGCTGTGATAGGAGTATGAGTGCCATCTATGCAGCCAATCACACCTGGAACTGTCAGCGTTATTACTATTTAGGAAGGAGGAAGCGGACTGCGGAGCTGGTAAGTTAATGTTCATTTAATAAGGGTGAGCTGACATATGCTCTTTCTTAGTCGAGACAATAACACACAAAGACAAAGGGAGCAGAGGGAATATATATACTGAGGGGAATGACTTAATGATGATCAGGTGCACTAGACAAGACAACAGGTGCAATGAGTTGATGAGCAGGGCGATGGTGTCAGAAGGCCGGTGACGTCGAACGCCGAAGCCCACCTCCTGCAGGTGAGGATGGGCAGTAGATGGGGTAGTCGTCACAGGAACCCTAAAATATCAACTGATTAGTGCTTCAAGTCTTAAGGATTCATATTAAATAAACTGATTACTGCATAGACTGATACCAGCAATTCTGTGGAATTCTTTTTTGATGAGGCTGGTGGGTCTGTGAGTTGGGAATGGTACCAAAGAGAAAACGTTTCAGTGCAAGTCACACCTCTGACAGCTCAAAGGAGACAGTTGCCTTGAACATATGCTCAGCATCATCTATGTTACAAATAACTTTTACATAATTGATACAAGCATTGTCACGTCTTGGCCTGTGTCCTGCCTCCACAACCGTGACAGAATAATCCACCAATCGGGGACACAGCAGAGATGACCGGCACTGGTTCATCATTTGGGCTTCGGTTTGAGGAGTTCCAGCACTGCTTTAACACGTTCTGGACCCAACAATCTACTGTTAAGGTGTGATGTCATGGCCTAGGTATCTAACAGATTGTTGGACAAGTTGCAGTTTTGATTTGGAAACTTTGTGGTCATTCTCAGCTAAGAATTCCAACAACGCCCAGGTATCAGTTTCACAACCCTTCTGTGTCTCAGAGCACAAGAGTAAATCATCAACATTTTGTATGATCTTACTTCCAGTCGGAGGTACAAACCCTTCCAAAGGACAGACGGCGATTCAGCAAACCCCTGAGGGAGGAGGGTCCAGGTCCATCGCTTCCCATGAAATGTAAAATAAAACCAGTATTGCCACACGAATACTGAAAAATGTGTTAAACAAATCTATAACTGAGAATCAGTTTGCGGTGGGTGGAACATCAAATAAGACAGTGACAGGGTTGGGAACAACAAGGGAACGAGCAAGTATTACTTCATTAAAAAGTATAAGATCTTGAACAAATCGCCAACAAATTAGCTTTACGAACAGGAAGGATGGAAGTGTCACATGAAGAATCAGGGCAGAGTATTATGGCACTCCTCCCTACCAGGGAAACAATAGCGGTCCCTTCTTCAGCTTCCTAACTAAGAGGGTACTGGGCCCTGAACGTGGATTTGGGTGACTGTGAGAGGCTGAACACCCATTTGTCCAATATCAAACTTTTATTTAGCCCACAGTGTATCAGGAAGGCCCTGAAGCAGTGGGAAACTGGCAATGAGACCATCTGCAACAGAGGCATAGATCTGTCAACACCAGCAACACCCTGCTGGGCCAGTGCAGCCCAATAGAATGGAACACACCAAACATGCAATGTGGGGGAGAATTTAGAACTATCTTACATGGTAATCATTCACGTCCAGCAGAGTTCCAGCCAGGGGGCAGCAACCTCCCAGCTAACCTGAAATGTAGGGTATCCTATCAATAAAGCCAAACAGTTATTGTTTTTGGCTTGTCAACTGGACTGCTAATAGACAGTGGTCTGTTCCTAGATACACATTCCTGCATATCACACCAGGGTCTGCATGTCTCAGACCCTGGTTTGACTTGCCATTTCTTCTCATCGTTTAAGTCCTTAACCAATGGGGAGAAATGAGAAGAGCAATGCAATCGTGCTCCAGGCATGTCCGAACCATTTTCTTTCCAGAGAGAGTGCACAATGGAGTAGATTTCACCAAGGCGCATAAGGTCTGCATCTGGTCGTGAATGCCAGGCGTAATTCCAATCTGGACCTGTCTGAATGTCAGACAGCATCAATATCTGACAGTCCTCCTCTGGCTGTGTAAGAACAAGACCATTCGGTCCACAGGTAACTTTCATGCCCAACATGAGGTCTCTGCCAGCCAAACTGCCAGGACAACATGTAGATAAAATTAATTGGTGCTGATTTGGAATACCATCTACAGATAAATGCATAGTTAAAGACTCAATCATCTCTAAACCCGAAGCACCTACAGTGCGCAGTTTCATTTGACATGGGGAAATTCAACATGGAGTCATGCATGATAACAAACATTGCAGCACCAGTATTTATCTAGAAAACTTAAGGGCTTACCTTCCATCAGAAGGGTAACACAAGGGGTATTTTTGGACTTGTTTAATCTCTTAAGGAGCTGCTTCTGTGAAAATGTGTCTTCCAGAGATTATTTAGAACCCTGTACACAACTGTGGATCACAGCCCAATCAGTCACTGTGGGTTAGGCAGTGTTTATTCTCTCCAGAAGAAGAGTAAGTTGAGTTTGGTATGCCACCTCTGCGGACCAGAGGAGGTCCTCATTAAACCCCTCCTGGACGTCTGCCCAGTGTAATTTCATCCTGGAACGCGTGATGTATGCGAACTCTACTCCTGATGGCTTGTACAGGCGCACCAACTTGATAATGTGAATCCCGAACTCACCCGAATCCTTGGGGGGATCTGGCTTCTCATTTGCAATTTCTTCAGTTCATCCTGTATCCAAGTCTTTTGGATGTTGTCCTCAGGTATCCATTCGTTATGGCCAGCCTTTTCTTGGGCTGGCCGTGGCTGTAGGTTAGGGTAAGCCGCCAATGGAGCCAAAAGAAAAACCTGGTCAGGGTTGGCCGATCGTCCAGATCTGGTAGTCATGGGAGCTGGTTCAGAAGGAATAAAGGTGGTGTGGGTCGAGATAGAGAAGGGCCCGGGACTGGTGCTGGTACAGGAGCTGCAGGGATCGGAGTACAGTAAGAAGGTGGAATGTCACACTCATCATTTCCTTCACCATTTTCTTTTTACTCCCACACTCTGTACTTCTTTCTGCCTCTCTCTCCCACTTACCATAGTTATTTCATTTTACTTACACCATTATCTTTACTGTTCCGATCAGTGGATCCGACAGGCAGGCATTGTTTTTACTGCTGCCAGTACCCAAGGTATCTGCTCACCGGTCAATTGCACTCAAAACAGATGATAACACTCACAAAAACCTTTTAGTTCATGAGGGAGACACCTTTATTTTCGCACTGGTCAACAAACCATACAATTTTGTCAATTATCTTATTTTATTTGTAATATTTTAAGTAAAACCTTTTTTTTTGTTTTAGGTGTTTATATATATTTTTTGTTTTCCTTATATTTCATGTATACATATATGCCATGTCATAGCAATTCTCTTGTCTATACATGCATCTTAGATTCATCCTTGATGAATTAGAGTATCCCAAAAACTTTTTACTGAGCAGCCTGTTACACCAGGGGCCCCATGAGCCCGAACATGTTTTATTAAAAAGTCTGAAAACCTCTTAATTAAAGGTCTGGAAACCTTTTCCCCCAAAGGAGATTTTGTAAAAAGAAACTCAGTCTCACCTTTTAGTTTTTATGTTTGAGATGGCATATCCATCCACTGACGTTCCCTGCCAAGTCCGAGGCAAGTCCCTTCTGCTATGGCCTACACGGAGGGTGAGCTCCCTGAACCACACTGTTGTGGTTCCTGCGCGCAGTTAAACTTGGGGTCTCCAGGAACGATCAGTGAACGGAGTTAGACATCCCATCCTTGTCGCCAAATTGTCGTGGAAATCACTAAATGGGAAAGGCACAGAGACTGTCGATTATTTTCACATGTAAAGCTTTATTCAACGCGTGATGTGATCAAGATTTGCAAATCTGGAGCAGTTAACAGCACTCTCAGCAGAGTCAGGTCAAAAGCTCTCCGTTGAAGGTTGAGCTTAGGCCTATATGCATTCCGTACAGCCCACTGTCCCCCTCCTATTGACAGTTAGTCTCACCAGCTTCTCTGTGAACTTTGGCTAAAAAAGATAAGATGTTTACAGCTCTTGTGGAGTTTTGCCAAAACTATAACTATCTGTTCTAGGCACATTCTGTACAAGCGAGCAGAGCTGAAACACATAATGGCCTTACTAAAAGACGGGATTATTCTTAGAATAAGCAATATGATATAAATTTTGTATGGAATAAGAAGATTCCTACCAAACAAGCCATCATTTTAGGTAAATCTAGTTAATTACAAATAGTGTTTGGCTGTTCTAGTAGGATTTTCCTGAAATTTTCTTAGTTGCATCACAGAGCAAAAGCCATGGTCTGCAGAGAGCTTCCAAAGCATTAAAGGGTTCTCATTGCTGAAAGATATCAGTCTGGAGAAGGGTGATAAAAATCATTAGATATACCATGGAACACAGTGAAGACAGTTATCAAGTGGAGAAAATATGGCAGAGACATTACCAAGAATTGGATGTTCCTCCAAAATTGATAAAAAGACGAGAAGGAAGCTGGTCAGGGAGGCTTCCAAGAGGCCAACAACATTAAAGGAACTGCAGGATTACTGGCTGTGGGCTACATGTGACAACAATCTCCCGTATTCTTCATATGAATGGGCTATGGAGAAGGGTGGCAGGACGGAAGCCTTTTACAAAGAGAAACATCCAAGTCCGGCTGAAGTTTGCAAAAACAAACATCATGTCACCAAAAGCACATGGGAAAATGTGTTATGGTTTAATGAAACCAAGGTTGAACTTTTTGGCCCTAATTCCAAAAGGTATATTTGGCGCAAAAACAACAGTGCACATCATCCAAAGAACACCATGCCCACAGTGAAGCATGGTGGTGGCAGCATCATGCTTTAGGGCTGTTTTTCTTCAGCTGGAACCGAGGCCATAGGGTGGGGGGAATTATGAACAGTTCCAAATACCAAGCAATATTGGCACAAAACCTTCAGGCCTCCGTTAGAAAGCTGAAGATGAAGTTCATGTCTCAGCAGGACAACAACTCAAATCAAAGCACACATCCAAATCCACAAATGCATGGCTTCACCAGAAGAAGATGAACGTTTTGGAATGGCCCAGTCAGAGTCCAGACCTGAATCCAATTGAACATCTGTGAGGTGATCTGAAGAGGGCTGTGCACAGGAGATGTCCTTGCAATCCGACAGATTTGGTGTGCTTTTGCAAAAATTAGTGGGCAAATATTGCCACGTCATGATGCCATGCTGATAAACTCCTATTCCAAAAAGACTGAGTGCTGTAATAAAATCAAAAGGTGCTTCAACAAAGTATTCGTTAAAGGGTGTGCACACTTATGCAACCAGGTTACTGTAGGTTTTTTACTTTTCCCCCTCAAAGATTTCAGTTTGTTTTTCAATTGAATTGTTCACGTTATAAGTCACATTAAAGGTGGAAAAAGTTCTGACTGTGACAGTGAGGTGACGGACTGCTCCGCCATCTCCCTCATTGTTCATCTTTCCACTTGCCATGAACTCATCCCGGTCCCCTCCAATTGTCTCTCACATCAGGTCCCAATTAGGTCATCAGTATGTGTTTAAATGTTTCTCCTCTGCTCCCCTC
Source organism: Esox niger (assembly GCA_016801105.1). Classification (NCBI taxonomy): domain Eukaryota; kingdom Metazoa; phylum Chordata; class Actinopteri; order Esociformes; family Esocidae; genus Esox; species Esox niger. Next base: position 63,680 of record JACXGJ010000046.1, on the reverse strand, counting down.
ATTTGTCAGTCATTGTTCCATGTCACTGTGTGTTACCGTGTGTCCTGACGGTGTGGTGAGTTTATGTTCCAGTTTATGAGTTACTTTATACTTTTCATTAATCAAGTGCTCTGTGTTTTTCTGTTCTGTTGCTTTTGTGTTTATTTAAAATTAAACACTGCACCGACCTCTACCCCTGCCTGCGCCTGGTCTGTTTCACCCCACAACGTCACAATGTGACAGAATGACTGACCTCTTAACAAAGGACCAAGTAAGTGTGAGGCAGAGTTGGACGATAGGGGAACTCCTCGGTTGTCCGGACAGTGACACTGAGGAGGAATACCCCTACCGTCACCCACTGCCCACCTGGGCTGACAGGGACTCAGATGAGGAGGAATTCCCCTAACTGTACCCACTATTCTCCTTGCCGGCACAGCAGAAACCCCGAAGGGGTAAAAGGAGAAGGCACAAACGGGCCGATAAGCAGCCCCAATATTTTTTTGGGGGGTTGCTATACGGGAGTATGGAGGAGGTCTTGCAGAAGGAGGTCTCTCACTAGATTCAAACCCGGATCTCCCACACAAGTGGCTGTGTCTTTAAACAATATCCCACAGTGCTACATGTTTGTACGGTGTCGGTATAGCATCTTGACATTAGATCATTTTGTCACGCATTAACATTATGCCGAGTTTTAATATTTCATCTCTCATTAGGTTTACCTCCACCACAAATAGCATCTATGTAATGTATTGCTTTTGCCACAGGCCATTGTAACAGCTTATTAGCCAGTATAAGGCTTAATAGTATCTAACTTACTACTTGAAATTAACACAGCTGTTAGAAATCAGCCATGTCGTATAGTGGTAGTAATAATAACTCGCGTACTCGGTTGTCAAGGGAGAGAGTATTCAATGTTTATTGCAGCATATTGCTAGTCTATTAGCACATGATGTTACAGGCTCAAACCCTTCCCTACTCCCTTTGTCTCTCTCTACTCTATCAACTGTAATGTGGGGTACAAGCTGTTAAATACCTTGAGGGGCGTGTTTACCTAGCAAAGCCAAGACACTAACCCCCACACCAAATGGTCAATGTAAACATTCTTGTGGTTACCAGAGCGTAACCAACAGGGAGAATCTTAACTTAGTGTTATTCTCAATATCTAGGCACATTCACTTCTAGTGAACCATACATTCATATTGTAGTTGTTAATGCTCAGATCCTACACAACCAAAGCTGATTCGTGGCGCAAAACCATTCGTTTTTCTTTCATTCATGAATTACATTGATACTGTAACTATCAAAATAAGTGAAAATTGATTGTTTTTTTAAATTAAAATAAGAGCATGGTTCACAAAAATATTTAATTGTATAAAAACTAAACTGAGGTTGTATGAAAACAAGAAACCATGCAAGCCTAGATCAACTGGACCGCTGTGGTGTTGCCATCTTGAGATTCAAACCCAGGTCACCCACATGAAAGGCTGTGTCATTACCCACAACACCACAGAGCAGTGCATCTAACCAGTATAGTCTCTTGTCTCTACCCTGAACAAATCCTATTTTGCCACTGGCCATTTTAACAGGCCATTCGTGAATGATATTGATACAGTTAAACTAACGTTTGTAACTCGTCTGTTTCTGGCACGCGTTGTATATATTTGTCTGACGGTACAAATTTAGCTGGAAATAAACATGATTGAGACTAAATATATTTAAGAATGTCAATTTTTTAAAACAAGTAAAGTAATATTCCGAACATTGCCCCCGCATCTACTAAATTCAAAGGGGTTATTAGTATGCATAGTTTCCCGCTTGACATTGAGCTGAAGAAGCAATGGTTAGTGCAAATATGCCAAGACCATTTCAGTATATTACAGTCCAATCTAAAGTACGCAGCAGGCATTTCACCAAAGACCAGCTAATTTAGCACACCTGATTCCAATAATTGCGCAATAAAAAGGTCAGCTATTGTCACCTAAATTGACAGTTATTGTATAAACGCTCACAATTGCCCAATTCTTACGACTCCAAGTAGTAAGAAACTATTAGGCCTATTTCTGGCTAATATGCCATTAATCTTCATAAGAAACTTTAGTCAGTTTAATAATGCTTAATGATGTTTAGCCAAATATTCAAACTTTGCGTTATGTCAATGTGTGACAAAATGATCTAATGTTAAGATGCAATAGTATGAGGCAGTATGCCCGTATCGGTCCCAATACTGTCATACTTGCTTTCTATGTGATTTGAGATTCATAATTAGTCTGAATCATGACTACTATTCCGTCCCCGAACCTGGAGGTAATTTCATGAAAATGAGTACCTTCATAATCGTTTTTGTATGCCGATACCCATATATTAAAACCTTTGTACCCGAATATGATCTCCACCTACATTAAGGTTTCAAGTTCAAAAGGTTTATTTGTCATTTGCAATAACATGTTATGACAATGAAATGCTTGGTTTTCCTACAGTGCAGTTAAAACCTAAAAAGTAACAGTAATTCTAATATAAAAAAGAAGATAACACAATCAATAATAACACTACAAAAACATGCATTAATAATAATAACTATACAACTTTACAACTATAGTGCAATGTAAAAGTGACAGGTGTGCAAGATATAATTGGCAGATGAGCATGATATAAAGTGACAGGTGTGCATGGGACTATGGACGGAAGGGAAGGGGGGTTCCTGAACTGAGCAGCCTTACAGCCTTAGGAAAGAAACTGTCCCGTAGCCTGTTCGTTTTGGACAGAATACTCCTGTACCTTCTGCCTAATGGCGGCTTGGTAAACAGTCCATGTCAAGGGTGGCTGGAATCTGTAATAATTTGTTTTCTCCTCCTACACCTCTGTGTAGAGATCCTGCAGGGATGGCGGGTTAGACCTTGAATCACCCTTTGAAGTGCTTTGCGGTCGAGGCCGGTGCAGATGCAATACCAGGCGATGACACAGCCAGACAGGATACTCTTGATAGTGCATCTGTAGAAATTGTTGAGTATCCTTGAATCCATGCCAAATCACCTTAATCGGCGTAGGAAGAGACGTTTCCTGGTCTCCTTCACCACGATGTTAGAGTGATGAGACCAGGTCAAGTCATCGCTGATGTTGACACCAAGGATCCGGATGTTGTGAACGCTCTCTACTGCAGACCCATTGATGTGTATGTGGGTGTGGTGTCCCCAACGCTGCTTCCTGTGATCTCCTTTGTTTTGCGCTGGAGGTGGTTTTCCTGACACCACAAAGTCAGTGACTGTACATTTTTTCTATAGGCAGACTCGTTGTTGTCAGAGATCAAGCTTATGATGGCAAACTTAATGATGGGGCTGGATACGTGTGTTGCCAGCCAGTTGTGGGTGGGGGGAGCCAGTACTGAGAGTCAGTGAGAAGGTGGTGTTGCCCATCCCCACCACCTGGGCTCTGCACATCAGGATGTTCAGGATCTATCTGCACATAAAAGGGTTGAGACCCAGATCCCTGAGCTTCACTGTCAGCTTGTGGAGCACAATGGTGTTGAAGGCTGTAGTCAATGAACAGCATTCTCACATATGTGTTCCTCTTGTCAAGATGAGTGAGTGCAGAGTGGAGGGTGAGAGCTATGGCATCCTCTGTGGATCTGTTATGTCTGTAGGCAAACTGCAGCGGGTCAAGTGTTAAAGACATGGAGTCTGTTATGTAAGTTTTAACTAGCCTCTCAAAGCACTTCATGATGATTGGTGTGAGTGCAACAGAGCGGTAGTCATTCATGCAGAGGGCTTTTTGCTTTTTTGGCACAGGAACAATTATGGACTTTTTGAAGCAGGTGGGGACAGTGGTCAGTGACGTAGCTGTCAGTTTCTGTGCATTTGATATCCATGAACAAAATTAATGCAACCATGAGACAATGATGTTAACCTTCCATAGTTCTTTCCTTTTTCTCTCCAATGAATACAAAGTGAACACACTCTTTTATGCCACATGGGAGGCGGTCAATGGTCATAGCTAGCCATTACAGTCAAATACCCTCAAATAAGAAAGGTTTATCCTACAAAAGACCCATGTATAGTATGTTCCAACCTATGGTCAATGGTTCTATCCATCCTGTCACAGTCACATGTGCAACTCCTAGCAGGAAGTATGGACAGGATGTGTGGGGCTCATCAGTAACAGGCAACACGTCCTATCTATTGTCCTTTGTTCAGAGTTAGTCAGCGCATATGTATTAGGTTAAGATTCTTATGCCTATTTCCTCTCATTCCCCCCTTCAACCATGTAACAAATAATCATTAAATGTAGACAAAACTAGAAAAATCTAATTCCTAATGAACTGTAAAGGTCTAAACACTACTGTTAAAAAACACTAAAAATGTTTAATAAAAAGGATTATCTGGCCTGTGAGGTTTTATTATTCCTTAAATGAAATGAAAATATGATATGAAAAATGAAAAAGGATATTAGCTAAGTTGAAAGAATGACATCTTTCTACAGAGGAGCAGGTCAGATTTTTAATATGTGGAAACGTACATTTCATATACATTTTAAACAAAAGATTTGGTCTTTTTAATGGCTCACCATATATGGGTGAAGTCAAGGGCTCCCGGAAGGGGACTGACCCCTAGGATGACCCAAAACAACTGTTAGAAATCAGCCATCTCGTATAGTGGTAGTAATAATAACTCACGTACTTGGTTGTCAAGGGAGAGAGTAATTCAATTGTTTATTGCAGCATATTGATAGTCTAATAGCACATGATGTTACAGGCTCAAACTCTTCCCTACTCTCCTCTCTACTCTCTCTAATGTTATGGGGGTTTACCAGCTGTTATATAGATGGAGGGGCGTGTTTACCTAGTTATATAGATGGAGGGGCGTGTTTACCTAGCAAAGCCAAGACAGTAACCTCATGCCAAATGGTCAAAGTAAACATTCATGTGGTTACCAGAGCCCAACCTACAGGGAGAATATAAACTGAGAGGTTTCCCTGTTTATATCATTATCTAGGCACATTCATTCTAATGTACATTCATATTGTAGTTGTTAATGCTCAGATCCTACATTCCCCCCTATCAAACAGTTAAAGAAAAACTTTATATGTTTGATAAAACGTTACAAGTACAATTCAATTCCTAATGAAAAGAAATGGTTCATACACTTATGTTACAAACTAAGGCAAAACAACTAAAGGAGTATCTGACCAATGAGGTCTTATTGAAAATGAATGTAAACAAGACAATTGACACACCACACTCTGACACACTACTCAATGTATGACAGTCACCAATCCCTCCCCCATCTAAGATTCTAAGGGTCGAGAAACATTTTGAAATCAACAGGCTACTGTCAGTGTTAACAGTGTTCCGCAGGAAATCTGTCAAAAAACATGACATCATGATGAAACATTTCCCCAAGTCCATTGAACAATCAAAACCCCTCTTGTCCGTATCATGATCCATGCGACTATATCATACAAAATGACTTGTATGACTTATGCATATCCTGTTGTACCTTTGAAAGATTCTACCTTTAAAATAGGGAAAACATCTACATTTGACAGGGACCACCTATCATAGGGAACTATTCACTATCCAATGGAATGTTTAATCATGATATCATGTTTTCACCAGATTTGCTGCTGAATACTGTTAATATTGATAGTTGCCTGTTGATGTCAAAATGTTTCTTGACCCTTATAATCTGAGATGGGGGAGGGATCGGTGACTGTCATACATTGAGTTGTGTCAGTGCAGTGTGTCAATTGTCTTGTTTACATTCATTTTCATTTGAGGAACAATAAGACCTCATTGGTCAGCTACTCGTTTTGTTGTTTTGTCTTAGTTTGTAACATAAGTGTATGGGCCTTTTTATTAGGAATTTAATTGTACTTGTAATGTTTTAACAAACATGTAAGGTTTTTCTTTAAATGTTTGATAGGGGGGATGTGGGATCTGAGCATTAAGAACTATAATATGAATGTAAGTTTCATTGGAAGTGAATGTGCTTAGATAATGAGATTAACAGAAACCTCTCTGTTTAGATTCTCCCTATAGGTTGCGCTCTTATAACCACAGGAATGTTTACATTGACCAGTTGGCATGGGGGTTACTGTCTTGGCTTTGCTAGGTAAACACGCTCATCAGTGTATATAACAGCTTGTAACCAACATTATAGTGAGAAGAGACTTAGTGAGATGAGATTGAGGTTGTGTAAGGAAGACCAGGTCCGTAACCTCATGAACAGGACTATCAATATCATGCAATAAAAAAATGTATCTACTCTCTCCCATGACAACCGGGTACTCAAATTATTATTTACCACTATATGAAACTGCTGATTTCTAACAAGCATAACAGAACAAAACTGGTACATACCATCAAAAGTGCTTTAAAATAATATTCACTTAAATAAGCATGGTCATTATCAAGGGAAGTGATCAGATTTCGTAAAACACTCTCCTTCAAACATCTTTCAAGACCATCTTGGAGGAATTTATCATTCAATTTTTTAATTTCCGATCACACAATCAACGACCAACATGTTTTCTGTAATTCATCAGGCATTCTTTGAATTTGTTTCCATATTTTCTGTATATCAAAAAAACACAAAAATTCTTCTTCTGGAACAATGGCATATATATGACTATCTTGTCGATAGTCATCTATGTCATCAGCAATTTTCTCCATTACAACGTCTAAGGCTGCAATCCTCATTTTCAGTTTTTAACTTAAAGAAGTCATTTTCTTTTCTTCCCCTATTTTAATTATTACTACACAGGAGTCAACCTGCTATCCGCCTAGCATGCTGATTTAACTGACTAGTTCTTTTAGAGTGGTTTGACTCACCATTCAATCCATCTGTCCGGGTCACGGCACCATCTGTCAGTTTCCGTCCATTTGATATCCATGAACAAAATTAATGCAACCAACCAGAATTCAGGGGAGAGCCATCTTTATTCAGCTTTAGACAAAGATGTTAACCTTCCATAGTTCTTTCCTTTTTCTCACCAATAAAAACAAAGTGAATACATACATCTTTATACCAAGACACAAGGGGGTCGGACACATGGGAGGCAGTCAATGGTCATAACCAGCCATTACACAGTCAAATACCCTCCAATAAGAAAGGTTTATCCTACAATATACCCTTGTATGGTATGTTCCAATCTATGCTCAATGGTTTTATCCATCCTGTGACAGTCACATGTGCAACTCCTAACAGGAGGTGTGGACAGGATGTGTGGGGCCCATCAGTAACAGGCAACACGTCCTATCTATTGTCCTTTGTTCAGAGTTAGTCAGCGCACCTGTATTGGGTTAAGTTTCTTATGCCTATTTCCTCTTACAGCGATAGGTTGAAGACATAGGTAAAGACATCAGCCAGTCGGTCTGCACAGACCTTGATAACACAGCCTGAGCTGTTGTCAATGATCATTGTGGGTGTTAATCCTTTTTAGGGCTTTGCAAATGTCTGACCTGATAAAGGGCAGCTATCGTGGTCCATTTGAGTGTCCATGCCAGGGATGATGTTCCCAAAGCAAGCATAGAAAGAGGTCAGTTCCTCTGGGAGAGAAGTCGGCACTCCCCCCACACTGCCTGAATATCCTTTATAGTCAGTGATGGTTCTCAGACCACTCCACATATTCCTGGTATTGGAGCCCTGGTAGAGACAATCTAGTTTGACTCTGTATTGGCTTTTTTGCAGTTATAATTGTCCTTGCTGCCAGAGTTGAATGCTGGAGTCCGTGCCTTAAGCATGGCATGAATACCACTGTTGACCCATGGTTTTTGATTGGGAAATGATTTTGTAGTTGTACATGGTACAACGTTGTCGATACATTTGCTAATAAAACTGGTAACGGACTCTGTGTATTCATTGATATTGCCACCAGACATCTCTCGGAACATTTTCCAGTCTGTGGTGAGGAAACAGTCACGAAAGTCGGTGTCCGATTTGTCTGTCCATCGTTGAATGGATCTCGTCACTGGCTTCTCTTGTTTTAGCCTCTGCCTGTGAGCAGAGAGTGACAGTATTGATGCATGGTCTGATTTGCCGAAAGTAGAACGGGGGAGGGCCTGGAGTACAGGCATGTGGGATCAAAGTCGTGACAGAGGCCAAGCAAAAGATTCTGCCAGCGGTGCAAGCAGATGCCCAGGGAGTGTGCTGTTAGAATTGGGATGTATTGCTACCTAATGACATTGAGAACCTGGATGAGGCCGTGGATGAGTCTCAATCGACTCCAGCATGCTCAACACACAGCAATGACTTTCAGACTCTCATAAACTAGGGTGATTTGGAGACCTTCCACATCCCCAAAATAAATTGGAAGAAGAAGAGGGACCAAACAGACAACTCTCAATTCTGTAAGTAGGCATGAAATAGCTAATTGGATAATACTGTCATAAGCCATGTCTGGCTGCCTTGTGATGTCAGTCGACTGAAATTATTACTACTACCTAGCATTGGTATGATTTCTCCGGTTTGGAATGGCCAAGTCAGTCATTTAACTACAATGTTTCAAAAAATCCTGGCCTCTTCTGGTAATTGCAATGAATGAAAGATAAAATGTTGCCTCCCACATACCTTTACTCCAGGCCCTCCCCAGTTCTTCAGCTCTCCACTCATCTATATATTGCTTCTAATTCCTTGTCTGTACACTCTGGCACCGACCTATAGGCAATCTTCTTAGTGTTCTTTCTTCAAAGAAAAATGACAAGTTGTATTAGCTGCAGGTAAACAAACATGAATAGGCTACAGGCTAAAATGGGCTGCAGTTAGGTAAACAAATCCAGTGTCTTTCAACCTCTTCACAAACAGATTCATCCACACAGCATTAGCTAATACAATATTGTATTCAGAAAGAACAAACAGCGATAACCATTGAAACAATGCTCGTTAGCGCACAAAATGTTTTCGGAGAACATTCCCAAGACCTATAAACCCTGGCCATCCCATTTTGGAAAAACTAATGTATCACATATTTTCGGACGCTATATCGGTTGCCCCATTCACTTCCTTTTGCCCAAAGAGAGGCTTCCTTTAATAAATCGAAAAAATAAAAACTGTATTAAATCCTAAATATGACAGGCCCCAGGTTTAAAATAGCAAACCTTTCCTATAAATGATTAATTGTGTCAGCTCGTGGTGGCGAACAAGGAGGAGCGGACAGCGGAGTCGTTTGGTATGTGTTTATTTAATTTGAGTGTAACAATGCTCATGGCAGTGAGACAACACACAAAGACAAAGGGAGCAGAGGGAACATATATACTGAGGGGAATGACTGTAGATGATGATCAGGTGCGCTAAACGAGACAACAGGTGTGATGAGTTGATGAGACGGGCAATGGTGTCAGAAGGCCAGTGACATCGAGCGCCGAAGCACGCCTCCTGCAGGGGGAGGATGGGCAGCAGACGGCGTAGTTGTCACAGTACCCCCCCCCCGTACCCCGTCCACTCCACGAGGTACTGGAGGCCCCCAGCCCGGCGCCTCGATGATGGAGCGGACGGAGTACACCGGGGCCCCCTCGGTGTTGAGAGGAGGGGGGGACCTCCCGCACCTCACACCCCTGGAGGGGACCAGCCACCATCGGCCTCAGGAGAGACACATGAAGCGAGGGGTTAATACGGTAGTCAGGAGGGAGACGCAACCGATATGTTACCTGGTTGACCCTCCTCAGGACTTTAAAGGGCCCCACAAACCGGGCTCAGCTTCCGGCAGGGCAGGCGGAGGGGCAGGTTCTTTGTGGAGAGCCAGACACGGTAGCCTGGACGATACACCGGGGCTTTCCCGCAGTGGCGATCCGCATAGGTTTTCTGGCGGCAGACAGCAAGCCTGACGCGATCCTGCACAGCCTCCCATGTGCCCGCTGCCCGCCGGAACCAATCGTCCACCGCAGGGGTACCGGTCTGGCCCGGGGTCCAGGGTGCCAGGACCGGCTGATAGCCCAGCACGCACTAAAAAGGGGATATCCCCGTGGAGGAGTGGTGACGGGAGTTCAGGGCATACTCAACCCATGGCAGGAACTCCGCCCACTCCCCAGGCCGGTCCTAGCAGTAGGACCGAAGGAGCCTGCCCACATCCTGATTTACATCTTCCACCTGCCGGTTGGACTGGGGGTGGTAGCCCGAGGTCAGGCCGACCAAGACCCCCAGGTGCTGCATAAAAGCCCTCCATACTCTGAATGTGAACTGGGGGCCCCGCTCCGACACTATATCCTCAGGCACCCCATAGTGCCGGAAGATGTGTGTAAACAGAGCCTTGGCGGTCAGTAGGGCCGTGGGGAGACCGGGCAGAGGCAAGAGATGACAGGTCTTAGAGAACCGGTCCACAACGACCAGGATGGTTGTATGGCCCTGTGAAAGGGGGAGATCTGTAAGGAAATCAACAGACAGGTGGGTCCATGGCCGTTGTGGAATGGATAAGGGGTGCAACTTACCCATAGGTAGGTGTCGAGGTGCCTTACTCTGGGCGCACACCGAGCAGGAAGAGACGTACAACCTCACGTCCTTAGCTAAGGTAGGCCACCAGTACTTACCGGCCAGGGCCCGCATGGTCTGCCCGATACCAGGATGGCCGGAGGAGGGAGAGGTGTGGGCCCAGTTGATGAGCCGGTCACGGACAGACGTCCGCACATACGTGCGATGGAAAGGGCTCGTCACGCTGCGAACGAACGATGTCCGCGTCCAATTCCCACACCACCGGTGCCACGATACATGACCCCGGCAGTACGTGAGCGTCATCCACTGGCCGCTCCTCCGTGTCATGCCGGCGAGACAGTGCGTCGGCCCTGACGTTCTTGCTTCCTGGTCTGTAAGTGAGAGTGAAAACAAGTGAGAGTCCACCTCCACAACGAACTGGAGCAACGGGTCGGGATGAGCCAGGACCGGAGCGGTGGTGAAACGGTGTTTCAGTTCCACAAACACCCTCTCCGCCTCCGTGGTCCACCGTAACCAAGTCGCCCCACCCCTCAGGAGGGAGGTGATCGGAGCCACGACCTGGCTAAAGCCCCGGATAAACCTCCTGTAATGATTAGAAATGCCTAAAATCGTTGCACACCCTTAACCGTGGTTGGGGTTGGCCAATTACGCACGGCATCAATGTGATGCTCCTCCATAGCCATACCCGTGCGAGAGAAACGGTACCCCAGGAAAGACACGGACGACTGGAAAAACAGACACTTCTCGGCCTTCACGTACAGGTCGTGTTCCAACAATCTAGCAAGCACTTTACGCACCAACGAGACATGCTCAGCGCGGGTAGCCGTGTAAATTAAGGTGTCGTCAGTATACACCACCACCCCTTCGCACAACATGTCCCTGAAAACGTTGTCGATGAAAGATTGAAAGACTGATAGAGCATTCATCAACCCGTACGGCATCACTAAATATTTGTAAGGGCCAGAGGTAGTACTGAAGGCCGTATTCCATTCGTCCCCTTCCCGGATACGCACCAGGTTATAGGCACTACTGAGGTCCAATTTTGTAAAAAGTGGGCCCCGTGCATCCTCACGACTTCCGCAGAGATTAGGGGAAGAGGATAGCGGAACGAGATGGTGATATTATTCAGCGCCCTGTAGTCGATGAACGGGCGCAAACCACCTTCCTTTTTTTCACAAAAAAGAAATTCGAGGAGACCTGTGACTTGGAGGGCCTAATGTATCCCTATCCTAATTCTTCCTCAACATACGCAGACATCGCCACGGTCTCGGTGCGGGACAGTGGATACACATGACCCTTAGAGAGTGCGGCCCCTTCTAGGTTTATTGCGCAATCTATGAGGTGGTAATACAGTGGCCTTAGCCTTGGAAAATACCGCGGCTAAGTCCCTGTATTTGGGAGGAATTGGCACGGCGGGAGGACTGTCCTGACTTTCAACCGTGGTTGAACCCACGGAAACACCCAAACACCTACCTTGGCACTTCCGCGACCCCCCTGAAAGGACCTGACTAGACCAGGAAATGATAGGGTCACAGAGAGCCAGGGGAAACCTAGAACTACCGGAAATGCGGGGGAATCAATAACGTGAAACGAAAGAGTTTCGCTGTGTTGGGTGCAGGTGATCATAAGGAGCGGGATAGTACACTCCTTAACAAAGCCTGACCCTAGTGGCCAGTTATCCAACGCTCTCACAGATAGGGGGCTGGTAAGGACCTGAAGGAGAATATGTGCGCGTAATGCGAAAGCCCTGTCGATGAAATTCCCAGCAGCGCCTGAATCTACTAGCGCCTTACACTGGGAAAGCAACGGAAAACCGGGGAACTCAACAGGGATGGTGCAGAGAGTGAGTGGAAAAGCGATCGGTGAAAAGCGACTTGGGGCGATACGGAAGTGCCATGCCTGTCACCTCTAGAGGCAGAGAAAGAGGAGTAGCGCAGAGCAGCGGAACTGCCCCAGCACTTAGCTGATCCCCTCTGCTCTCCTCCTCCTCCTCGCCCTCTGCCCGGAAGTGCAGCCGTCCATGCGGACGGCGGTGTCCAGGTGGTGGGGTGGAACGAACGGGCCCCCGCCAGAACGTCCTCGGGCAGCTAGCATATTGTTGAGACGGATCGATGTTTCCACCAGCTGTTCAAACGAGAGGGTCACGTCCAGACATGCCAGCTTCCTTTGGACTTCCTCCCGAAGGCTACAGCGGTAGTGGTCGAAAAGGGCCCGGTTGTTCCACCCAGAACCCGCTGCCAGGGTTCGGAACTCCAGCGCGAACTCCTGCACCAAACTCGTCCCCTGCCGCAGATGGAACAGTTGTTCGCCCACCTCTCTTCCTTCGTGGGTATGGTCGAACACGATCCGGAAGCGGCGGACGAACTCGTCATAGCTGCCCTGGATGGGCCCCTCGGTGTTCCATATGGCGGTGGCCCACTCCAGGGCTTTGCCGGACAGGCAGGAGACGAGTGAGGAGATCTTCTGGGCATCAGTCGGCGCAGGATGAATCGCCTGGAGTGCGATGTCCACTTGCAGCAGAAAACCCTGGCAGCAGTCCGCCGCCCCGTTATAATCCCAGGGGAGCGGGATCTGCGGCGCACCGGCTCTGGACGGTGCAGGCTACAGAGGCGGTAATACGGCCGGTGTTGTGGGAGCGGATTGGGCCAACTCTAGGCGCTGAATAACCTTGACGATGTCATCCATCGCTGCACCTAGGTTGGCCAGGAGGGTGGAATGTTCCTATATGACCTCCGCAACACCGGTCTTTCTTTCGGCTTTGTGCTCCATCCTTGTTCTTTTTCTTTTAAGGTGTGTTATTCTGATGGTGACGAACAAGGAGGAGCGGATAGCGGTGTCGTTTGGTATGTGTTCATTTAATTTGAGCGTAACAATGCTCATGGCAGTGAGACAATAACACACAAAGACAAAGGGAGCAGAGGGAACATATATATACTGAGGGGAATGACTGTAGATGATGATCAGGTGCGCTAAACGAGACAACAGGTGTGATGAGTTGATTTGATGGGCAATGGTGTCAGAAGGCTGGTGACATCGAGCGCCGAAGCCCATCTCCTGCAGGGGGAGGATGGGCAGCAGATGGCATCGTTGTTACAAATTGATTAAATATATTGTTTTAAATGGCACATTATGATTAAATCTTATTTATAATACCCCTTTTTTAAATAACAGTTTGATATTTCATAATATTACATTGTATTTCACAATCTTTTTTATTGACATTTTATATAATTTAATGTGATATTTCAACATTTAATGCCATTTTTCATAGCGTATTTCATAATCACAAAGGATTTGTCCATCGATGTACGTGGGTGGTCTTTAGCTGCTGATAGGCTAATCCAGCAACACTTGCATAACCAACAGTTGCTCGCTTTAAACATGATTATGTTGCATTTTGCACTAGATTTATCTGATAGTGAGCAAATGTATACAGAATGTTGTGTACCTGGTAACATCTGTTCCAAACTGTGTCAAAAGTTAGGTTTATTTCAATAGGTGAGCTATACATAGCTTAGAAAAGTGACATGCCCCGGGATACATAATATTATTAGACAGTATGGTGGTAATCATCTGCTTGAGATATACAGTGGGGAGATATACATTGTGCAAGTATTTGCTACACTGCTGATTGTGCAAGTTCTCCCACTTAAAAAGATGAGAGAAGCCTGTAAATTATATAAAAAAATATATACATAATTAAATAAATATAGAATTTTAAGTGGTACATTAATAATAAATATTTATATAATGTACAGTGGGGCAAAAAAGTATTTAGTCAGCCACAAATGTGCAAGTTCTCCCACTTAAAAAGTTGAGAGAGGCCTGTAATTTTCATTATAGGCAAATGTCAACTATGAGACGAAATTTGAAGAAAATAAATCCAGAAAATCACATTGTAGGATTTTTAATGAATTTATTGGTAAATTATGGTGGAAAATAAGTATTTGGTCAATAACAAAAGTTCATCTCATACACCCTTTGTTGACAATGAAAGAGGTCAAACATTTTCTGTAAGTCTTCACAAGGTTTTCACACACTGTTGCTGGTATTTTGGCCCATTCCTCCATGCAGATCTCCTCTAGAGCAGTGATGTTTTGGGGCTGTCGCTGGGCAACACAGACTTTTCAACTCCCTCCAAAGATTTTCTATGGGGTTGAGATCTGGTGAATGGCTAGGCCACTCCAGGACCCTGAAATGCTTCTTACGAAGCCACTCCTTCGTTGCCCGGGCGGTGTGTTTGGGATCATTGTAATGCTGAAAGACCCAGCCACGTTTCATCTTCAATGCCCTTGCTGATGGAAGGAGGTTTTCACTCAAAGTCTCACGAAACACGGCCCCATTCATTCTTTCCTTTACACGGATCAGTCGTCCTGGTCACTTTGCAGAAAAACAGCTCCAAAGTATGATGTTTCCACCCCCAGGCTTCACAGTAGGTATGGTGTTCTTTGGATGCAACTCTGCATTCTTTCTCCTCCAAACATGACGAGTTGAGTTTTTACCAAAAAGTTATATTTTGGTTTCATCTGACCATATGACATTCTTCCAATCCTCTTCTGGATCATCCAAATGCTCTCTAGCAAGCCTCAGAAGGGCCTGGACATGTACTGGCTTACGCAGGGGGACACGTCTGGCACTGCAGGATTTGAGTCCCTGGCGGTAGGTATGGGAGTTGTTTTGGTAAGGCCTACTAACAGAAAAACAGACTTTCAAATGTGATTTTTCCAAACCCCTATTTCATAAAACAAATTTGATGAATCGGCCACATCTGATAGGCAAAAGTCCCTGCCTAATGATCTTTGTTGCAGTAGAAGATAGTTAACAATAATGTTTGAGTATATTTCTGTAGTGATCTCTTAGTGTAACAACGTCAGTGCAAATGCAAGTACATAGCTTACATTCTGCGTGCACAATTATTAGGCAAGTGAGTATTCTGATCGTATCATTATTTCTATGCATTTTTTTCCAACTCCAGTCCATATAAATTTGAATGCTCATTGGATTGAATCATTTTCAGGTAAAATGTATTGGTGTAATGAGTGAGGGTGTGGCAACAACAAATGACACCTAATATCAAGGTGTAATTATTAGGCAGCTTCATGACCTCAGGTAAAGTGGGCCCAAAAAAATCTTTAACTGGCACTGGAATGTCAAAAACGAGAGGGACTCTTGATGGACCAGATGAATGGGCTTGTGGCATCATTAATGGACACATGGCACCACTTCAGTCAGGCACCAGCCAGTTGGAGGAGGGGTACTGGTATGGGCTGCTATCATTATGGATGAGGTTGTTGGACCTTTCAGATTGAAGATGGATTGAAACTCAAAACCCAATCCTACTGCCAGTTTCTGGAGGATACTTTCATCGAACAGCAGTACAGGAAAAAGTATTCAGCAATCAAGAAGGCTATGAAATCTATGCAGGACAATGATCCATCATGATACATACTCCACTGCCTGGCTAGCAAGCAAGGGCCTCAAAGATGCCTGAATAATGACCCTTCCTTACCTGAATTAAATCCTATTGAGAACTTGTGGACCCTTCTCAAATTTGAGATTCACTGTCAGGGAAGACAATACACCTCTTTGAACAGCATTTGTGAAGCTGTGGTGGCTACTTCAGCAAAAGTTGATTGTGAACAGATCAAGAAACTGACCGACTGCATGGATAGAAGGCTCATAGCAGTTATTGAAAAGAAAGGTGGCTATATTGGTCATTGAATATTTCTGAAAGGCCAGAAGTGTTATTTAATTTGTATTTTGTGTGACTTATTTGTTGCAAATTTAAAATAAACCAGTGAGTTGGAGAATTTTCTTCTTAATTTAGTTGCCTACTAATTCTGCCCACTAACTGTTACCTAATTATTGTGCACAGGTATATATTCCCCTGAGAAAGATCCAAACTCATTTTCCCTTTGTTAAACATTCAGGTTTGAGGTTCAATTATATTTTGGATTGACTGAGAGCATTGTGTTTGTTCAACAATAAAATACATCTTGAGGAATACGATTTGCCTAATAATTGTGCATGTAGTATTGTATGGTAACAGTTAATATAACAGAATACTTGCCCATATTTTTTGTATAATTTTACTTGATGGTAGCTAGGTGTAGCAAAAGTAACGTCAGTTTTGCTAACGTTAAATATTTCACCTCAGTACATGAATGTGAATGTGACACCAGTGTCATACATGAAATCTTGAATTAATTAGCTAACGTTATTTGAATGCGATAGCTAGTTTATCTTTAATAAGTTTAATTATTTACCGTTAAATTGGTCAGCTGACATACAAAAAACATGACATAACGTTAACTCTTGCACAATACTTATATCAAGGCTGGTCAAATTCATGACGCAATAGTAGAAATACTCCGCCAGTAATAATGCTGTTTGGTCCTTGTTATCATGTAACTACATTAGGTTCACAAAATGTAAACCAACTTAGACACAAAGGCTTTCCGATAATTGTGTGCTGTAATAAGTGAAGCATTTCTGTGCTCTAATAATTTAAGCATATTTTAGTTATTTGACCCTCTGAACTTTCCCTTTTGAAACCCCTTTTAATTGTAGATGGTTACACCATAGAAAAGTTAAAGTTACAGAAAACTTTTGCTTATCTAATTAATTATTTACAGGAAAAAAGTGATAAAGATTGTAAACAGTAAAATGTACCTGATTTGGGAAGCCATTATGTCAACCTTTTTATCAAAATGAAATTTAAGTTCACAAGAAATGCTGGTAGGAGCTCCCTTCAACTGCTGTTTTCTATTACATAACATTTTGACAGTTAAAAATATTTTTTGTTGGAAATATATATCAACCCCAAATATCGGTCATTGCTGTTTTTGTTCGTAAATAATTGGAATCCTAATCCGCATTCTATACACAATTTATGTAATCACAGGTGGAGATTTGAGGTGAGATTTGAAAGAGGATTAGAAGCTGGGATTGGTTGGCCAAGATGAGACACGGGCGAGATTAGAAATGTAACCAGAACACCCAGGTTAACACCACTTTACCTACAATTGATGACATAGGAACTTTAGTGGCTCCAAGACTCCTTTAGTTATCTCTCCTCCTGTTGAACATCCCATCTAAAAGATGGCACTCCATGCAGAGAAGTGTCCTCTTCACCGCCCTGTGGTATTGGGGTTTTATCTCAAGAATAATGAATGTCCCACCTAAGGGCCATCCAACAACACTCCCAGCAACATTTCTTCACCTATGACTGCGATTGATCAGGGTGCAGGGTTGTATACTGCTGGCTGTTATGGTGTTGAATATTAATCTGTAGTCAATAGAATTCTCAAATTCTGTAGGTATTTCTCATGACCAGGTTGGAATAGGGACGTTTTTCTTGGATCTTTTGGGGCACCTTGAGAAATTGAGAAAATCCAAAGTGTCCTGGATATTGGTTTTGATGAAAGCCATGCCTTTTAAAGCATTTCATGGCAACAGATGCAAGTGCCATTTAATGATAGTCATTTGGGAAGGTTGCCTATAATCCTAACTTCTTGCAAGACGACCAAAGACTTTGCATGACCTGGAGTCATTTTGCCAAGATGAATGGGCAGCTATACCATCTGCAAGAATTCGAGGCATCATAGACAACTATTACAAAAGACTGCGTGCTGTCATTAATGCTATAGGGGGAAATACACAGTATTAAAAACTAAGGGAATGCAGACTTTTGAACAGGGGTTGGTTAATATTTTTCTTTGTTGTCATGTTTTGTTTTATGATTGTGTCATTCTGCGATAAACAAGAGTTGAATGTGAATCCCATTAGAATTAAGAATCTGTTTTGCCTGCTAACACATGTTTTCTATACAAATAGTACATATATTTCCAATTCTCCAAAGGTATGAAAAACTTTAACACAACTGTATATATACAGAATTGCAATTATTTCAATTTGGCAGTTTGGCAGTCTTATTTTATACATGAGAACATAGCGACAGTTGTGTTTTACAATAATATTTGTGACAATGCAGACACACAATGTACAGAATGCTCAATTTATCATTTTTCTCAACTGATAAGACACATTTTTCAAACTAAATTCATGCTCTCAAAACAATTAACACAGTCATTTGAACACTTGATTATTTTGTAAAATATTTCCGTTTTAAATTATTGACAAAGTAAGAAAGTAACATTTTGGAATCATGTTTACACACACATTACAAAAGTGCACATATTGTTTTTCTAAAACCAACCAACAAAACCACATGGCATTCACATGAAATGTGCTCAATTGCCATTCAGTTGCTATCAGCTGGCTTAGTACAGCACACAAGCTGGCTACATTTTTTACCAGCAAAAAATACTTAGTATAAAACAAGTCACTAATGGAGCCTAGAAAACAATGGAAAAATGTGAAGACTGTTAGAATGAGAGGAACTAGAGTTAGTGGGGAAGGAATAGGGCATTGGAGAGGATACACAGAGAATGAGAAAAGAAAGTGAGGAGGTAATAAGATTGGAAAAGGCGAAAAAGAGTGGGGGTAGAATAGAGAGGACAGGGGGAGGGAGGGGAGAAAGGAGAATAAGAGGGTGCAGAAGAAAGAAGAAAAATCAATTTAAGAGCAACACCAATTGATCTTGACATCAATCATGGTCTGAACCTGAGAGAGGCTGGACAGAGTTCAGCCTAATTTGAGCAGAGCTGTCGTGGCATCAATCATTAAAACATTCCTGAGAGAAACAGTAAAGTTTATGGACAGGATATCAAGGCGTAGTTGGGGTAGGGAGGGTATGCAGTTCGGTGGGCTGGGGATCTCATTGCTGCATTTTGCAAATGATGTGGCCCTGATGGCATCTTCAGTCTGTGATCTCCGGCACTCACTGGACCGGTTTGCAGCTGAGTGCGAAGCGGTTGGGATGAGGATTAGCACCTCAAAATCTGAGGCCATAGTTCTCAGCAGGAAACCGATGGAGTGACTCCTCCGGGTAGGAAATAAGGCGTTACCCCAAGTAAAGGAGTTCAAATATCTCAGGGTTTTGTTCGCGAGTGAGTGAAAAGGGAGTGGGAGATTGGCCGGAGAATAAGAGCAGCGGGGGTGGAATTGCATTTGCTTTACCGCACTGTTGTGATTAAAAGAGTGCTGAACCAGAAGGCATAGCTTTCAATATTCCGGTACATTTTCGTTCCTACCCTCACCTATAGTCAGGAAGGATAGGACATAACCGAAAGAACTAGATCGCAGGTAAAAGCGGCTGAAATTAGTTTTCTCAGAAGGGTGGCTGGCGTCTCCCTTAGAGATAGGGTGAGAAGCTCAGTCATCCGCAAGGAACTCTGAGCCGCTGCTCCTTTGCATCAAAAGGAGCCAGTTGAGGTTGTTCGGGCATCTGGTAACAAAGCCCCCAGGACATCTCCCTAGGGAGGTGTTCTAGGCACATCCAGCTGGGATGAGACCTCGTGGTAGGCCCAGGAGTAGGTGGAGAGATTATATTTCGACAATGGCCTGGGAACGCCTCGTGATCCCCCAGTCAGAGCTGGCAAATGTAGATTGGGAAAGAGAAGTTTGGGGTCCCCTGCTGAAGCTGCTGCCCCTGCGACCCGATATCGGATAAGCGGATGAAGATGACAGAAACAGATAGGTGCATGGTGGGCTTTCCATTTCTAAATCGTCAGTCTGTTTCAGTATGAAGTACACTGAAAGTTCCAGTTGATATTACAATTTTTTCCAAACTAAGGCCATTGCTCTCTAAACAACAAAGCCTTCTGACCTCTTGATATATGCTCATGAATCTGGCTTGAGGCAGCCAAGCATGAAACTTGAAAATATGTAGATACTGTAAATGAGGTAGTGCTATGACAGCCATTATTGTAGACCAGGGGTGCCCAATCCTGGTCCTGTAGATCTACCATCCTGTAGGTTTTCTCTGCAACCCTAGTTGTGACTAACTCATCTAGCTCTTTATTAGAATCAGGTGGGCAAAATTTGTGTTGGAGTGAAAACCTACAGGATATTAGCTCTCCAGGACCAGGATTGGACACCCCTGTTGTATACTTTTCCCATACATTGTTTCTCTTAGAGCTACAATAACATGCATTTATAGATATGGTCATACAGAACAACACCATCCCCCACAAAGAAATATAAAGAATAATCCAGGACAATCAGATCTTTCAGAACATTCAACAATGTTGTCTGGCCCCAATGTATCATGTCATAGAAAGAAACACCTATCCTCATGTGGCACTCTGACGGAGTGCAATAAACATACTGAAATGCCAGTACATACTGTAATGTTAAGAAGCAAGTATGCAAGTCTCCCAGCACCTAGTCCCTACAGTGCCCTACCTAGCAGGGAGCACAGCTCAGACTGCTCATCATATGTTTTCAGCTTTATGTTTTTGTTGGTCACTGAAGACATACAGGTTTAAGATTAAAAGATGAGTATGAGACAAGAGTTCAGAATTTCAGCTTTCATATCCTGGTATTCACATCTAGATGTGTTAAACAACCTAGGACATATCACCGTTTGTATTAAACCACAGCATTTATAGGTGAGCAAAAGTAATGGAACAAATAATCTTAAAGTAAAAAACATTTTATATTTGATGGCATAACCCTTTCTTACAATCACTGCCTCAAGCCTGAGACCCATCGACATCACCAAACTGTTGCATTCTAAATTTGTGATGATATTCCAGGCTTGCACCGCAGCTTCTTTAAGTGCGTGTTTGTTTCTGTTTGCTTCTCCCTTCAGTCTCCTCTTAAGGAGGTGAAATGCATGCTCTATTGGGTTAAGGTCAAGTTATTGACTTGGCCAGTCTAAAACCTTTTTCCCCTGATGAAGTCCTTTGTTTTGTTGGCAGTGTGCTTTGGGTCATTGTCCTGCTGCATGATAAACTTCCTCCAGATTAGTTTCAATGCATTTCTCTGTAAATTGGCAGATGAAATGTTTCTATACACTTCTGAATTAATTCTGCTACTACCATCATCAGTTACATCATCAATAAATATTAATGAGCCTGTTCCAGAAGCAGCCATACATGCCCAAGCCATTACCTCCATCATGCTGCACAGATGACCTTGTATGCTTCAGATTATAAGCAGTTCCTTTCTTTCTCCACACTTTGGCCTTCCCATCACTTTGGTAGAGATTAATCTTGGTCTCATTAGTTCATATGATTGTGTTCCAGAACTTTAGCGGCTCATCTCTGTACCTCTTTGCACATTTCAATCTGGCCTTCCGATTCTTACTGCTGATGAGTGGTTTGCATCTTTTGGTGTGGCGTCTATATTTCTGCTCTTTGAGTCTTCGAACAGTGGATTGTGATACCTTCACCCCTGCACTGTGGAGGTTGTTGGTGATGCCACTTACTGATGTTTTGGGGGGTTTCTTCACAGCTCTCATGATATTTCTGCCATCAACTACTGTTGTTTTCCTTGGCCAACCTGTTTGACGTCTGTTGCTCAGTACACCAGTAGTTTCTTTCTTTTTCAGGAAATTCCAAAATGTTGTGCTTGCTATGCCCAATGTTTGTCCAATTTTCTTAGCTTGACAATGGCTTGCTTTTCTCGCATAGACAGCTCTCTTGTCTTCATGTTGATTTATCCTCTTTAACAAGAAATGCAGTCTTTATGGGTTTAAACCAAGGATGGATGGAGACTAGTCATGCAGAGTTGTTTAATGTTTTAAAAATCAACCTAAATGGCAACACCTGGGCACCAAGACACATTTGTCAGCATGCAGGTAACATGACCATGTGTGCTGCATTCTCAATAAATAGGGTAATAATGGTCCAGAATTTTGTCTTGGGGCTGTAAAAAACAATACAAATCATACAGTTTTTGACCACCAGAACGGATGCAGTTTGTGGCGATTTGGGACATGCTCTGATTGCAGTATTCAGCAATGGTACATAAGTGGTTTAAATGCTACCCATGTCATTTTAATGGTGTTTTTCCCACCATATTCTCCACCATATTTCAGAACCCAGTTGGAACGTACATTGTCCTGGAGATGGAAGGTACAGTATATGACTACAACTGACACGAAATAGTAACACTTCTGCATACCAGGGATGGATACCGCATTCACTCAGTTTTTACCTCAATGCATGGCTGGAGAAAACATACATTGTGATGTTTAAGAAATGCTTTGGTCCAACATATAAGAAAGGCTTAATTAATAAATTAATAAGTTACAATATTAAACAGGGTTGTCGTTTCTTTTCCAAGTGAATTAAGTTTTCTTGTCTGCATTAGTACGTATCGAGTTACATACGTATCGTACAGACTAACATGCGTACAACACACATTTCAGATGTTCCAAAATTGACAAACCGGGGTTTTCATTAGTTGTCAGTTATAATCATCGAAATTAAAATGAATGAATGAAGACTTTAAATATATCAGTCTGTGTGGAATGACTGTATACATTATGCAAGTTTCACTTTTTGAATGGAATTACTGAAATAAATCAACTTTTTGATGATATTCTAATTATATGACCAGCACCTGTATATAGGGTGATAGGGTGCTAACAAGACACAGGTGTAAACTATGATACATGACAAGCTACATTCAAAAACAAAATCCAAAAATCAAACAGAACAGGCTTTTTTCAAAAACAGAAACAAAAAGGAACAAAACCGAACCTCACAGTACCCACACCATGGTAGGCTCCAAATGACCTAGACAAAGGGAAAAAGGGAAGGCAGTCCCGAGAACGAGGTTGGGCAGGCAGGATATTTGAAAGAGCAGGTTGGCTCGAAGGCCTGCCCTAAGCACGAGGGAGTGCAGGAGGGATGGCAACTCAAGCCTGTTGTCTCAACAACCCCCCTCGATGAAGAGGGCAGCAAGGATGGGCATTGGGCAAGGCGGTTTAGGTGGTTGCAATGGAATGCCTGGACTAAGGTCGGGTTGAGGATGTCGTGAGCGGGAACCCAGGACCATTCCTCTGGCCCATACACCTCCCAGTCAACCAGGGTACTGCATTCAGCCCCCTGTTGGCAGGAATCATGGAGGCTCCTGATGGTGTAGGGCAGTTCCCCCTCAATGTCCAACAGAGGAGGGGGTTGGTGTTGGGACAAGCATGGATGGAGAAGGCTATAGTTCTCAGGCTTGAGGAGTGAGACATGGAATGATGCAGCAATTTTATTTAGGAAAGAGTTTCTTACATGAGAGACAAAGCCAGACGTTTCGGGTCTGTTAACCGAAGACATTATGGAAGGGAATGAGTTTGTAAGGGGAGTGAATTAGTGAGTTTTGTGCGTATTCTACCAAGGGTAGGTAAAGACCCCATTTTTATTTATTTTTGCACACTGCTGGCGGAGGTACTTCCCGATCTCCTGGTTGAGCCTCTCCGTTTTATCATTGGATTGGTGATGGAACACAGAGGAGAGGCTGATCGAGACCCCCAGCCGATCACCAAAGGCTTTCCATACCAGAGAGATGAACTGAGGGTCCTGATCAGACATTATGTCCTCCAGAATACTAAACTGGTGGAACACACACTCGGCCAATTCCATGGCGTTAGGCAGGTGAGTCTAGGGTATTCGGTGGAATTTTGTAGAGAAGCAATTGACTATCAAAAGGATTTTGGTGTAACCAGATTAGTCAGATAAATCAGAAATAAAGTTCATGGTCACATGGCCAGGGTCTGTGTGGTATTGGGAGAGGCAGCAGCTTACCAGTGGGAAGTTGTCAGGGGATATTTGCCTGTACACAGTTAGGGCAGGATATGATGTAGTCACAGACATTGTCCATGAGTGAGGACCACCATTATTGGCGGGTGCGTAGTTCAGTGGTCCGCGTGATGCCCAGGTGCCCTGACCCCAGGGAGGTATGACACCAATGGAGGAGCTGAGGACTGACTGAAGCAGGGACATATGTCTTACCAGGCAGAGTCTCTGGCGGTGCTACTTCAGCACAAAGGGCTTCCTGTATGACAGATTGTATCTCCAACTGCAAAGGGCCAACCATACAGGAGGCAGGCAGGATTGGCTCAGGGGTGGATGTACTGGCAGGCAGATCAAACTGCCGGGAGAAGGAGTCTGCTTTGGCATTCTTTATGTTTCTTGCATTTAGTCTTCTTTGCATTTAGTCTCTTGGCGCTCTGTATATACTCCAAATTCCTGTGGTCAGTGAGGAGAATGAAAGGATGCCTGGCTCCCTCAAGCCAGTGACGCCAATCCTCCAGCATCAGTTTAACTGCCAACAGCTCCCTATTTCCCACATTGTAATTCTTCTCGGCTATGGATAGTTTATTTTAAAAGAATGCACTGGGGTGTAGCTTAGGCAGTGTGTCAAATCGCTGTGATAGCACTGCCCCCACACCCACCTCCGAGGCATCAACTTCCACGACGAATGGTTGAGAGGGTTCTGGTTGACGGAGGATGGGTGGAGATGTGAATACCTGCTTTAGGGCGTCAAATGCGGCGAGTGTGGAATCAGACCCAAGCAGGTTTCTTAACTTTTGGCTGGTTAGGTAAATGAAGGGAGCAGCAGTGGAGCTGAAACTGCAAACAAATTGCCAATAGTAGTTGGCAAAGCCGAGGAATCTTTGGAGTTCCTTGACTGCGCTGGGTTGCAGCCAATGACGCATGGCCATGACTGTGAAGTTATGCATGCTGGATGCTCTGGATGTCAGCACGAAACCTAAGAAGGTGAGTGTAGGAACTTCTTTCCCCCATAACATACAGCTGGTGTTCATGTAAGTGGCGCAGAACCCGTTTGACATGGGTGTTATGATCAGATAGAGAATGAGAATAGATGAGTATGTTGTCAATGTAGATGATGACAAACTGGTCGACGATGTCCCTGAATATCTTGTTCATGAACCCCTTGGAAGGGTGTTGGTGAGGCGCATGGAACTAGATTCAGATGTCAATTTAGGGGACCCTACAGACCATAGGGCCATGGCCCAATCCAAAGCCTTGCCCATGAGTAAGGAGAGCAAAAAATCCACTTTGTCTCTCTGACTTTGGAATTGGCTTGGGTAGTGATCAATGTACAGGGAGCATTGCATTGCTACAGTAGCTCGTCATTAGATTGGATCACACAGGCCAGCTTTCACTCTCACATGCAATGAGCCGTGGCTGCCCACGACCCTGTTGCTAGTTCACCGCTTTCCTTCCTTGGACCACTTTTGATAGGTACTGACCAGTCGTCTAGCCATCACAAATAGGTCCTTGTCAAAGTTGCTCGGATTCTTAAGCTCGCCCATTTTATATATCTGTTCCTGTGTCTGTTTGTTTTGACGTACTGTGCTCTGTAGCGCCTACCAGAGGGGAGGGGCAGGAACAGGTTGTATCCAGGGTGTGATGCATCTGTTGTGATGTTTCCTGCCCTTTTACTGACTTTGGTTTTGTATAAGTCCTGGATCGAGGGCAGGTTCGCACCAATGATCTTTTCTGCAGTTCTGACTGTCCGTTGTAGTCTGTTCCTGTCCAAACCAAACAGTGATTGACGTGCAGAGAACAGACTGGATGATGGCTGTGTAAAAGTTGATCAGTAGCTCCTTGGACAGGTTAAGCTTCTTAAGCTGGCGCAGGAAGTACATCCTCTGCTGGGCCTTTTTAATTAGGACATCTGTGTTGTGTTCCCACATTAGATCCTGGGAGATAGTGGATCCCAGTAACCTGAAGTATTCTACAACAGATACAGGGTTGTTGAGAACGGTGATTGTGGCCAGAGACGGAGGGTTCCTCTTGAAGTCCAAGCATGTTAGTTTTGATCATGTTAAGCTCCAGGTTGTTCTGACCACACCAGAGGACTAGCTGTCCAACCTCCTGTCTGTAGGCAGACTTGTCACCATCCCGGATGAGGCCGATGACCATAGCGCTGTTTGCGAAATTCAGTAGTTTGACAAATGGGTCTCTTAAGGTGCTGTCGTTTGTGTAGAGGGAGAAGAGCGTGGAGGAGAGCACACAACCCTGGGGGGTGCCTTAATTGGTTGTTCAGATGCTGGATGCAGTGTCCCCCAGCCTCATCTGCTGACTCTGCTGTTGGTCAGGAAGTTTGTTATCCACTGACATGTGGATGCTGGCACAGTGAGCTGGATGAGTTTGGTATGGAGGATGGCTGGGATGATGGTATTGAACGCCAAGCTGATGTCCACAAACAGGTCCTTGCATATGTCGCTGAAGAGTAAAGGTGTTTAAGGACATAGTGCAGACCCATGTTGACAGCATCATCCACAGACCTGTTAGCCTGGTAGGTGAACTGCAAGGGGTCTAGAAAGGGGCCTGTGATGTCCTTCAGATGGGCCACCACTAACCTTTCATAGCATTTCATGACCACAGATGTGAGGACGACAGGTCTGTAGTTATTCAATCCAGTGATGGAGGGTATTTTGGGGACCGGGATAATTGTGAAGCATTTGAAGTACGAGGGAACTTCACACAGCTCCAGAGATCTGTCGAATATCTGTGTAAAGATGGGTGGCCGGTTGTTCAGCTCAAACTTTCCGGCAGGATGGTAACACACCGTGGGACAGGAGCCTTCTTGGACTTCTGCCTCTGAAAGAGCTGCCGTACTCCGTTTGATAACGAGATGATCAGTGTTATTCAATTCATCTGTTTGTGGTCATAATGTTATGGCTGATTCGTGTATTTTTCAAGAAACAATAAAAAAATGTAGCACAGTTTTGATACGTTTTCTTTGTACTATTTTCTATTCAATACAGGGTTTAAATGTTTTTCACAACATTGCATTCTTTTTTTCTTTACATTTTACACAGTGTCACAAGTTTTTGGGAAACAGGGTTGTGCATTTATTAGTGTTTCAGCAGTTCACTGGTGAAACTGTATTGTGTTTGTTCTGGTTCATAATTTGATATGCTTGCCAAAGGCAAAGTACAAGTACAGGTATCTCCCATACTTCTTCTTCTTATAATTATTATTAGGTGTGCTTGCCAAAGGCAAAGCATAACAATAGGATTCTCCCACGCTTATACTTGTTTCTCGTATACTTGTTCTTATTAGGTGTGCTTGCCAAAGGAAGAAATTCTTAGTTTTTTTAACATTAACATGGTCACCATACTCCATCTGAGATAAAGCCATGAAGATGTAGATAGGTCCACCTCCTCATGAGGAACATATTTGGCATTGGGACTTCTCTTGAATGGTTTGATGGCCATTTAGAATTTGTGGAAAACACAAAAAAAATAACTCCTCTGGTACGAAATGTCCAGTCTTCATGTACTTTGAAATTTGGCATCTAGGCACCATGGTCTTCAAAAGTGATATCAGCCAGACCATTATGTCAAAAAACATTGATGCTATTGACCAATGAACATGTGAGGGGGTTGATTTTGCACATATATAGACACATCTCTAACAGGGATATAATAATCTAACAATGGTATAATAAATCTACTTGGAAAAAATGGAAACAATGACTTAAATATTTTTTTTTATCAACCACATGGTGGAGCTATTGAGGTTCCCCACATTTACAAGTTCACCACGCTCACTATGTTTCAAATTAAATCTTGAAAAGAGGTATATAAATCTCCTTCAAAGGAAAATGTTAGCGATTGGGACCCAATACGTTGCGCGTAATGGTTTTACAGCAATTCTGAATGTGAAAAACGCTTCAAATGCTACTTCTATAGCATCCAATGACAGATTTAAACCTTTTCACAAGTACATTTTAAAATATCACTGAAGGCCCTTCAGCGTGATTTCTTAATGCATATGAATTCAGTGACAGGAATTTCACTGACAATTCCAGAATTGTAGATTATGACAACAAAAATTGCCACCACAGCAATCCATTAACAGCATGTTGCTTATTAGATATAGAGCAGTATTCTGATTTCAACTGGTTAAAATTATATTTTGAAACTGTTCAGGGCAGTAGTACTGTTAAAGAGTGTACTGAATATTTATTTAGCAACCTTCTCAGATATGCTGTTTTCCTGAGGATCACTCCACTTATCAATAAAACATATGCTAACCAGCAGTTTATGGTTGGTGTGTTAATAATGCCTTTATTTATGCTATTATTCATAATTTCAATATATATATATATATATATATATATATATATATATATATATATATATATATATATATATATATATATATATATATATATATATATATATATATATATA